>CM056946.1:31233284-31833284 GCA_029856935.1 Cyclocarya paliurus | reverse complement strand
GTTCTGAGCGAAACCAGTTATCACTGAATTCCAAGAGACAATATCCTTTCCAGGCATCAATTCAAACAATGTTTCAGCCGATTTCATGTCTCCACACTTGCAATACATGTCAATTAAAGCATTCAGCATAAACACATTAACAAAGTTGCCACTGGTGCTCCTTCGAATGATGTGCCCATGAATCTGTTTACCTTTTTCAGTATGTGCTAAATCTGCACAAGCACTTAAAATGGTAACAAAAGTATGAGCAACAGGCCAGACACCTTCTTCCAGCATTTGCTGAAAAAGAATCAATGCTTCTCTCGCACGACCATTTTGAGTAAACCCTGATAGCAAAGCAGTCCAAGAGACAGTGTTCTTAACTGGCATTTCATTAAATACTCGACATGCATCATTGAGTCTAGACGCCCGAGAAAAAGCAACAACCATCGAAGTCCAAGACACAACATCCCTAACCGGCATTCGACTAAAAATAGAATATGACGTATTGGGTACACCACATTTTCCATAAGCATCAACTAAGGCATTATGAATAATCATGTTCAACTCTAAGCCTAAAACAATTGCTGCTCCGTGAACTTGGCCCAATAAAGCTAAAGCACCCAAGCAGGCACAAGCACCAACTACACTGACTAGAGTGAACTCATCCATGGTTAAACAATGATATTCCTTCTGCATGTCTAGAAAGAAATGAATAGATTCTTTGTGAAAACCATGATAGGATAAACCAGATATCAACGAGTTATAACTAACAAGGTTTGGTCTTGGCATTTCATAAAACAGTTTATGTGCTTTACTAAAAAGACCTCTTCCAGAGTACACGGAGACCATAACGTTCCAAGAACGGGTAGTTTTGAAGGGAAGGTCATCAAAGGCCTTTTGGGCACTTTCAACGGAGTTGCATTTAGAGTACATGTCTATGAGAGCATTGATTGGGAAGGGATTGAAGAAAAGTGCTGTTTTGATGAGGTGTGAGTGCAGGGCCATGCCCAGTTTTAGATTCCTGGTTGTGGTGAATCTTGAAATGAGTGATGCGCAATGATCCACGGCTGAGACGATATCACTAGGAAGCATGAGCAATGACTATTTCAGTAGGTGGACGGAACATGGAGAGGGGAAGTGAGAGAGAACATGACCGCTAATGTGGCGCCTGTCAGTGAAATAGTTCGCATCGACGGGAGAGGACTGAGAAGATAAAACATGTGCCTTTGAAACACTATTTTAATGTGATTATTATCTGTCGTTGAGCTAATCTGAATTCTGGAACAAGAGTGAGAATCTTTCCTAGTTTTAGAGGTTGATTTAAATTGATGCCAAAAAACAAAAACATATTAAATTCCTGATTTTTTTTTTTGGAAGAATTACAATCCTGAAATTTAGCCTGAAAATTACAAGTGCATCATTGGACCAACATCCATATTCCACAAGACACTGTTGATAACTAATGAAATTGACTGAAGTCTTCCCCATTGTAATGCTTCAGGTAAACCCATCTTTTTATTTTTCTTTGGTACCAAACAATGAATGGATTGAAATTGCCTCAGATCTTCCAGATATCAAAGTTTTCTGGACAAAAATTAGAAAAAAATGAGAAAAAGGACAAGTTTTTGGAATAATGGGATTATATGTAAGATATATGGTGATTCATTTTTTTTTTTTTTAAGAACAGGGCAAGGGCACGAGTGAGTTTGGTGTAGTAAGTAGGGGTGTAACCGGTCCGGTTCGGTCCGGTTTTGGACAAAATCTTGGACCGAACCGGTATGACCGGTTTTGTATTTTTCAAAACCGATTACGCACCGGTTATACTCCTAAACCGGTACTTCGGTTTTACCGGTTTCCGGTCCGGTCCGGTCCGGTTTTTCGGTTTTTTTAAAATATAAGTTTGACATTTTGTTATTAAAAATATGTTTTAAAAAAACTGTTTTAAAAAAATATGTTATACTTTTATTAATCTATATTAGACTATTAATATAACTATAATTATAGTCTATATTAGACTACTTTTTTTTTATTGAGGGAGTCTATATTAGACTATTAGTACAAGTTATAAATTTATATATTAGTATAGCTATATATTAGTATGTATTAGTATTAGTGATAAACTATATATTAGTATAGCTATATAATACATGATCAATTACATTTTCATTTTTAAGATTAAACTTTTATTTTATAATAACATTATCTTATATATAATTATATTAATAGTATATGATCAAATAAATTACAAATGTTCATATTTAAAATTAACATTTAATGTTATATTTTATAAATTATAATATGAAATTATTTCATATATGATATATAATTATATATAAAAATTTCATATATAATTATACATTATATATAAAACTTATATATTTAATATATAAAAAATATTTTGTATAATTTTAATTTTGTATAAAACTTATATATAAAATATTATTTTTTATATTTTTTTATCAACCGGTTCGGTCCGGTCCGGTCCGGTCCAAAAAATCCTAAAACCGGAACCGGACCGGTTCCAACCGGTTTATGAATTATAAGAACCGGTTCCGGACCGGACCGATTCAAAACCGGTAAAATCGGTCCGGTCCGGTCCGGTTCGGACCGGTTTTCCGGTTTAAATTTACACCCCTAGTAGTAAGTATGGTTGCTTGCTCTGGGCCCCTTTGTTGGTATATTTCCAAGGGTGCGGCTATTATGCCGCCCCATCTTTACTGTTGGATGGTACAATTTTTTTTTTTCTTATTTTTTTCATAATTTTTTAATAAATTTAAAGATTTAAAAAAAAAACATAATATATTTAAAATCACTTCTTTAATCATTAAATATAATAATAAAAAAAAATTGACCAACGAATCAAATGGAGGTATGGAGTGGACCAGTAGTGTTTTTCGTATTTCCAAACATCTTTTGAGATATTTGAAGCATCCTAGGTAACCCCAACCGTCATCTAATGCAAAAGACGCGGAATCCATAAAGCCAACCGCAATTCAAAATCTTTCGATACGTAAATGGAAGCTCAAGCGCCACGCTTTCATTCATCTTATTCTTCTTCCTCTGTTTCTATTCTGATTTCATATTCTTTCGGAGCATCTACAAACCTCAACGAAACATGCCTTCGAACTTGTCTTCTCTAAGGATATTTGAATGGCTAGACATGGCTTGGTCAAGAACCTCGTGGTGGGCGACCTCTCTTTTTTCGACTCGACTCCCTTCGCAAAGCTCTTGGACTCGTGCGTCAAATCGAGGTCCGTGGGTGACGTGCGCCGTATCCACGCCCGTATCATCAAAACCCAGTTTTCCTCTGAAGTTTTTATCCAGAATAGGCTTATTGATTCTTATGGAAAATGCGGTTGTTTGGAAGATGCGCGCAACTTGTTTGATCGAATGCTTGACAAGAACACTTTTAGTTGGAATTCAATTATAAATGCGTTAACTAGATCGGGTTACCTTGATGAGGCTTCGGAGGTCTTCTGGTCCATGCCTGATCCGGACCAGTGCTCGTGGAACTCAATGGTATCGGGTTTTGCACAACATGATCGTTTTACAGAGGCTTTAGAGTATTTTGTTATGACGCATAGGGAGAATTTTGTACTTAGCGGATACTCGTTTGGCAGTGCTCTTAGTGCTTGTTCAGGCGTGACGGATTTGAAAATGGGTATTCAAATTCATGCTTCGGTTTCGAAGTCCCGGTACTCGTCCAATGTTTACGTGGGTTCTGCTCTTATCGACATGTATTCTAAATGTGGGAGCATGGCTTGTGCTCACAGGATTTTTGATGGGATGGGGCAACGGAACATAGTTTCTTGGAATAGCTTGATCACATGCTATGAGCAAAATGGTCCGGCTAGTGAGGCTTTGGAGGTTTTTGCGAGGATGATGGCTTGTGGATTTGAACCAGATGAGGTCACTCTAGCTAGTGTGGTCAGTGCTTGTGCGAGTTTGTTAGCAATTAGAGAGGGTTTACAGATTCATGCTCGCGTTGTGAAATGCTTTGGGGATGACCTCATTTTGGGAAATGCACTGGTTGATATGTATGCAAAATGTAGTAAAATTAATGATGCTAGAGGGGTTTTTGATAGGATGCCTATTAGGAGTGTGGTGTCTGAAACCTCCATGGTAAGTGGGTATGCAAGGGCATCAAGTGTGAAAGTTGCAAGGTTAATGTTTGCAAAAATGATGGAGCGGAATATAGTGTCTTGGAATTCACTTATTGCAGGGTATACACAGAGTGGGGAGAATGAAGAGGCGCTCAGACTCTTCCTCCTTCTAAAGAGGGAATCTATTTGGCCAACCCATTACACCTTTGGAAATCTACTCAATGCTTGTGCGAATCTTGCTGAACTGCAATTGGGGAGACAGGCTCACTGTCATGTTTTGAAGCATGGATTTCTCTTTAAATCTGAAGAAGAGAGTGATATTTTTGTGGGGAACTCTCTCATCGACATGTACATGAAATGTGGATCAATTGAAGATGCCAGCCGGGTATTCAAAAATATGGTGGAAAGGGATTATGTCTCTTGGAATGCTATGATAGTGGGATATGCACAAAATGGTTATGGAGCTGAAGCTCTTCAATTTTTCCAGAAAATGCTGGCATCTGGAGAGAAACCAGACCATGTCACAATGATTGGTGTTTTGTGTGCTTGCAGTCATGCAGGGCTGGTTGAAGAGGGACGCCATTATTTCCACTCAATGACAACGGAACATGGTTTGACACCACTGAAGGACCATTATACATGTATGGTTGATATACTTGGCCGAGCTGGATGCCTCGATGAAGCAAAGAGCTTAATAGACACAATGCCAATGCAGCCTGATGGTGTTGTCTGGGGATCTTTGCTTGCTGCTTGTAAGGTCCACAAGAACATACTGTTAGGGAAATTTGTTGCAGATAAGCTTTTAGAGATTGAGCCTTGGAACTCTGGACCCTACGTTCTTCTCTCAAACATGTACGCTGAGCTTGGAAAATGGAGGGATGTTAGGAAGGTAAGGAAGCTGATGAGGCGAGAGGGAGTTATCAAGCAGCCAGGTTGCAGTTGGATTAAACTCAAGAGTGATTTGCATGTTTTCATGGCTAAAGATAAAAAGCATCCTCAGAGAAAGGAGATCTATTTACTTTTGAAGATGCTCATGGGACAGATGAAGAGAGCTGGTTATGTGCCCAATGCTGGTGATCATGAGGCTTATGATGGGCATAGTGAATCTGAATTATTCTTAGGTTATGAAACGGATATGCCAGCAGATGCTGCTGTTGGTTGAATTCAAATGCTTTCTTCTCTTCAACCAACATCTGATAGATCTGTTCCTCAATTTTGCAGAACAAAAAAGGTTAGTAACAGTTATCAGTAATTCTCATAATTGTTACACTTACGTGTCTTACCATTATACAACAAACCAAAATCCTCCCTTGCTATTCAGGACTATCCTGATCTTCCTTGAGGTTTTGGAAAATGGCACACTTCCCCTCGAGTTTCATTTTTGACCTTGATTTTTATGTTGTCAAAGCAGTCTTAATGTAACCATGGCATTCTTCCACCATGAGTGATGGCTATTAATAAAACTTTTTTTTTGGTCGATAAACAAAATTTTATTGAGCATGAAATAGACAAAGGCCAGAGTCTTTTTTGTTTTTGACAAGTAAGAGATAAATTTTATTGACACGAATGGAATAGGCATAGTCCGTGTACACAGGAGGTATACAAAAGGACACCTAGATACATTCTATGAACGGTAGATTAAAGACAGACCTGAGTCTGCTCTTAATAAAACTATAGGCTACTGTTCTCTTCTTCTTCTTCTTCTCTTAAAAGACGTACTTCCCTCCAAACCATGAATGAGGGAGGTCAGTATAATTTATCCTGTAATGAACTGTTATCACTTACATTCGCCTGGCCAATTCACAATATTGAGGGCAGAGCTCCAAGGCTTTGGTGGCATGCTCATCTGCAGTTGGTACATAGTGCAATCGAGCCAATTGGGCCCAGTTTTATTGCAGTTCAAAATTAATACGACCAGCTGCTTAGATTAATAAATTAATTATGGTTTCAGACTACTTACGTGCCACTAAGTTCTGCATTGTTTCATCTGTGCTACATTTACAATCACGTGTGCTCACACTGGTGATTACTGTGGCCAGTCAATTTACTCCACTTTACAGTTGCACATTGTTAGGAATTCAACATGCTCCGAGGCCTCCTGTTATTAAGAAAATTAAGCATTCGGGGGCCTTGGAAAGTAATTGGACCAATCCTTTAGAAACCTTGAACCATCAAGCTTGCCATAACCTCTTTCGACTAGTTTCTTGACATGTTCAAAACAAACCAGCACATTTTGTAGTGTCCAGCAAGCATATGTAACTGAGTAAAAAACAGTAACCGTGAAGAGAAGAAAAAAACGAAGCTGGGATATCTTTGTATGTGTGTGTGTTATCCCGCGAGAGAGAGAGAGAGAGAGAGAGAGAGAGAGAGAGATATGGAACACAACAACCAACCTTCAGTTTTTTTCCAAAGCAAAAACAAAAAAAAGAAAAGAAAGATATCTTGTCTGTACAACCTTGTGGCAGAAATTACACATCTTCTCTTTATTTTTTATGGCTGTTCATCTTCGGGTGCTATTTTAAGTAAACACCAAGACATGTGAACGAACACAAACGAGGACAGAGAGGATGTTTAACCATGTTCATCAGACGAGTGCATCCTTGAGCCCTCTCTGAGAGCATCTACATCGAAGAATCACGTAAGAACTAAACCTGTAAACCAATATGAAGCATACCATAACCATCAAATTTCTCCACCTACTTTCCTCCCCCCCATAGCCTTCTTCTCTAAGCACATCTTCACCACTCACCACACATTTCCCAAACATGTACTCCAGGCACTTTCCTGAGTTGGAGAACTCATTTATCAAAAACCCTTCAAACGGATACTTGAACAGCGATATGTAATGCATGAAAATCCAGTAACTTGGAATCCCATGTTTTGATATGAAGTAACCTGAGAACAGAAAGAAGGACCCCATGACACCTGCGATCACGGAATTCCCTACGATGAAATTCGGCACCAGAGCACTGAAACATACCACAACCGAATTTGCTGTATACAGAATTAGCCAAATTAACAACAAGAAATGTAGAAAGGCCATGAAACTCTGATTGAGTCCAACAAGCCAGTATAATGGTACTGTGAATATAAAGGATAGGATGAGCAGAAATGGCAAGTAAACAAGTCCATTGGCTATGGCATAGGATGAGACTCTGTAGCTTCCGCAGGATGTCTCCCTCATAAGAATCTCCCTCTCTTGCAAAAAGATTGGCAGAGCTTCTGTGGTGCATGATAACAGAAATGTCAAAATGAATGCGAATAGACCTACCCTTTCTTGGGCTCCAACCAAGTCATCTTTGAGATTATAAAAGATCGAGCCAAGGACAAGCCCTGAGATCAGCATTTGAATCGTCCTGCAAGCAAAGAGTTCCTTCGACCGAAAGATGTTTTTGGAGAATCTATGAGTGAGAACTATGGTTTCTTGCAATCTAGAATTTGCAAAGTCGGGAGGGAAATCAATTCCAGTATTGATGATTTCTTCATCAATAACCTTGGATTGTTGAAAGAGCTGTTGTAGAGTAAAATTACCACTTGATCTACTCTCACCTGGATCGTCTCCTTTCTTTTGTTGCAGTGTTGATGGAAACTTTGGCAGCATTTTTTGTTGAACTGGGTGAAACTTTCGCTGCTGTTGAAGGGTTTCAATGGATTCAATCGCGAATTCAACGACATTGACATGAAGAGGAAGCTCTAGTCCCATCAGCCTTAAGTTGACGCCAAGCTGATCCACGGTGCCATGGTGTAAGACACAGCCATTAGCCAACAGTAGAATTGAATTGAACAACTTTACAATCCTGTACCCAGGTTGGTGGATACTGAGAATTATGGTTCTGCCTCGGGTTTCAGCCATGGTCTTAAGCATGTCAAGGATTTGGAGTGCTGATGTACTGTCAAGCCCTGAAGTTGGCTCATCAAGAATCAGCACTTTTGGATCATGTATTACGTCCACACCAATGGAAACGCGGCGTCTTTCTCCACCAGATATCCCGCGAACCCTGTCATCTCCGACACGAGCTCCGGCTACATGATTCAGGCCAAGCTCCTGAATCAATGACTTCACTCTGGATCTCAGCTCAGCTGCTGGAAGCCTTAACCTTAGCTTTGCGCTAAACATTAAGGTTTCTTCCACCGTAAGTAAGGGAAAGAGGGTATCCTTTTGAGTGACATAGCCTGAGATTTTCTTGAAATGAACTTTGTCTATGGGCTTTTGGTTCACAAAAATGGAGCCACTTTGTGGTGTGACTTTCCCTGCTAGGATTTCTAGCAGGGATGACTTTCCAGCTCCACTTGGACCCACAATGGCCAGAATCTCCCATGGTTTTGCCCTGCAGTTCACGCCTTTCAGGACTTGGCGCACCCTGGGGCATGGTTCTTCAACCTTGGCTTGTTCTTGATCTGGTTCTTGATCAACCTTTTGTTGATTCTCTTGTGGCCCTTTGCTGAAGATCTTAAAAGGGTGTTCTCTACTTTGTGTTTGAATCTGGTAGTTAATGCCTATTGCTTCAATCTCACACCCTTGTTTCTTCATTGAGGATGCAATCTTCTCTCTCTCTCTCTCTCTCTCTCTCAAAGCTTTGGCTTCTCTAGCACAGCTTGGTCTACTGCTAAACAACTACTCCCAACTCATTTTCTTTCTAGTTTATAAACTTTATTTAATCCCTGGTTTTGGCTCCAACTGCACTCTGTGAAAACAGTGAGTGAGTGGTTCAAAGCTAGGGATCAACTGCAGAGACACTTGGCTCCTCGTGTTTGTATATATGGTTCACGTGCACCTGTTATTGCTACTTCTGTATAGATATTCTTTTTTGTCATGGAAAATTGTATAGTTCACGTGGCAATGGTAAGTGAAACCTCTTGTTTCTGGTCATCATGACTCGTTAGGTTTGTTAACAAAACCAAATAATATGTAACATTAATTTCATACAAATTTATACAATAATTATCAGGCCGGTATATACTATTGATAAATTTCGAGGATTATTAAAACAAAACAAAAAAACTTTGAGCTTTGTCTATGCATGCATGCATGGGACCTAATTTGCCATGACTGCCTACTATTTTTTATATTATTTTTGTACAAACTGAAAGAAATAATAATACATCATGTACATGTTGGGTGGGGTAGGGAAATATGTGTTTCCAAAAGCACAGAACGATTACTATGATTATTGGAACAATGAAAAACCTTCGCATCTAATTTGTTAGAGAAATGATATTTACAATTATAGAATGTGTAAGTGCTACGTATTTAAAAATAAATAAATAAATATGAGATTTATATGAAAAATAGTAATTTATTAATGATAAACCTCATTTCTTTTTAAAAAAGAATGTACTTGCACAATCTAAATTGTATATAGCATTACAGATCAATTTGTTAAGACACAACTATTAATATATAAAAAATAATAATTTATTAATGATAGACCTATTTTTTTTCCCAAAAAAAAGGTACGAAATTTACACAATCTAAAATTGTATATATAGCATTACTAATTTACTGATCAATTTGTCAAGACGTAACTATTAATATATATCTCAAAGTTGGTAAACAAACTCATCATGTCTTTCGTCCTAATCTTCCATCAAGGTTAATTTTGAGCCATAGTAAAATGGATTAATTAAGTTCACTTTTAAATTGAAATGTAGAAGCATACAATAAAAATTCTTAGGCTACAAAACCAACTGATAATAAACGTACGTACAACGTTGAATATTTTACCTTTGTGGCTGGTAATTTGAGGGAGTGGTTCGGATTTTTATGTTATGTTTACTTAGAAATATTTTAATTATAAAGAAATCATATAAAAGTAAATTTATAAATTGACATGATTTATAGTACGTTAGATTGTAAAACTATTTTATATTATAAAGTAGATCTAACGTATCATATGAAGAAATTTTATTAATTAATTTGTAAGTTTATTATTATAGAATTTTTTTTGTGATTATAACTGTACTTCTCATTTTAATTTATCTGTAGGTGGGCTGCGTGCACATATATATATATATATATACACACACAAAATTATTCAGATCGAAGTTTTCAGTACAAGTAGTACGTGTACGTAAGAGGTATTTTATTTTCAAACGATTGTTCTTTCCCACGTTGGAACATGCATTATATACGAACATGATGAGGAAGATGCATATATACAATCGAAAAAAAAGGGTTTGAATACATCTCTGATCAGAATACAAAAGAATATTAGGGTTAAGCATGTCATTACGTTGAACACAGTTGGGTGCCACACCCATATATATATATATATAGCACATTGGCATTATTGTAGGACCCAGCTTGGGAATTGGATGATAACAAGTACTGCAGTGGCCCCCATTCATGCCCGAACTTGTGGCTGTTATCACATTAAACATTGTTTGTGGCCCAAAACCATCCAAAACCTTTGAAGTGATCTTTACAATTTATACGTACAGGACATCATATATTTCACTCTTTTGTCGAGTGTTCGAAAAAATAATGTTTCAACAATTCGGTTTCTTGTGACACTACTAACTTTGCAAACGTTAATTATACAATTTAGTAAGTTCCACAGACAACTCATTGCGCGACATTTCATGTCAAGCAGTACTGCAATCATCATGATGTGTCCATCTTTGGCATCAAGGTAGTGCACGTTTCAAGCTAACATATATACCTTTCCGAGTCGCCAACCAAAGAAATTACAGCCTCTAATTACAAGTGCCCCCACACAATAAACTAGCTAGCTAGCTAGGGCCCCAAAGGGTTAATCTTTAATTAGTGGCTGCAAATGGTTAACGTCATGTGGTGAATCTTTTTTGTGGATGAGAGCAAAAGAGAACATCTCAGCTTTGTGATGGCTTTCTGCAAGGAGCTTTCTTTCCTCCTCTTTTTTTTTTTTTTTCTTCTTTAGCAAGATTACAACTTTTATATATTAGAAGCAAAGGTATACAGTAATTAATAGTGATTAATTATACAGACAGGAAAGGTGGGTATTTTTCACTATAAAAATTCAACAAGAAAGATGGTAGTAGCATTTGGGAGACGTTGTCAGAAGCTTATGTTGCCGCTGCCCATTGCACCAAATCACGCGTGCATCGATTTTTTTATCAATAAATTTTTTTAGTCTTCTATTCTTTGAAGAAGAGCAGATGATGTTTGATATCATTGATTATAGGAGTCACGGTCCAATCCTTTGCAATGTGAGAATTGGATATTGCTTCAATGATGATGCTAGAGTCCCCTTCCAAGGTTATTTTTTGCAAACAAAGTCTCTTTGCTTCGGTGGTAGCCATCAAAGCTGCTGTAGCTTCTTCAATGTTAGGGCCGCAGAGGGTTACTCTTAATTAGTGGCTGCAAATGGTTAACGTGTAGTGAATCTTTTTTGTGGATGAGAGCAAAAGAGAAGATCTCTATGTGATGGCTGTCAAGGAGCTTTCTTGTCCTATGCTTTTACTTTTAGTAATGTTTTCCATTTTTTTGGTTCTTTCTGAATAATATTTATCTTATTTCATCAGCTGTTTTTGTCACCAAGTGTTATTTTTTTATGTGATTTACGTAGCGCCCGTGAACTCTCATCTCTGTGGTCAATAAGAGCCCAGCTCTGTGAACCCCACTTTCAACAACTCGTTTCCCTCCACAGTTTTGCCCGTGAACCCACCCCCCTTGGCTTGCTCCTTCAGTTTTCTCTCCCACCAATCATTCAACTTACGTGTCAAACGCTTTTTCCCCCTTTTTTGAAAAGTCATAAGATGTTAAGATAGAGCATATTACAACAAAAGATCAAGAGACTCGGGACACTGTGTATATATAGGCAAAGAGAGAGTTTTATTAGAGCTTGGATTCGATCCCAAATGTAATGTTCAGACAGAAGCGAATGGTCAATATTGTACAAAATGACTAGCATCCGATGAAAAAAATAGCTAAATATAAGTCAAAATTCATAGGAGAGAATACAAACTGATCATCTGATGCCATCTTGACTGCTGATTGCCTCAGCCAAGAGCTTGTAAGACCCTTTATTACAATATACATATCAAGTTTTTACGAGAGTAATTGAGGCTTCTTGGGATGATTAATCAAGTTTGCAATTGTTATAACGATTTCTTGTTTTTAGTTTTGTGACGAGTTTTATAAGAAACTGCTAACTTGTTCATTGTTTGTGTGATATTCCATACTAACAAATGAGCGTAGGTGGTGTAGTTTGAAAAAAAAAATTATTGCTCTTTATAATAATTTCAACGAATTCCAATTATATCATTAATTAATCATTTTGAAATATGGCTCCGCCTCCCATTATTGATCTACTCGAAAGTTTCTATATATATATATATATATATAGTTCTAGCTAGCCTATTAGGGATCTAGAGGTTGGTATATATTGGTGTCGACGATTTGTTGACCTCTTGATGTATAACATGATATCCATCAAGGCCGGTCGGATTTGCATTAGGAAAATAAATATTAATTTAAGATCGTCTTCACCAGCAATGACGGTGCTAATTATTATAAGTTAATTAATTAATTCTATAGCCTACTGTCACTTGGTTTAGAGGATTCCCTAAATCACAAGCAAATTGACTAGTACTCCTTCTTCCAAGATCACAGAGATGAGGATTTATTTATTTATTTATTGTTTAATGATTATTATCTACAATCTTGAAATGACAAGTCGATGTCGGATGATGATCACGTGATCATGTAATGTTCCTGAAATTTCAATTCATTTTTTAAAAAAAAAAAATCTGAAATTAATGGATCCATGCATGCATGGCAGTGGACATTTGAAAGTAGAGTACGTACAATGCCAGTACTACTTCTAAACTCATATTAAGAACCCAAAAAACACATTCGAAATCAGATCCTCCTCCATGCAATATTTAAAGCCCAATTGATCAATCCCAAGATCTTTCTTTTTCTTTCCAATGAGAAGAAGAAAACAAGAATGCAGGCTTAAAAAAAATGGTAACCAGCAGACTAATGCTGTTT
This sequence comes from Cyclocarya paliurus, assembly GCA_029856935.1. Lineage (NCBI taxonomy): Eukaryota > Viridiplantae > Streptophyta > Magnoliopsida > Fagales > Juglandaceae > Cyclocarya > Cyclocarya paliurus. The sequence goes on along the minus strand of CM056946.1, from coordinate 31,820,225 downwards.
AAGATGAGTGGTGGTCTTTTAGCTATTCAATGCACGAGGCCTGGAAGAGTTTCCAGTGAAGCCTGCAGCGATAAAAGGTCATCAGACCTGTTGGATGCAGAAGATATTTGCGATTTCTTCTGATCTTGTCATTTTATTTGTGTATTGGATAATTGACCCTTCTTGTTTTCATTATAATCGTCCAAAAACTTGAGTGCACTCTCTTTCTCTCTCTGCTGGTTTTCTCATTTCCCAAAGCGCAAAATATACACTGAAGAACCAACAAGCTTTTGGCTGCATGTAACTATGTTCCAACAGCTTGTGTAAGAACAATTTGCAAATTGCACATGGCTTGTGCACAAGTCTATGAGGCAAGTAAGTACGTCAGGAACAAAAACTACGTATTGACCAAAAAAAATCAAATATGTTCTGGAGCGGATGGAATCATGGAAACTTGTAAGCAGACACGTACGTAACCCCGACACCTCCCCCCCCCCCCCCCCCCCCCTTTTCTTCCTTGTATTCGGTCCAGCACCCAAAATTCCCTATTTGAACCTGTAAGTATATTCCTCCCATGCACCTCTTATATATGAGAGGATCCAGTTTGCTAGCACCAAGGGGGAGGAGTCATCCCTTTTAATTCCCTTCTCGGCCTCCACCTTCCTCCGACACCTTAAGATATGAAAAAAGCTATGCAACCTCCGGTCAACTAAAAGCACACCACACTCCTGACGTAATGAATCCGGTTTATGGCGTCACGGTTTATCAATCCTCCTCAGCTCACTCCTCCCGAGCTTCCTCAGATTCTTCTCCCTCTTCTCTCTCACCACTCATTGTAGCACCTAAAAACCATTACCTCAGACTCTTCTCTCTCAATCCGACGCCCTCATCCCCTTCAGTCCCGAATCCAACAAGAATTCATCCAACCTTCGAAGACCCATCTCCCTCACTCCCTTTAATGCAACTATTCATCTCAGCCTCTCCTCTCCATCCTCGAAGGTACATATTTTTTTTTTTTCGTTTTAAATCTCTACCTTCCAAAATGTCTCTTTCCTTCCTTAGATCTCTTTGCTTTTCTCGATCTGCTGAAAGAAAAAAAAAAAAAAAAACCCAACCCCAAGAACAAGGTTCATGTAGATCCAGATTCGTTTTGATTCATCTCTCTTTATTTGCTAACTTTTTGATGTTGCTTTCCTAGCCTTTTCACTTTGTGACCCAAGTCTTCCGCTGTGTCCAATTCTTTCCAGACAAGCAATGAGAAACAACAACGTGAGCTGCGCGATGAAGCTGTGTGCAAGAAAACCAAGGTGAGGGGAAAAAGGTTGGGGGGAGGGGGAAACACGTTGGAGGGGAGAGATGCAGAGGAAATGTCAAATTTTAGATTTAAAACAAACACACATTTCATTAAAAAAATAAAATAAGTTAAATACACGTAATCTGGTGTGCAGAAGTTGAGCTACAGTAGGAGGTTTCGTAGAACTTCTCTTAAGATATTGGTGTATTTTTCCTTCGTTTTTCTCATATGTTTGCACATCTAGCCAATTTTAGCATGCGCGTCCCACAATGCAATTTTTACCACATGTACCATTTTGTGCCCGATTAATGTTAGGTACAAATCCTAAATGTACAAACTAGCTTATATAAGTTTTTTTGTAAAAATGTAGGCCCTATCAAGAAAAAGTAAGATTTTCACACTTTTTCATGGTGAGATCTACTTTTTCATTTTTATAAAAGGGCTTCTGCGAGACTTATACATTTGGACATTCTATATATCATTTTTCTTTTTGGCAAGACCATTAGGTATATTGGGCTTACATGACATTTCATATGGTGTGAAATCACAACTTATCTAAAAATTTAAGTTGATAAGAAGTTGTAAATTTAATTATTTGTATTATCTATCCTTAACGCTTCTCCTCACGTGTGAGTTATACTCTTCCTTAATGATTGAGCCCAACACGTCAAATATTTAATTAAATGAAGTAGAGTGAGTTAGGATTCGAATTCAGAACCTTTGCTCTGATATCATGTAAAATCAGTATTTATCCCAAAAGATTAAACTATCATGAACATGTATATTTAATTATTTCTATTATGAAAAACTCTACTTGCAACCAGCTAGGGGAACCCCCGCGTAACCGGGTATACCTTTTGATAAAAAAATTTATTTTTTCTATCATTTTGTTCCCCCTCTCTCTCTCTCTCTCCCTCTCAATTTTTTCCTACCCTCTTCTTTCTCTCATTCTGCCTCTCGATTTCACTCATTCTCCCCTCCTCCCTCCCCCCGCCCACCCCCTCTTTCTGTTTTCTCAAGAACTGTGGCAAGGAGATTCAATGGTGAGCTTGCTGACAACTTCTAGGTCTAGAAGCATCACGGTGGGTGGAGCTACAGGGTGGAGGAGTGTTGGTATAGAGATTGCCGGTGAAATGTGTGGTGGTTGCTAGCCGACTCGTTGCTCAGAAAATTGCCAGGCATGCCTTCGTTCATTGAATCTAGCTACACTATCGTCTGAGAAGCTCCTCCCCAATGATAGACAATGCCGACAAGTTATGGAAGTTGCTTTCTTTACTTGAGATGAATGGAAGCCTCTCAATTGAATTTTTTTTTAATGTAAAAGTTGATCGAAGGGAAGAAGATTGCAGATGTACGAATCAAGAAAAATAAGATTGTAAAAGTTGATCGCGGGGAAGGAATAATTGAAATCGAAAAATGACTTTGTGAGAAGGAATGTCTATTTGAGACATTTACCAAATACTTTTCTTGCATTTCATTTCTGTTTTCTTCTTTGGTATCATCAGATTGCTTGACTTTTGGTTTTGGTTTTGATTTTTTTTAATATATCGACTGATGATTACCCGGCGGTTCCCCTCCATCAGTTGTATGTAGTAGAATTGTTCTATTATATATTCTTAACCATGGTGATTCTTCTGTTAGAGATTATCATCGAAATTGTGATGATAATCTCCAACGATAGTCTATGAACTTTAAGCAAGCCAATAGAGGGCCTACACCATTAGCCTAGTTAAAATAATGAGTTGAGATGAGATGAGTTAAGATAGTTTGTGAATATGAGTGAGATATTTGAGTTGAGTTGAGATGAGATGAATTAGAAATATAAATTATTTAACTTTAAATATTTTATGGAGTTTTGGGAAATGAGAGAGAAAATGTTGAATAAAAATATTATAAAATTAAAATATTGTTAGAAAATAATTTTTAATATTATTTTTGTATTAAGATTTGAAAAAGTTAAATTGTTTTTATGTTTTGTTTGAAATTTTGATAAAGTTGTAATAATTAGATAATAATTAGATGAAAGAGTTGAAGATTTGAAATTGAAAAGTGTTTATATTTGTGGTATTTGGATATTGAGATGAAATGGAAGCATCTCTCTATCCAAACCAGGCTTTTAACATTTCATGTTCAAAAATGGCTTTTGGGTTTGTAAAAGTTTTGTTTTAATCCTTAGGTTTATGTTTTAAATATGTTTAATACTTAATTGAATAATCATTTATTTTTATCGTTTACAGAAAAGAAATGAGATAATATATATTGTAAAAATGAGTAATGTTAGATACAGTACTAAATCCTACACATTCCTTATAAGAAAAATAGGGTATTTTATTAAAAAATTAAACTTTCAAGTAAATCTCAAATTTATTCACTTTTTCAAATGCATATATTAGGATTGTAGATATCATTTCTCTTAAAATATTCATATACATATATCCATATATATGTCACGTGATGATGGACGTGCCACTTTTAAAGAAAAATATAAAAGAATAATTAAAAATTAAAAGACCAAGCCCTAAATCATTTTGAAAAAAAAAATCCAAAACTATAAAAAAACCACATTAAAAACCTCAAAAAAGTAAAAGTAATAAAAAACTAAACATAAAAATAAAACAGAAATAAAATTAAAAATATATTAAAAAAGCACAAGATTATAAAAAACAAAACAAATACCATATAGTTGAAAAAAATATTAAAAAAATCATATTCTCTCATTTTTTAAATCTCAATAAACATTTTAATTCAAATAATTTTTTTATTATTCACAATTTTTTTTATCTGATTATATCTATCTCATTTCAATCTTAATATAAAACACGTCTATAATCTTAGATGAGATGTTGACACTGTGAAAAAGGTTTGACCATTGAAATTATGTCACAAATATATTCTTCATTTAAATGTATTCTACAGCAAAAACGGATCGAGCGGAAAATTATTCCCAGTCCACATAAAATGAGGGTTTTTTTTTTTTTTGGAGTAAAATGGTTGATTTGTTTAAAAATAAAAGCTAGAACTGAATAGCTAAATTTGTATCGTTCGTTGCCCATTCGTCCCTATGCAGCTCCAAGCATTCCCTTGTTCTCCATCTTCATCTTCTGCTGGTAAAGCCGCACACACCCCACCGTCCCAAGCGCTTACTTCTTGAGTTTTTATATGGCTGTTAAAAAAATATTAACTTTTTAGGGTATCTTTGAATACTTGAATAGTTTGGTGTTCCGGATTTATGGTCATACAGCTTTTTAGGAGAAGAAACATAGAGTATGGTGCAGGACAACGAACAGTGGGCCCTGGTACAAATGTGATGCAGGACACTAGATTAGTTTTCTTGACAGGTTCTTGTGATTTAGTCTTGTACGTTGGACAATGATGCAATTCTTAATCCAAAATTGATAACTTTTGTCTAAGCCTAGCTTTAAATGGCAGAAGTTAGTTCAAGTATTGCAGTTATTTCTTTTATATGTAAGAATTTTACTATTATTAAAAGAAGGAAACACCTAGCTAGGAAGAAGTGGCGCAGTTATAAAATTGTTTGGATTAGATTTTATTACTTCTCTTTTGTGTCTCATTAATATACAAAAATTGGAAGAATTACCACTCTGTAAAAGATTGATGAACTGTGACTACCCTGATGCCAATTGCAAATTACTAGTCTGAGCACTTCCATTTCTACTTGAGGAATATGTGCAATCCATGGTCCAATCTATTTACAGGATTTATATTGTTTGTAATGTTTTCAGATTCTGACTTCTTTGAACTGTTTTCTTTTGGTGGCTAGAGAAAGATATGGTGCTATGTTTCATGATCACCACCTTCACTGTTCACTTGTCCACTCAAGTCAATGCTCAGGGTTGGCAACTTGGCATGAAACCTAAATTTGAGCCTGGCTTAGTTAGCAACTGAATAGTTGTACAATGAGCTGGGAAAAAAAATATATTGATAGCCTATGGCACAGATTTGTGCTGTTAATTTTCTTGTTGAGTATATGATCTAGGGAAGAGATTTACAGATATTATGGTTCCCAAACTAATTTCTCTGTACTTTAATGTGGATATGGCATATCCTCACACCTTTTTGCTAGATTTACCTTTTGGAATTCTCTTGATTAGTACTTACCAAAAAAGAAAAAATAAAAGAGTCTTGATTAATGCATATGATAATGTTGTAATATCCCACAATGGTCTAGCCTTTATTGTTTTCCAGATCAAGGAATTGTGCATGTGCCAGGGAACATGTTTTTGGTGCGGCATCATTTATACAAGTGGAAGAATCATTTTAGAATTGATGCGGATGGAAAATTTGTGGAGGATCAATTTTTCCCAAAGAATTTGAGAAGTGGAAGGAGATTTTTAAGAAGTATTGGAGCTTCTATTACTTGTTCAAGTGGCATAGGGAAGGATCCGTATATTCTATCTAATGAAAAGATCAGTGATGCAAGGCTGATTTATGCTGTAGCTCCTGCCATGGGTCATAACCAGGTGTGTAGCTGTTTTGTATCAAACCGTAATATGCTGAATAATATCATTCAAGCAGAATATATGATCCCTATTCTGCAAGTTATCTCAAGGATTTCAAATATATCCAAGCAATTGGAATGGCTGATCATTCATTGTAGGAAGTTTTTAAGACCTCACTAATCAGCCTCACACTTGTTAATTATTGTCATCATTATTTGCCCATATTCTTTGGACTACTAACTCTCTTAAAAAGCTATTTAGCTTCTGAAATCATTAAAGTTACGTTATAGTTTGCATGTAAAATTTTTCAAATAGGAAACATACTGGTCTCTGTTCTTCCTGCAGACTAATTCCAGAAGATTACTCATGCACTTTGTCTAAAATTTGAAATGTTGCTTAAGTGCTCTATTATTGAAGTATCTAATAGCAACCACTCTGGGAAATTGGATGATTATTTCGTCATTTCAGAAGTTCCATAGGTCTTTCTTGGTCCAAAAATTACCTGATCGCCTCTTTGATCCTTCATCGCCTTGCTGATTCAGTGGCCAAGAAAGAGTACTTCCAGCTAAGCACCATTGATATGGCTTCTTTTTCCTGCTTTGCCGAGAGGGCTGGAACATGATACTCAGGGTTCTACTTCTAGTGAATGACAAATAACGATTAAATCATGGAGGCTTTTCACTACAAAGTAGTTGAGGTTACTCATCCATTTTCGTGTGAAAGAGGACCTGAACTAGGATTATATTCGTAGATCAGATTGTGTACATTATGGAGTCTTCACGCCTTGTTGAAAGCTCTTTCAAATAGCATCAATGTTGAAAGTATTCGATTAGAATAAAGTTTCATATGCATGTTTGTACTTTCAGTGGAAATGGATGGAGTGAAGAAAATAAGAGAGGAGGATATATTTATTTCATGTGGATTTCGAGCTCGCTTCAATTAGTAACAAGAAATTCCAGTTCTTTTTTTTCTTGAGCATTCAAAGGAAAATAAGAGGAAAGAGATATTTTGATGCAACTGGCTCTCAAGCTCAATCACTTCAATTTATAGTTAAAATAAGTAATTTCATCTTCAGTTTTGTTTTTAGCATACGATCATCCTACCTATTATTATTATCAGTCATGGTGTTACACTGTTACTTATTTGTTTGAAGTTGAGTATATGCCTCTAATTGTACTCTGGGTGTATAACTGCTAACAGGAATCACATCCAGAATCCCATTTTAGAGTTCCTGCCATTGTTAATGCCCTTGAGAAGATGGAGATGACTCCGAAGGTATTTATTTTCAGTCCCTGCAACTGCTAGGCCTCATAAACTGTGTGGGCTTTGATGATTCCCTAGTTATTTTTGAGTTTCATGCATGAATTATTTTTCTTCAGTATTCGTAGGCTTTAACAAGTTTGAATAACCAACTCCATAAGCAAGAGCATAGATGCAGATTAAATGAGAGCATTGAGAAGCTGTTGGCCCAATTATAGGCTTTATTTCTCTTGGCAGCTGCTATAGATTTTAATGGGCTAAGCTTTTATGATTTTCTTGCATCTATTTCTTGCTCTTGATTAGGTGTTTTTCTCTAATACAAGTACCGTATACTTGGGTTACCCTTATTTATTCATTTTATTAATAAAAATTTCTTTTACCCATAAAATAAAAACTGATAACAAGATGGTGTTGATGGTCAACGATGGAACCATGGCCTCCAACCTTCAATTATCATCTCTATAATTATTATTATTTTTTTATAAGTGGATTCATTCTCGATGCGATCTTTATAATTAATTAGCCTTTACATACAAGGAGATTATGATTTTAAATTCAGAGTGGCATGCGTACAACTCAGATTTTGTGGATTGTCAAGGCGTTCTATAGATATGTGTTTACAACCCTTTTTAGCTTCACGTATGCGACTTATCACCCCACTGTATATAAGAACGTATTTTCCTCTCTTTTATAAAAGGCCTATGTTTTTCCTCTCTTCCATATATTTCTTAAGTTTTTCTTGCCTTCACAACTCAATTTCCCTGAAAAGATTATCTTTTCACACTTTCTATGCACAAAGCCCAATTAAAGATGAATACCAAAGACATGGTCAAATCTTATCTTCAGAAAGGAGTGAGTGTAAATGGGTGAGGACGTCTCCCATTCTGTATCCTGTGAGACTGGCGAAAAGCTCAATCTTTTCTATTTTTGTTTATGGAAAACGAATTATAATTATAATGATATTATGGATAAGACAATTTCTTGTTTGTAGATGCTTAATCGTGCTTTTTTGTATAACCCAGTTCCGTGGCTCAGAGATTATTGAACTTCAGAGTTTCAAGCCGGCTTCAGTAGATGATATTGCAAGTGTTCATGCCAGAGCCTATGTGTCAGGCCTGGAAAAGGTAGCATCAAAGTTTGATATCTTAGTTTTCCTGTTCTGTTCCTTGTATCAGACTATAATGTGTCAAAAAACAGCCTAATTTTTTATGGATTCAAGGAATGGAAGGATATGATGCCATATGTTCTTTGCCTTTGCCTTTTTTTTTTTTTTTTTTTCTTTTTTCTTTTTTCTGTACTGTCTAGCTTCTAGTGTTCTTTCTGCATCTTCTATTTTGATGAGTAGTTAAACTTTATTAAAAAGCATAAGAACTGCACCCGGGTACATGAGAAGTATGCAGTGATCCTTCATATACTTTTTTGTATGTATTTCCAATTTTTAGAATTCATGAAAGTTCTTTTTTTTCCTACAAGTTTTGTACGGTTACATTTCAGAACCTTTATTTTGTCCTTTAGAAGCAAAGTGATGAAATATTGTTCAAATAAAGGATACATTAGATTTATTCTTGATAATTAGCTAAGCAAAGCAATAACTCTCTTGAATTGGCATTCAGTCCAAAGAATGGAGGAAGGATGCCATATGTTGATGGCGAGCTTGAGAGTTGGGACTTACTTAAAGTGAATGTAGTAACTAGTCTAAAAACTAGTGCAGTAATCACAAGCATTTTGAATGCCAATAAGTTCCCACCAAGATCTAGTATTGAATCTTCATATCTTTTGACTGGTTTCATATAGTAGTAATGCTTCTCATGGTCACAGGAAAGCCTAGAGAGAATCTGCCTGACAACATGTGATTCTGTTGGTCATAAATGAGCTTACTTGATCTATCCAAGATACATTCCTTTAAGCTAGGTTATTTGTGGATGATGTGTTAATTGATAGGTTCGTGAGTCTTGACTGAAAGCCAATTCTAAGTTGTGAGTTTCATAAATATAAAAATGGAGATGAGGGGATAGTAGAAAGTAATGGTTGTTAGAGACTGAGTTGCATTAATAATTCATAAAGCATAGAATATAGATACAGAAAGAAAGGTAACCACTTGGCAGAATGAGGAGATTGGGAAGAACATTGCCCATAGAATTAGAGAAAGATGAGAAGTTAGATATGACTGTTGCAAAGACCTACTATTCTCTATGGTATCTTGGACTATTAAGAGGTGTTGAGCAATATGGTGGGAGACTCCTGGAGGAAGAGAGGTACCTACCTAAGAGAAAATATTTTCTCCTAGAGTGGTTGTATGCTCTGTATGTATCATCTATTGAAGACATTAACCATATTATAGAAGTGACTTTTTGAGTATCCTTAACATTGAGTTGTAGAGTTTTTGGTGCTCCTTCTATTATTGACTTTTCTAGGTTTCAAATATCTGACTTCCACAAAGCCCATGCTCCATTGTTTCGCCCACATTCCCTATACGGTACATATTGGTATGTTAAGCTGGTGCTCTGTAAATATCATATGCTCATATAGTACATAGAAGAACCTGATATCAATCAGGAAAAATTCCTTTCCTAAGGTTCTATATTATTTTCTTGGTGTGTGTTTATAGGCTATGGATCAGGCTTCTCAACAGGGTATTATATTCATTGATGGTTCTGGACCAACATATGCAACTGCCACTGTAAGTGAATACTTTGGATGTTTGTTCTTTTCTATCTTGAGCCTGGGGTTATTTAGAGATATCTGTTCTAGAAGTTGCAAGTCATCATTAATTGATGGTTTCCTGAACAGATCCAACTTTTTTGATCAGTAAGAAATTTTCGTTAGAAAACGCCAAGGCCTTGTTTGTTTTCGCAAATAAGATAAGATTAAAGTTAAAAATTGAATAAAATATTGTTATAATATATTTTTTTAATATTATTTTTGTTTTGGGACTTGAAAAAGTTGAATTGTTTATTTTATTTTGTGTGAAAATTTGAGAAAGTTGTAATGATGAGATGAGTTGAGAGGAGTTGTGAAAACAAACGAGGCCTAAAGGTACAACCAACTACCAAGTACACTGGGTGCATACAAGAGAGACGCCTTTCTTGAAGGAGAAAAAGATACAAAAAAGCACGAAATTGTAGCCCATTAAAGCCTTTTGAGGCTGTCCATAGAAGACAGTATTGAAAAAGAAAGTTTTGAGCTCTTCGAATGTCTCTTCACAGTCCTCAAAGATTTATGATTCATTTCTTTGTAAATACACCAAATGAGGCAAATAGAAACCATCTCCCATATTGTTTCAATCTGTGGGCTTGCACCTAACCTTCTCCAGGATTAAATAGGTCCACAATTTCTTCTTGGCAAGACCCAAGCCAAATCAACCCGACTGAAGATGTCACTCCACAAGGCACAAACAATCTTGCAATGATGTAAAAGATGATCAACAAACTCATCATTCCTAACACACATGAATCGCAAGTCAATAAATTAGGCATCTGTTCATTTTAAAATTCAATGATGTTTCTTCTGAATCTAGAAAAGCTGATCCAAACATTCTCTATCTAGAAGTGTATCTGCAGTTAAAAATATAATGGAGCTCAAAGAGGAAATGTGGTTAAATTGATGAACTTTACTACTTTTTTCAGTATGAATTGAGTTAAACTTTTGATCAATCCCTAGAAAAGTGAATGTTTTGAATAGAATATATTAGATTTATGTTGGGAAATAGGAAAAAAAAAACCTGGTGAAGATATTAAAAAGAAAATGAGTTAACACTGTACTGCCATGTACTTTGACAATCAAACTTCATAAGCTGATTCAAGATCCCTAAATTTTATTGAAATATTAACTTACAATTGTATTGCAGTCATGCTCTAGCAACTAACTCTTGAGGGGCTTTTGTCATGGTCCCTTGAAATCATTGGGATAAAAAAACTCATGCTTTCCCAATATGCAATTGTATCTTTGTTACAGTAGAGAGAGAGAGAGAGAGAGAGTTCACTCGTGTGGAGAGACCTAGAACACTAATGCCGCAAAGCTTTTTTACAAAGGTACTTCAACATCAAATACCAGTGTTTTTTTTCCCCTTAAAGAGCCATGCACTACAGTCTCAAAGGGAGCTGAAACAATGAGGATTACATTAGATTAGTAGATTTACAAGTGTAATAATTTTCTGTAGAATTAACACATTGAAAAGAGTGTCTCACAATATTTGGGAGGCAGGTCTGCAATTTTTATTTCAAGGGTTGGAACTAATCTACTTTATGATGTATACTTGCATTTTGTGTGCATTTTGTGTGATTCGAGGTTTTCTTATTAGTATGCTCAGTTTTAAGCATTTCCTGATGATGACATATTCAGATAAAAAAACAAAAATGCTGCTGTTGGAAGCAAGTTCTGATAACATATTCAGTTTTAAGCATCTCCTTTTTTTCCATATTCTTCCCATGAATTTGAAAATTCTGATATCAATGGTTTGTGATTTTATTGATAACTATTTCGTGTATGTTTGAGTTGAATCTTGATGCATCCATTTGCAAGCAATTTGTTGCTCATTCCACTCTTTCTTCTGATGAAATTGTTGGTGCAGACTTTTCACGAGTCATTAGTTGCAGCTGGAGCAGGAATTGCCCTAGTTGATTCAGTGGTGATGTCTCGACCTGGCACGTCAGTCTCTTAATGATACTGATTATATTTAAAATTTTATGCCCTCTGCTGAAACAAAACATTTCCTTTTGCTTCAATGCAATGTGGTTTAGGAGAAGGGGATAGAATCTTAATGTTTGCTCCTTCAAATGTTTATACTTGCACTGAAGTTTAATTGATTGTGGAAGTAGTTTCTAGTTTTAAGTTGTTCTAGATTGTTAGACAGTTTAGTTCTAGCGATGTTTCCAAATTTTATATTTCTTATTTCAGGTTGCTGCATCAAAGAACCGCCTGGATCCACCTGTGGGCTTTGCTTTGATAAGACCTCCAGGACATCATGCTATTCCGTTGGGGCCTATGGGGTTTTGTGTTTTTGGAAATGTGGCCATTGCAGCTCGTTATGCCCAACGTGCACATGGGTTAAAGCGTGTGTTTATCATTGATTTTGATGTTCACCATGGGAATGGGACAAATGATGCTTTTTATGAAGATCCAGATATATTTTTCCTTTCAACTCACCAAGTAAGCAATAATTTGGCCTTGAACTTTTTTTTATGTTTTGCCCTGCCATTTGGTCACAAACTTCTCAATTTGCTTAATCTTTGAGCATCTTCATATTTCTCACCAATTATGAAATTTCATCAGTTGCAGTGTCTAAAGACTCTTAGATAGGACTTAAATATATTTGTATGTGTCCATAGAGGGGCCATTGTTTGAAGTCATTATTTCGATGAATCATTTCTTTTAACAGAAGAAGATTATGTAAACACGTAACTTGAAATTCCAGATTCCATTGTGGAAGACAACTTTTTTTGAAGAATTGTCCATGGTATATCTTTCCATGCCTAATATGAAAAAATGAATGCCAAAATTTGGCTGCCTCTTAGTATCGGCAAGAAAAAGTACATAAAAGTTTCTTACTTATAAAAAAAAAAAAGTACATAAAAGTATCCATTTCGATATATATAGCCTGGAACTTACTAAAATAGGAAAGATATTTGTACGGTGTCAAAGTAAGGAACCATGTCATTTGTGTTTAGATAGATTCTATTTTGAGAGAGTTGAAAAGGTACTATCTTGTTGGAAGGTTCTATACATCTGGATCAACCCTTGATAATGGTACATACGTAGCTATGCATATATAAGAGTCTAAATAATATGCATCTTTGAGTGACTAGTGAAAAGGATCATGCTAACTTCTTGACTTCAAAATATTCTGTCTTCAAAATACTTTTCTGTTGTACGTTTCTGTTCTATTATACTATCCAGATCCGAATAAGACTGCATAATAGATGTTCTGTTTTCAGTTTTTTAATAATTACTATTTCCATCGAATGGCTAACATCTTGAAAGTTCATTTCTCACCAACCAATCTAGTCCAATTTTGGTCTTGTTTAATACAGGACGGAAGCTACCCTGGTACTGGTAAAGTTGATGAGGTAGGCCGTGGAGATGGTGAAGGAACAACACTAAATCTGCCTCTACCAGGAGGCTCAGGTGACATTGCCATGACAACTGTGTTTGATGAAGTCATTGCACCTTGTGCTCAAAGATTTAAACCAGACATAATTCTTGTCTCAGCTGGGTGAGAATCCTATTTCTTTTGAAAGAAATGCATGCTTCTCATGAAAAACAGTGTTTGCTCAAAGACCTAATCAATCCACCATCCCTTCTTTTTTTAATATTTAACTGTCTCTTGTTGAGTTGTAGATGTCAAGTCAGTATGAAGGAATTTCTTAATTATTTCGTTTTCTATTTCATTGACTCTAAAATAAACTGTTGTGCATGTTGACCCCTTAATTTGGGAGAAATCCCAAAAGGAGGAGGTTGCTATAGGTGGAGGAGGAGGTTGCTATAGGTGGAGCTAGAACCTTGGTAAAGAAGGGAGGATGGTTGATTGATTCATTGAATTAACGTCTATTAATAACCACCGTTCATACCCCAACTTCTAACCTATCTAATTATTAAAGAGGTTGAAGGAAAATAATTCTAACCACTGCACTTAAATAAAAAATAACAACGGATAATGAAATTTCTGGAAAGTAATTTTACAAGGTGTTTAACAAAGTTAGTATTAAGTATACTTTTTATCCTGTGCCATCTGATTGTAAGTTGTGTGGCTGTGTGCTTCCTGTGTACAAAGGCTATGCCTACTTATTTCATATCAATAATATTTATCTCTTACTTATCAAAAAAAAAGTTGTGTGGCTGTTTTGAATTTGCAATTTAACTTTTAATTGTTCTTTCTCAATGACAATGAACACATCTGAGGCACATGCACTAATTAGCTCAGTTTTCAAAATATGGCTCGCCTTTTTCTCCTTTTCTTGACTTTGCTGGTGGGAGAAATGAAGCTTAGGCTGAGCTCCGTATAAACATTTTAGAGATTCATCAGTATTGAAATTCGAATTTGACACTTTCATATCTTGCAACTGAACTTACTAGGTATGATGGTCATGTATTGGATCCACTGGCCAGTCTGCAGTTCACCACAGGAACATACTACATGCTTGCATCCAAAATCAAACTCCTTGCCAAAGATCTGTGTGGGGGTCGCTGTGTGTTTTTCTTGGAAGGAGGATACAACCTTGAGTCACTTTCATACTCGGTGGCAGATTCATTCCGCGCCTTTCTTGGGGAGCAGAGCTTGGCGTCCGAGTTTGACAACCCTGCCATTTTGTATGAGGAACCATCAACCAAGGTTAAGCAAGCGATTCAGAGGGTGAAGCATATACATTCCTTGTGAGGATGTCCAAACCTGTATGATATGTATTAAGTACTTTTTAAGTTGTTCGCCTAGCTCCATGTACATTTGGAAGTTGTCTATATCCGATATTCCCATAACAATATCTCACTTCCAACTCTGTAAATTGGTATACAAATATTGAATAAGAAAAGCTTATTTTATTGCATTTTTAAATCTATGATTGATAGCTTGAACCATAAGTTACCGAAGTATCTCGTCCTTGGAAAATGTCATTCTAATTTCTTGACCGAATTGGATAGTCTAATACGGAGGCAGTGAAGAAGTGAAGTGTTTTGTCTAATGTTAGGGTTTGGCAGATGAAGTGGACGTGGGATCAGGAAGGCCGTTGATCTGAGGAATGGTGTAGATGGTGCCATCGCATTTAAGGGATGAGAAGAAGACCTGAAGTTCTAGAAGGCTCCGTTCTTATAATAATTGTAATAAGCGAATTATTAAGTAATCTCCTATTGGTTGTTGCCTGAGGGATTAGTAGTCATTTGACTTGAAGTTTGTTAGAGACGTCAGATATTTGTTGCTCATGACAGAGCTGTTTTCTTTTATGCAAATTGTTAATGAAAAGTTCTTCTTTTTCCTCTCAAATTCTGGAGGTTCCTCACCCTCGAAGCGAGTTTACGTGCTCTTAATTGGTACACAATTGTTACACATTAATGGTTACAGAATCCACGTAACGTGTCTATCTCTCGAGAGCTAGACCATCCAATTCGGTCAGACAATTGGAAATAACCTATAATTTCCATCCAAGAGAATTATTGGTTCTTTGGAGGTCCCGTTTTATCTAGTTACTATATGTCTAGTAAATCTGAAGTGACAAATGAGGAAATAGTTGTATGTCTTGCAAAAGTTGTAAAAAATAACTACGGTTACAAAAATGAAAAGGAGGAAAAGAATGAAGATTTAGGTGATCATGTTCTGTGCTTTTAATTGATCAATGATCTCTTTATGCGCTCATGCAAGATAGATAGTATAACTCACTCTGATCTTATATTCATGAAATCTACACATCAATATTAATATTATATTATATATATATATTTTTTAGAAAAGGGAGGGCGACACCTCTATTTATTAATAAACCCTCACTCAGGTGGAGGAATCACCATAGGTACATCAATAAACCCAACCAACATCAAACAACCCCTAACTTCTAATATAAGGAATACCCAATCTATCCATACGTAGAAGCCCCCTAAGTCTACCTAGACCAACATCTTCTCCAAAGAAGTCCCAAGACCTGCCATTAGCCCCATCCTTGGCTAAAAAATCCGCTACCATGTTTGCTTGCCTAAACACATGTTTAAAGTGAATGTTCAGAGAAGAAATAATAACTTGTGGTTCTTCCCAAAAATTCCACAAATACCGATACTTACACGACCCCAAAATAAACCAGCCCACCACAACACTTGAATCCAACTCAACCATTACATCCCTCAAACCCCATTGATGACAAAGCTGAAGACCATCTATAAATGCTCGACATTCTGCAGTAGTATTTGTAGCTTGTTCATAGTAATGGGCAAAACCCCCAAGAACATGCCCCTGGGCATTTTGGACGATGCCCCCCCCCCCCCCCGGGCCGGCAGCCATCCCAGGATTTCCACGTGAACCACCATCAACATTAACCTTAGCAAAACCCCCTACCAACAGAGACCAAACAATCAACTTCGGCACCTTTACTGCAATCGGCACAACTGGACAGTTTAGTTCCCTCAACACCCTCAAGTCATGCTCCCCCATTGATTTGAACGTCCTCATGGAACCCGAAATGTCCATAATAAAACCTTTTACCATTCGAATAATACCCTTCCAATCATATTTAACATCTTCCATACGTGCCGCACAACGTGCTTTCCAAAAGGTCCAAGAAATAAGAACATGAATAATAACATGAAGCCAACGAACTTGCGAGAAAAGAGCAGCCCGACACCACCATACATTTAATACACCAGTGTTTGTGGTAATCGAATGCCAAAAATTACCGCAAAAAATCCCAAACCTTCCTCAACCCCTCCCCATCACAAAGCACATGATCCAATGACCCAACCGTGTTAGAACCACAACAATGGCACTTAGAAACAATAGGGATAACAAGTTGTTTAATTATTTCATCAACTAGAATAGCATTTTGACGTGTCCGCCAACATAAGAAAGACATCTTCTTAGGAACATGATCCTGCTATAACCACTTCTTCCAAGGACAAACACTACCATGGAAAAGAATAAGCTACCAAGACGAATTAGTAGAAAAAACACCATCCATTGTATGCTTCCAAACCAAAACATCATCCCCCCCCCCCCCGGGGAACACGCATCCTTGATTGAATAATTTTTTGAACCATTGCCTAATCTATCAGTTGCCGAAGCCAAGCAAAATTCCAACCCACCCCTTCCCATAAATTCTAAATGAACAACTTGGAGCCCCCGCCATTGGTAAATAATCTACAATAGGCCCATCACCTAGCCAATTATCATACCAAAAATTCCAAGAACCCTCTCGGACTACCCATCTTGAATGCCTTAACATCAAAGGCAACACTTACAAAACCTCTTTCCAAAAACAAGAGACCTTTGACACCGCTACAATTGAAGCAACATTATCATTCACCACATATTTTTTCCTGAAAAAATATGACCAAAGAGATCCACCCATAGGTAGCTTCCAAGCAAACTTCATGAATAAAGATTGTCGGACCTCCGAAAGATCCTGAATCCCCAAAGCTCCTTCCCCAACCAGCAAACAAATACAATGCCAAGAAACTCATTTTCATTTCTTAGTCTACACACTTGATCCCCAAAGGAAGTTAGAAAAAAATTGCTTAAGCCTAGCAAAAACTCCTTTAGGCAAATTCATCATAGACAACAAATAAATGGGCATACTATTAAGCACATGATTAATAAGAATAATTTTTCCTCCAAACGAAAGTAACTTACTCTTCCAACCTGCCAACTTCTTTTGCACTTTAGCCAACAAAGAGTCGAACAAGCTCAAAATCTTCCTCCCTACGTGCAGCGGCATTCCCAAATACACACAAGGCCAAACACCTTCTACAAAACCCGAAATTCGCTTCAACTGGGCCTTTTGATCAAAGGAAAATTTTGAAGAGAAAAAAATAGAAGACTTATTTGGACTCACAAGCTGCCCTGATAAGCTTTCATACTTACAAATCACACCCATCAAATTTCGAATAGAAGCCTTCCCACCATTTGTAAAAATTAAAAAGATCATTCGCATATAATAAATAAGAAACCTGAACACCCCCATTTGAATTAAAATACTTCACTCTCCCCAACTGAAATTCATGATGAAGCATATGAAAAAAGTAATTCTTCCGATAAGATAAACAAATATGACAAGAGAGGATCCCCTTGACGAAGTCCACGAGAAGGCTTAAAAAACCCCTTGCAACTACCATTCAACATGACTAAAAAACTCGGAGAGGAAATGGAATTAAAAATCAATGTCTGCCACTTCTCCTAAAAATCCAGTTGACATAGACCTTCCAACAAAAAACTCCAATTCACACAGCCATAGACTTTAGCCATATCAATTTTCATCATGACATTACCCCCCTCTAGTTTTCCGATTCATGCCATGAACAAGTTCTTAAGCAAGAGATATATTGTCAAAAATACTTCGACCACAAATAAACGCAACTTGCTCCGGCGAAATGATACCCCCAATAATCGGCGCCAATCTAAAAATCATGATTTTAGCCATGGTTTTATAGACTACCTAACACAAGCTAATAGGCCAAAACTGACCAAAACTTTCCAGCGCATCAACCTTCGGAATCAAAACAATGTTAGTAGCCCCAAAAAAAGTAGATAACAGAATACCTTCAAAAAAGCCCCTCGCCATATCAAGAAAATCTTGCTTCACAACATCCCAAGCAAGGATGAAAAAACTTGCCGAAAACCCATCTGGCCCGAGACTACTATCATACGGAATAGACCACAATGCTGATTTAAATTCTTCTAAAGATGGCAGCACACACAACATTTCATTCTCACTCTCAGTAACGGCAAGAGCCAATAAATAGAAACTCTCATCATCCACATCGATTGGAGATGCTGATAATAAGTCTTGGAAAAATTGAACTGCCGTTTCATGCACCTCTTCCACTGATTCTAACGAAATCCCATCACTAAGTTCCATACATTTAATCACCTTATTCTTTTTTTTAATACGCAACGAAGCATGAAAAAAATGCCAAGTTTGAGTCTCCCTTTGTTAACCACTTGATACAGGATTTTTGACACCCCAAAATCTCCTCATAGTGAAGCCATTGCAGATAATGCTGCTTACACAACAACTCTCTTTCCCGATTCTGAGAATAATCAGCACTTAGTACTTCTTCTAGCTCCTTCATTTTGGATTCAATGCTTTTAATCTCCAGCTCAACTCATCCAAATGATTCAATATTCCATTTCCTTAAAGCATTCTTTAAACATTTCAGCTTATGACTCACCCTTGCCGTAGCACATCCCTCAACCTCTTGATTCCAACACTCCTTGACCAACGGTAAAAAACCTTCATGAGTCCCCCACATACGCTAAAATCAAAAATATTTAACCTCACTCCTCCTCTCCTTCTCCAAATGAATTAACACAGGACAATAATTTGAAGAAGTTCTCATAAGATACTCCATACAAGCATCCTCAAAGACATTAAAAAACAACTAGTTCACCAAAACCCTATCCAACCCAACCCAAATCCTCCTCCCCACGAGCCTTTCATTACACCAAGAAAATTTTTGTCCAACAAAAGGAAGCTCAAGAAAACCACAATATTGAATATAAGAATTAAACTCCTCTTTTGCCTAAGAAGCTCTCAACAAATCTCCTGCATTTTTTTCATCACAACAAATAATATTAAAGTCCCCACCAACAAAACACGGCCAAATACCCGCATCTAGCGCAAACATATAATCCCACAACTCCCTTCTTTTCCTTTGAAAACAGCTTAAATACACAATGGATACCAAGACCCACACACTACCACTAACAAACTAGCTAGACAAAGCTTGATCCGACATGGAAATCAACTCAAACTCCAAACCAACTTTCCAAAACAACCAAACTATACCCCTACTTCAGCGTTATTCAAAAAATTCGGCAGATTCATCCACCTAGTCCATTGCCGACATTTATTAAGAAAAAGAAAAGGTTCTAAAAGCACCACCACCGAGGGCCGAGTTTTATTCAAAATGCGCAAAAACCTACTCTTCGATGAAAGAATTCCCTTAATATTCCATATATAAGTATCTGCATAAAATATATATATATATATATATATATATATATTAAATAAGTTTTTTTAGACCTAGTCCTCCTTTCCAGGACAACAAACAAGTTTTTCTTCTTCACCCCTTTAATTTCTTCGAAGGAACATTCAACTCCAAATCCGAATCAAAACACTTATTCGTAAACTCCTCCAGTTCCTCATCTGGTTCTCCCTCAAACAGAGAACACCACTTGTTAATACCACCCTCTTCTTGCAATACCCCCACAGCTGCCAACCAAGACAACTCAAATTCAAGCGCTTCATCCACCACTTTCAGCGAGCTCCGCGGCGACAATTCCAGATTCTCCAAACAATCAAGAGCTACCTCTGTATCTGAAACCTCTTCGAAGATTTCAAACCAACTGGCAGATTTTTTTTAGGCGAGTTAGCATGACTTTCACTCCTAGCATCAGCACCCTGCCCCCTAGGTAAATTAACAGCAACACCCACCAAGCCTCCCCCATCAATTGCTTCCTCAAACTGCCTTTGAGTAAGAGCTTCACCCTTCAAATCCACATAAAACACCTCCAATGATTCCATCTCCACCACACGTCGACGATTGTTAATAGCATTCAATATATCCTCCTAACGACATGCAGAGAAACCCTCTTTATCAAACCTCACCTCTTGAACCAGTTTTCCCTTGCTTTTAATCCCCACCATTTTCCACACCTTCTTAGCCTTATCTTGACCCCCATCTTCTTCACGTCACTCACAACCCCATCCTTATCAGATTGATTCTGACGGCCACAACTACTCTCCTCATGACCCTGTTTATGACACAGGGCATAAAATAGAGGAAGAGACTAAAAAATAACCTCCTGATAATGACTACTCGCAAGTCCCGGAATCCCCAACCAAAATACACTTTTCAAAGGTTTTGAAATATCTAATTCAACACAAATTCGTGCCGCCTTTGGCCAAGTCACACACATCGTAGCATTGTCCCACTTCAAATACCGCCCAAAACCCCTACCAATAGTCCTCAACATCGACTCATGAAAACAATTCGGTGGCAACCCCAGAAGAGATAACCAAATTGGAACCAAAGGAGAGTCTTCTTCTTCAACAAACTCCAGCATCCAATGAAACATCCGAAAAGGAGCCCCCGCAATATCCAAATTTTCCTGAGCCATAATAGCAATAAAATCCTCTTCATTGGATAAACGGACAAGAATATTGCGAGGACTCTTCAAGTGTTCGACAACATGCATAACTCATAGACACTAGCGATTTTTTATGAAGCCGCGCACATGATCCAGAAAAGGCCACCTACGCAAAAATTTCAACACCACAGAAAATCAAAACAGTTATGCTGATTGCTTGATCTCTGCTTTGGAGAAGAGAAAAAGCACCTTACCATTTGAAAATATCGGTTCCTTGAATGGAATGTCAACCTCAAGCAGCACTTGAGGCCAATCCACCACAACATTCACAAAACCTCTTCCCGAAACAATCCCAGATGCCCCGCCCACTCATCTCTCCAAGCTTGCCATCAAATGCTGACCAGACCCCTCCATAGCACCACCTTGCCCAACCAGCAAAGTCGTGAGGCTAGAGCCATGACAACCCTAATCGCCTTTCAGAGTTGAGAGAAAAATTTTGGGTGCCACATCATCAATAAGACTTCCTTGTCACATGGTTCAATTTTATTGAACATCAATTATATTACATAATAATTATTAATCACATGTCATAAAAGATAAATGATAATTTGAATATAATTAATTAATCGCTCCTCGATGGAAGACGTACGAACGTAGTAACAAAGATCGTAAGATTTGAATCCTTTCAAATCTTATACTGTACTGTAAATAGCTTATATTTGTCGCAAGTTTTTGAACCTTGAACGTTGGAAAAGTATTCTTCATGATGTCGCACGTGGAACAATATAGACGTCACTTCCCAAAAGATATGTCTCCTCTTTCGGTCGTTCACTAAGTACCCCTTATATATACAATTTAGGTTAATTATTTTAAAGATCATGGTCAATATGAACAATTTAATTGCTGTCATTTGGACGTCTTATCATTAGTTTTCACCAAATTAAGGAGCTGTTTAATTTTCGTCTTCAACAACTAGTCAAGAACAACATGCAGAATGAATATATGATCAGATGGATAAAAGAAAATGACAAAAAACTCAAAGATTTTTAGCACTTTAGTTGGTATGTGCTGTACTTTCTAATCATTCTCATGAAGAAAAAAGCTCTGGAGTAGGGTTGGGAGAAAGAAACCATGCATATCTTATACAATCTAAAGCTTGAAATGGGAAAAGCAAGTTGCAGAGAAATGAAGTAGCTTTAACATGCATCTCTAGCTAGTAAGAACTAAGAAGTCATTAAAATTCTATGCATCATGGGTTTCTAACATCAGATAGTCATGATTAGCTTGGGGGATAAACATGGAGTTCCATGCTACGTTATAAGCTAGCTATACCCACCTTTTTCTCAAAGGAGATCAAAATCATAAGCCATGCTTAAAGGTGACCTGCCAACTGCATAGAGGGAACATAAAATTCCAACTTTTAGCAAATTGTAATGATGGTTTTGTGATAAAGATATACTAAGCCATGGCTAACTGCATAAGCATGGGTCTGTATTTGTCGATCGAGTTGGTTTGCTAACTCATGTTTGTCTAAAAAATTATAAGAATAAGACAAAGGTACGTACGTTGAAGGGCCTGGGGTTAGATGCAAGAAAATGACGCATAATCAACCTCATAACAAGGCATGACGAGGATGCATGTCCCATGGGGTCCTTTTAAGGACCACCAGTAGTACTAGTGCTAGTCTTTTTGTAAGACATAATTAAGCTAAATCATGTCGTAAATAAGAAAGGAATGCACAAGATTTTTGTTGAGAAAGTGAGGTTTTTCAATTTAAGTGGCTCCAAAACTCTCTCTCTCTCTCTCTCTCTCTCTCTCTCTATATATATATATATACATACACATATACATACTTCCGATTTACAGTACTAGTAGTGCACCAGCCCCATTGACGATCTCATTAGCAATTAATATGAATTTTCGGAACTCCGATGGTACCATCCTGCCGGTACTTATGAACTCACTAGCATCAACCCAATCACAGGATTTTTAAAAGATCATGTTGATTCAACTACAATCGACTACAATCCAAGTACCCCATATTTTGACAGTAGGAATTGCCAAAAAGTACTACAAATATAAAACCTAACATCAATAACTGAAAACTCATTACATGATATCATGACCTGTTATTGATTTGGATTTAAACGAGAACAAACTTAATTGATATGTCAACCAATATGTGTGGACTAAGTGGCTCTTCGCAAGAACATATAAATATATATATATATATATATATATATATATATATATATATTAGAAGAAACAATTTACATAGATCATCATTCATTAATGTCGACTTAGCAATCATAAATTCCAAGAATTTAAAAATAAAAAAGTCGGCAGCAGAGGGTACGATACATGACAACATATATAATTATATCTTCCATTGATCTCTTGATTATATGCTGACACTAGATATGAATTTGTAGGAAAAGGAAATTTCTTCCCATAGAACGTTATATTCGTTGCTGTCAAAACCAAGAAGAGTTTAACCTTAAGTAGGCATCTCATTATTAGAGTGTCGGCAGAGGTCTACTGTGACAGCAGAAGCATTAATGGAGAAATGTTCATTTGAGTACTAAACCAATCTGTATGAAGACAGATACTACTAATTTGCAATAGCAGTGAAGAAAATAATTCTAAGGCTATGTCATGCTGTCCTCAGGTTAGCATCATTGATATACTTTTTTAGGTATCGTTCTTTTTTTTTCTTTTCCTCTGTCGTTTTTTTCTTGTCTGAAAACTTTTCCTTTGTCGTTGGGATAGAAATATTGCCCTCAACAGTGTTTCTCATGCATTATTGCTCACCATTCTGCCAAGAGAACTGCATTAAGAAAGTTTTGAATAAGCGCTTGTCTCATATAAATATATATATATGTAAATAAATATCATAACTCAATCATGACGTGCACATAAAATGTGTTCTTTTTTCTTTTCTTTTTAACCTGACATTGCTTCATGTGGAAGAATGATGTTAATCCCTATCCTTTTATGTATAGTTAAAGGACCAGTTAATTTAGCTGATGATCACCATACATACAGTATGCGCCCGCCCTTATTCACCTAACTCAATTGGGTCAATTCAATTCTTGAACAGAAATCAAGCACTCTCTCTCTCTCTCTCTTTCTCTTCCGCCGCCCCCCCCCCCCCCCCCCTCCCCACCTCCCCCCAAACGCTATATAATATACTTGACGAAGAATTTCGAATCTCAATTGCCAAGACATTATTCTCTTTGGACTTGCTTTATACTTAGAAGATGGGAGATGAAAGTGTCAACCTTCCTCCTGGTTTTCGATTCTGCCCAACCGATGAAGAACTTGTCCTTCACTTCCTCTATCACAAGGCCTCACTCTTACCTTTCCATCCCAACATAATTCCTGATCTTGATCTTTGTCTGCATGATCCGTGGGACTTCATCAATGGCATGTTTATATTCAAAATTTATCTCATGTTCGTATATAGTCTCTGCTCAAAGTTTCAGGTATCATGTATACTATTAACTTATTTCTACCGTTTATATATGTAGGCAAGACATTATCAAGTGATAGTACATTCTACTTCTTCAGCAAGGTGACAGAAAATCGATTCACAAAGAAAGGGTATTGGATGGATTTAGATATTGATGGACCTGTACTCACAAGTTCTGGAAAGAAAGTGGGAATCAAGAAACATCTTGTTTTTTACATTGGTCAAGCTCCAGAAAGTTATGAAACTGCTTGGATAATGCAAGAATATCACCTTTGCAACTATGGGGTGAGTGGTGCATTCTACAACAGAAGAGTAAAACGAAAAGTACTACTGAGTAAACTCTTTTAACTTATTCCATTCTACTGTTATTTCTCATATATGATATTTCGCACCTTATTTTCATCCCTCTTTTTGGTCAATATAGGACCGTACCAAATGGGTTTTATGCCGAGTTCATGAGAGGAAGGGCAATTTTGCTGAATGTTTCTGCTGCAGCGACGATGAAGATAATGGAACAGAGCTCTCAAGCCTAGATGAAATGTATCTGTCAACTATAGATGATGATCTTGATGAAATCAGTTTTTCATAAGGAGTTTTAGTAACAAGGTTCAGATTAGACATTCTAAATACAATTGAAGTCTTTTTCTTTCCTCTCTCTCGGACTAATCAGCCTGCTCAACTTGTTATATTTAAAGCGATTCGTGTAACTACTCCAATGATGCTATTGTTCTGTATCATTACTATAAGTCGATTTACTTTATAAAAAGCAGATATCAATGAATTTAATTAATTATTATTGTTTTCTAAGCTTTAGATTGCTATAAATTGTTTGGCCTCATCCCTATGATCTGCATATACATATACACACACACACATATATATATTTATAAACTGTTTTCTCAGCACAGCCATGATATTGTCCTTATTTTTCTGGTTTTGACATGGAGGGGTTCTTACTTCTTTGTATTGCCAAGCTAGCTCTGTCGAAAAATTTTCACTGAATGGTGTCTGAATCTTAGCCTTCCATGTTTGTTGAACAATCCCTTTCTCACATGGGATTGATTATCCACGCATCGAAAAGATAAGACAATGTTAGAGTTGTCATTGTTTTGACCTTTGAACTGCCAGATACCCATCATTGAATTTGATAGTGCTACGCCGCAATGCTGAGTCATTCATCCTTCCGTTAGTAGTAAAATTCTTGCCATTTATGTATATACTAAGTAAAGAAAATGTTAGTATCCGCTTGAATTTACTTTTCAGTATTTAATTTTTTATTTATTTTTAGTTATGATTAAAAAAGTGATTTTTTAGTGTATTATTATATTTTTTTATTTTTTAAAAATATAAAAAAAAAAAACAAGATAAAAAAAAAATCCTAACGAGCACATCCAGAGTCAAAACTGGGCGGCATGCTAGCAGGACTCATTAAATAAAGCTCGTGGCTTCACAAGGCACTTATGAAATTACGTCAACTTGTAAATTTACTTTTGTATAACTTTTTTTTACGTCTGTAACAGTTCTTGATAGATTTGCTCATCAACATAAAACCAAAAAAACTAAATGGAAAAATTCTATATCACGTACAATCTTTTTTATAATCTTTTATACAATTATACTTTAAATTGAGGGTATTTCTATAAAACAATATTATTTTTATAAGTTATTTTACAAAAGTGCGCATATCATTTTCCTTTTTCTGAACTCCTAGAGGGTATGATCCAATTCAGGTTTAATACTTTTAATTGGTTTTAATTATTTAGTTAAATAAATAAATATATATATATATATATATATATATATATATATATAGATTATATGGATAATGCATGCCTTCATATACTTCGGTAAATAAATTGTTTGCTATGTAAATATGGAAATGAGTTGTTTATGGAGGAATAGAAATTATAACCCTTTTATAATTTCCAATCGTAGAGTCATCTAGGAATAAAAATGTAATTACCTATACTACGCACGTAAGCTCTTAGATGGCAATATGATTTTCATTTGCTGAATCTCAGACGTCATAGTAGAGCCTAGAGGTACCATTAAAGAAGTACTTGTGGACAATGGTAACCAAACAAAAAATTACTCTGATATACAGTCAGTTTTATGTATTTTTTACACATTTTATTGATGTAATTAGTTAAAGTAATTATTTTATATTAAAAAAAGTGACGCTGTCAATTACATTAATAGAATATACAATAGAGTACATAAAAGTGACTGAATATAAAAATTTTGTAGCACAATTTATTAGGAATTGAAAATTATTAATAGGCGTAGTAAATATTGCATATAACTTTTTAATAATTTTGGATAAAATGTATAAATTTTTGTAATTTAATTATTTAAAACATAAAACCTGTACTATCTGAGGATACAATATATGTTTTTCCATAATTAATTACACATATGGAACAAGTTTACTTCAATATTTTACAAAATCAGACTTATAAATTATTGTGTTGTTTTGATACTGTACATTAGATTATTAAACTATATTTATTATCAAATAGATCTAATATACGTAAATTTATAAATTTACATTTTCACTTCTCTATGCACATACGTTGTATTTTTTTATTTAAATAAAAACATCACTTTTTTTTTATAAAAAAAAAAAAAAACAAACATCACTTTCATTGTTAAAGAAGGAACTTATCCTGTCTCCAAGGAGTAAACTACAAAACGTTATTAAAAAGCTGACGTGTCACTTCGATCTACTTCTGCCCCTCAAAAAAACCGAAGGGATATACTAGGATTGGCAGTAACTGACAAACAGAGCTCTCCCGTCTCTCCATTTCCATTTCGGTTTCTTCTTCGTATTGTGGAGTCTTTCCCCTCATGGCTCTCTCCGTGAGAAAATCACTGAACCTTATCAACCTTCTCAAATCCAATATGGGTTTGTTGGGTACAATCAATCCGAGTCCTTGGGCTTCTACTTTATCCCATCATCATGAATTTCCAGTTCCAGCACCAACTGCTCAAAATCTGGGGAACTCGGATGCAGATTGGATTGTGAAAGCAATCGTTTTATCTTCTCGCCGTTTCAAATGGACAAAAGCCGAAAAACAATTGAGTTCTTGCGATGATGCTGATGATAACAAGGTATATTAGTAAGCTTACAATGGAAAAGAAACTTGGAACTTTTTTTCGTTGCATCGTTCTCGTGTTGTTTTTGTATGGATTTTTAAATTTAGTTGTGTCTCATGCCTCTTGAAACTCTTAGCAAGCACATATTGGCCGGACTAATTATTGATCCTTAATTATGCTTTTTATTATTTAATTAGCGTAATTTGAACTCTCATGATGTGATATTGTAAGTTGAATAAATTCGATGTTTCTAGTTGAGTCGATAAGGCCTGAGTTTTAGATGTTTATCAGGCATGCATTTTGGTGGCTGAAGAGATCGCTGGCTAACAAAATGTTAAATTGAACTCACAAACCAGCATCGAATCTTGCTGTCCCATTAAGGTCCTGGAGGCTCAGCTTCTATGGTGGATCTACATTCATTTAATGGGCTATTCTGTAAACATTCTCAAGCAGATTTAATTTAAAATTTTTAGTGTAGAATTTTGTGTAATAAGGTGTATTAGGTACGTACTTGAATTGATCACGACTACTTGAAGGAAGCACTCTAGTGATAGTGAAGTTTAGATGTTTTCTAGAGCTAGGGGCGGGCTACCAGGAAGATGAACACTTTAAAATATTACATGTGTTTTGGGAAAAAAAGTTAATTTATCTGATGATGATGTCCCGGGATGTGATATAAGTTCTTCAAATCATGTCCTTGTGTGCATAATAAATATGACTTTTGAGTGTACCGGGTAGGATGTGAGGGGAAGATGACTTATCACTCTACTGTTTATATGAAAGATTAATCTATTCAAAATGTTGTGTAATTGTAATTGGATATATCTCAATTGCTCCCAAATGAGCCCTTGAACGTTTAAACAGGATATCAAATCATATTGTTATGCAGGTGTGCTTTTATTTGTACTCACTGAAGCTATCTTGAATAACAGGTCTTGGATTTTCCAGGAGGAAAGGTTGGTTTCACTCCTGAAATGAGGTTTATATCTGAATCCCCAGAGGAGCGGACACACTGTTATCGTGTCCTTGATGAAGAAGGTCAGCTGATTATTGGCAGCAATTTTGTACAGGTACTTCGACTTGGACTCTCCTTCCCTCTCCGAATTTCCAGAAGATGGAGTTTTCTTTTTGTTTTCCTGAATGTATATATTTGACACACAAGATCCTTATGACCTATGGTTGACCAATTTAATTAGGTCAGCAAGGAACTTGCTGTAAAAATGTACACTGACATGGTTACCCTTCAAACCATGGACACGATCTTTTATGAAGCACAAAGGCAAGGAAGAATTTCGTTTTATCTGACGACAATTGGAGAAGAGGCCATCAATATTGCAACTGCTGCAGCACTTTCTATTGATGACCATGTCTTCCCTCAGGTTACAAGCACTCACATGCTGATATGTACTTCCCTTACAATTCCTCCAAGCAGTATGCACAAACACATTCATTACCATCTCCATCCTTTTGAGTTCTCATAATTCTTGTAATTTGACATATGCAATATTGAAAATGAGTTGAGAAGAACATTTTAATGATATACTATGCAGTACAGAGAACCAGGAGTGCTACTATGGCGTGGCTTCACCCTACAAGAATTTGCAAACCAGTGTTTCGGAAACAAATTTGATTATGGGAAAGGCAGGCAGATGCCTATCCATTATGGATCTAACAAGCACAACTACTTTACTGTATCATCAACAATTGCGTAAGATATGATGAACCTTGTCTATGTAAGAGTTGTTGTGCAGAGATTTCACAGCAAAAATCATCATAGTCATGCCACAAATGTTGCCTACTTTTTTCCAGCACACAAATTCCACATGCTGTTGGTGCTGCATATTCTCTGAAGATGGATAGAAAAGAAGCATGTGCAGTCACGTATTTTGGTGACGGCGGCACAAGTGAGGTAAAAATCTGCTTACTATTTGAATCACCAGGATAACAAGATATTTGAAATCTTTTGATTCTGGTAAACAACATTTTTGGAATGACTCTTTTGGAGTTAGACAACAGACAAAAGCTTCCAATGGCTATGGAAGACCTAAGGAAAACTTTTATTTCCATTAGCATTTCTATAACCTCCTCTATTTCAATGGGGTGTCACTTTTGGTTGTTTAGTTTCTAATACATCAAGTAATGTTAGGGAGATTTCCATGCTGCTTTGAATTTTGCGGCGGTCATGGAGGCCCCAGTTATATTTATCTGTCGGAACAACGGATGGGCTATCAGTACCCCTACTTCAGACCAGTTTCGAAGTATTCTTTTTTCTTTTGAATTGTTCTATTTCGACAATTATCATTACCAAGAGTTTCTTGTTATCCTTACAAATTTTCCACTTCTATTTACTACCAGGTGACGGTGCAGTTGTCAGAGGCCAGGCTTATGGAATCCGAAGTATCCGAGTAGATGGTAATGATGCACTTGCCATTTATAGTGCAGTTCATGCTGCACGTAAGATGTCAATAAGTGAGTTCAGACCAATCTTAATTGAGGTAAAGTAAGGATTGGTTTGTTACTCTCTGGCCTTTGAAAGGCATCATGTTGAGCCCCAGATGCTTTCAAGTAGATTTGTGGTCTGATATATATTTTTGGTTTAATCGTTGTCATTGATAGGCTCTAACATATAGAGTGGGACACCACTCCACATCTGATGATTCCACCAAGTATCGTCCAATCGATGAGATTGAATGGTGGAAATCAGCACGAGACCCTGTAACTAGATTTAGAAAATGGATTGAAAGCAGAGGTTGGTGGAGCGGCGAAGCAGAGTCAGAGTTTAGGAGCAGTGTGAGGACGCAGGTAAAATTTGCATATCTTCCAAAGAAACATCAACATAACGTGTATAATAAAGTTCTGCACTATACAGTCTTTGATTCATGAGCATCCTGGTCACAGCTTTTAAGAGTCGCATCCAAATGGTATTACATTTTGAAAGTTTTGGACAAAAAAATTTGTTGATCAAAAAAGAAAGTTCTTGACTGATTATACTTTAGTACAGCTACTGCATGCAATTCAAGTTGCAGAGAAACTTGAGAAACCTCCAGTGGCAGACATTTTCACAGATGTATATGACGTTCCCCCATCCAATCTCCAGGAGCAGGAGAAATTGCTGAAAGAGACGATCAAGAGACACCCACAGGACTACCCGTCAAATGTTCCTTCCTAGACTTGGATGATTATGCATTTATATGGCATAGGATCTTGTATTAACGATTATTTCAGCCCTAGTAATTGAAAGCAGATCCCACGCATACAGTTCCCCAACCTTAATGTAATATGCAATTGACCCTCTCCAAGCTATATTTTCTCCATGGAGATTCCTTGCTTCTCCAAAGATGTGAACTCATGCACGCATTGTGTTGAATCTATTTAATAGAGTTCTACTACTTTTTTTTTTATAAGTAATAAGAGATTTTATTAGAGATGAATGTATAGGCAAAGCCTATTTACACAAGAAGTATACAAAAAAAAACACCTACGTACACTCTAGGATACTGAAAACAACATCAGAAAATCATGAATGGATGATCTGCTAGTCATTAATGTTGAAAACCAAAACAACAAAGAGTGTACAAAAAAATTCCAGATTTGTTCGAGAGACTGCTCTGTCATTAAAACACCGTTGATTCCTTTCCATCCAAATGCACCACATAAGATACAAAGGAGTTATCTTCCAAGCCACACCCACTTGAGAACAACAATGAAGCCCGTTTTAGCACGTGAGAAGGTCAACCACTCTCGATGGCATCACCCAAGCCAAGCCGATTCTACGAAAGATGTCATTCCACAAAACCCTTGCCACCTTGTAATACAAGAGAAGATGATCCATGGATTTTCTACCTTTTTTGCACATGAAGCACCACTCCGTAACTATAATGCTATAATGCCTCGCTTTCTCAGATTATCCATCGTCAAAATTTTTCCAAAAGATGCAGTCCATATGAACAAAGCCACTTTAGAAGCCACATGAGACCTCCAAATACGCTTCCAAAGAAAAGGAAGACGATCTTGAAAAGTCAATAGCTTATGATACGAATGAATAGTGAATTTTTTGCACCCCTTCAACCTCCACAACTTCATATACACAGCATTACTTCAAATCTCAATGAGTATAAAAAGCTGCAGAAAGTTGAAACTTCATCAATTTCCCAATCTTATACAGATCGAGTTAAACAAATATCCCACTGAATCGCACCATTAGAATGACAAAGCAAATCTGAAACAGTAGCAAACTAATCTTAAGTCAATCAAAAAAATAGCCAGAAATACACTATTGAGGGCCCCGATCACCACACCAAATGTCAAATCAGAAACGGATCCTAAATCCCTCACCCACAGTAACTCACATGACTAACAAAGCTCTCCCAACCCTTTCTAATGAACTTCCAAAGTCCCACACCATAGGCCCCCCGAACTACATTAGAGCACCAACCCCCCCAAGCACTACCATACTTCCGATCAATGACCTCCCTCCAAAGTGACTCTCTTTCCAATTGATATCTCCATAACCATTTTCCCAGTAACACCTTATTGGAAATCCAGATTACGAACTCCCAGCCCTCCAACCGAAATAGAAAACCAAACTTTGTTCCAACTTATGCCTTATTGAAAATCCTCAGATCATGAACTCCAAGCCACCTAACCGAAATAGGAGAACAAACTCCGTTCCAACTAATAGAGTTCTACAATTTACGAACTGGTTTGTAACACATTACTTATTGTGGAGTTCATTACAATTATAAGAAAAGATCGAAGCTTTTTACTAATGTGGTAGGCTCTGCTTTCATATCAGTTGAGTGTTTGGTATGTTAATATGGGTTTGATATGTGTTTGTGATTTGTGTAGTGGGTGGAAGGGCCACAGAGGAACAGTGGCCAGTTCACCGCTGTGGCGTGGGAAGACATGTAGGCACACAAACCAAGCAAATTAGTTTATGATCATTCAAATTACATGAAATCTAGTGCCTCGCAATTAACAATACACCACACCAAGCTTTGCGTCTCAGTAAAAGTTGTTCCGAAGGATTTGGCGAAGAAAACACTTCAAGCTAAATGAGTACTCACTCTATCTGCTACCGATTAGAGAGAGTTATACTTGGATATTAAACTACATTTTTTCAAAAATTAAAGTCAGTTTTTTTCTTTTCCACTTTCGAATCTCTTCATCACAGGTCCAGAATATTAAGTTCTCCATCATTATATTCGAAAAATCCGTGAGAGGTTCATGTCACCACTAATGTTGCTTGTTCGGGCCTCATTATATTATTTTGGAAAGGAAACTTTCAGTCTACTGTTCCTACATCTTTAACCTGCGAAGTGTCTGCATATCCAGGGAAGAGAATGCAGGGTAATCATTTTAGAACTAATTAATGATTTATCACAAAAGGTTACGAGCATCAAACCTTTATTGGAAAAGTATGAAAAACATGTGATATAGAAGTCTTAGATTCTTGGGGCTGTATAAGCATTCTTGAACTCATCGAGGATCTGATCAAATACTCGATTACATCATATCGGAGAATTTTTACATTTGATAGGATAAAGGCATAGAAAATTGTAATAGTTAAAAAAATCGACATAGGAGATGACCGAATCATGCGGTCAAAAGTAATCACAAGGATGAAGGTGTCTCCTCCAGGGATTCTCTAACTGCCTTCAAGAGTAATGGCATCAATTTCTGATTGGTAGCAAGTATGCCTGTGTCAAGATCAAGGTACTTCCCTTTGGAAAAATCCAGAGGGTTCCCTGAAGCATCTGCCACCACACCCCCTGCTTCTGCAAAATTCACTTGAAGATATATCAGAAAAACAGGTACTAAATGCGAAATTTAATCAACTAGCATCACCACAACTATCAAGGAGACACTCATCTTATTCAGGAAATCCTATAATGCCTAATACTTTCTTGTCAGAAAAAAAAAAAGAAGAGTTTTTTGGAAAATTTCCTCAAAACGTAAGTAATTAGAAAGTTCATCCACGCACTTTAGTTTTGCAAGCTACCCCAACACATAACTATGTTTCTTTCTTCTTTTTTTGGATCAGTATATAGGTATGTTTCTTTCTAGAACCTAAACACGTGATTAAACTAATGGGATTTACCATCATATAAGCATATTGGCGATTTGATCTTACATCCATTAACTATGCTTAATCCTCCAATCTAACATTTGTACTATACCTAGTCCGTCTATGCAAGTCAAAATACACGATCATTGAGCATGTAATGATCTCATGATGCACTCTACTGTCACTATTTTGGTTTAGTAGTGATCAATAATTATAAAAAAACGTGCTTCATGTAGAATTGCAAAGGACTTACAATGTATTGTATAGCACTCACAAGAAGCCCAGTAGATATATGCCCTAGAATAGGAGCATATTCTGCAATCATTTTAGAACATCCTAAATTCCTAATACAATAAGAATTTCATAATTTAGTCATGTATTTGATGCATGGAAGGACTACACTTCAGGGGCTTTTCTTGTCTCCCCAATTGGTGAGGAAACAAAAAGGGAATAGGATCTCCAAATTTCAAGATTCCATTTAAGTGAGATCTTGAAAGGAATGGCTAAGGTACAGTGCTTAATAGGGGTGGCAATATGTGACACGACCCGTTAACCCAACACGAACACAATATGATAAAAGCGGATTTAGCCTTAACGGGTTCGGGTCAAAATGGGTTGACCCATTAAGACACGATTGCTTAACAGGTCACCAACAAGTCAACCCGTTAAGAAAATTGAATCTACCTTTATACCGACCTAAAATTCAAAAAACCCTAAACCTAACCTTCTTTTTCTCAACTTCTAACTTCTCCTCCCCCCCCCCTTCTTGCGACTTCAACCCATAGCTCGATACTTGGTAGGTCCTCAGTGCTCAGTTCTCACGGCGAACAACCCCCCCCCCCCCCACCCCACTTTTCTTTTTCTCCTTCACTTTTTCAACCTTATTCAACCTTAGCTAATTAGTTCGTGTGGCTGTTCATGAATCATTTGCCCAAAAACTAAAAGGATGGGAGATAAGAACAATTGATCCAACATCGCCCAAGGTGCCAAGCCCACTCCCCGTCGCCCACAACTCACGAGTACCTCCATAGGACCATAACCCACACAGCGGCACAACCTCGGCCCAAAGCTCAGGTCTCTCTCAGACTCTCACGGTGGCCCATCGGCCCTTTTCTTCCGCCGATGGGATTAAGTACAGTCCTTATGAGAATCTTCCGCCCTTTTCTTACTCACCTATAGTTGTTCATTTTGAGGCAAATCAACCCTTTGCAATTGCTCAGGAGTTGGTACGGGAGATCGAGATTTCCCACTGGGGCAATGTGCAGGTGACAGAGCATTACAATCTTGTCCATGGCGGTGCTCAGAGCAAGGGGGAGTTTTCTAGGTATGCCTGCATTTTCTTTCATGTTTGTATGCTTTCTTTCGGTTCCTAAGTCAGAAGTTTGATTGTGGATTATTTTCTGCTGCAGGCTTGACTTTCAGGCAAGGCCCCATATAAGAGGTGCATCAGCCATTAGGCACCTTGTTGCAAATTTGCAACCAAGAGTTCATTCTATTTATTATAGGGATGAAATTGGAAACATTTCAACCTCTAATTTAGGGAGTGACCATAAGAAGGTTAATATTTCCACTCATGTTGATTGATCATTTGAATTCTTTTTTTGATGTTGACTGTACTTATCTCTCTAATTGCAAACAGAAATGATAATTGAACCTAGGTATCCAATGTTTGGTGGTTGGAGAACGGCTTTTACCATTGGATACAGCTTGCCACTTCAGGACTTATTATTTCAGTCAGAGGGAAAGCGCTCATTAACATCTCTTTTGGTTCCGCTGTGAATGAGGTAGTCATTGACACTCTCATTGTGAAGTTAAGTTATAAAATAATGCTTTGGGATTTATTTGTGACCCCTTTATCACATTTTTCCTTTTGATTTAGGAAGAGCATGGGGCAAGTATAGCTACCAGCTTAGAAAAGTTACTATCTTATAAAGCTAGCATGAACTCAAACAATGTGGGTACAGGATGGGCAACTGAAACAAGTGGAGGTAGGGTTAGTAGAGTTTCTTGTGAGGCTGCCTTAAGAATCAAGTATCTCTATTGCCTATCTTACAATCAATAAAATCTTGTGTATTGATAAAAAAAAAAAATATATATATATATATATATATAAAGTACATTAACCCTAAACATGGAGTATACTGCTATTTTGTTATCTATTGATAAATTGAGTTACATAGATTTTTCATGCATTGGCCTTGTGGGTGGTAGGCTCGGGTTTTGCTTTTCCAAGAAGGGAACAATAGATTTACTTGTAAAAACACATGCAGAGAGAGAGAGAGAGAATGCCATAGAAGATTTGAGGGAGAGATAGTATGCTGGA
The DNA here is from genome assembly GCA_029856935.1 of Cyclocarya paliurus. Taxonomy (NCBI): domain Eukaryota; kingdom Viridiplantae; phylum Streptophyta; class Magnoliopsida; order Fagales; family Juglandaceae; genus Cyclocarya; species Cyclocarya paliurus. The sequence continues at coordinate 31,784,494 of CM056946.1, read as the reverse complement.
TCCTCTCCCTTCCCCTGAGTGCATTGTAAACTTGTTTGCATTGCCACAAATTTTGGGGGCTGGTGTCATCCCACTTCGCTTTCTCTGTAATCTCATGCCATTTTCATATGTTTGTCATTTTGGTATTCTGTTTAATTTTACTTATTGCATATGGTGATTTCAAGCTGCTTGTGAACTACAGGTTGTTTTGCCCGAGGGTTCTACAGATATCTCAGTGTCTGCTCCATTTCCTGTGAAACAAGGCCAGGAGGTATTATAAGATTTAAGTTCTGGTTATGCCACCATTTTTTATTCCTTGTTTCTATGTTTTCTATGTTTTTCTTTTTAAATTACTTGGATTTTCTTTTCTTTCCTTTTCTTTATTTTTTTTACGTGTATTTGTTCACATGATCCATCACAGACAAAATTTTCCCACTTGGATCTTGTTGGTAGACCAGTTGTTGTGCTGGAGAAGACCAATGTTGTGCCAGAACATAATCAGCATTTCCAGGTATTACTGTCACCTAATTAAAAGGAACATGAAATGCCTAAAATGCTAGTATTTGAACAAAGCCTCTATGCCATTGTAAAGTTACTATCCTGGCATTTTATTATTTGTTTATATAAAAAGGTTAGATACAATATTGGAAGTGTTATAATTTTATCCTTATCGAAACATTAGATCCATACCATTCCAAATCAAGTAGTGTATATCATACATTGTAAGTTTTCACTATTGACACATGGCTTTAAAAATCGATATTGTGGACCGTATATTATATTGTTGTTTCATATCACATATTGGCTTGAAACATTTTTATTTATTTATTGTGTACAGGAATTTGATTCATTTAGACATGATGATCTTACTGCCCATATGCAAAAAAGTCAATTGGATCTTTACTTGGATGAACCTAGGGCAGATAGAAATGCAAAGATTGACATTCTTTCCTTTTGGAAAGGAAATGAATTTCGTTATCCTGATCTTGCTTGTATGGCTCGTGACATTTTGAGTGTTCCAGTTTCTACAGTTGCATCTGAATCTACTTTTAGTGTTGGTGGGCGTATCATTGATCGGTTTAGAAGTGCACTAAAAGCAAATATTGTTGAAGCATTAGTTTGCACAAGAGATTGGTTATATGGTGAGGAGCAATGTAATATTATTTTTATTTTATTGAATAAATGACTGTAATTTTCCAATACAATAATATTATTTTAGATAAAAACTTTACTGATGCCTTTTTTTTAATAGAAACACAATAAGTTAAATTGGACGAGTTAACCGAAGATGTAATGGAGCTGAAAATCAACAAGGGCAAGGGGGATGCTCCACTTCCTTCTTCAAGTTCTAAATTTGTTTAGATCTGTGTTTTTATCATATTTGGGATTGTAACATTAATATGTTTACAGTGTGTTTTGTTTATTATATTTGGGATGTAATTTTAATATTATTACAATGTGTGTGGATCGTATTTGTGTGTTTATCATATTTGGTACTGTTGGGATTTTAATGTTAGTATTTTTATTGTTTGGATTGTAATTTTAGAATTGTAGTTAGTTTTTTATTTTTTTTATAGATATTATTTATATTTTAATATTTATATAAAATTAATTAGGTCAAACGGGTCACTAACGGGTTTGTTCAACCCATTAACGAAAACGGGCTGAAACGGGTCATATCATGTCGTGTCGTATCATGTCAATTTATTTTGTATTCATTAACGGGTCGTGTCGAGTCAACTCGTTATCTTAATGGGTCGTGTTAGCATTTGAGATTCTGACACGAAATCTTTAACGGATCATGTCGTGTTGACCCATTAAGTATAATGTACATGCCTTGACATGACACGAACACAACCCGTTAACACGATTTGCCACCCCTACACTGCTTAGCATGAAAGGCCACTCTTAAGACTTCAACCCACGGGCTGGCACTAGATAACCCAAGACCTGGACCTAGGAGGCTATTTGTAATATCCCCTGAACTACCTAATGTTTTGCAATCAACACGTTAATTTTCGGTATGCACTACGTACACCCATCAATCCACAACGACAATACCAAATGCAACATGATCCCCGTTAATACCCAACCATACCCATCCCAACAAGGGCAGGTTATCCAGAGAAGAGAGACCTGCACTTTATTTTAACTTATCGAGAGAGAGACAGGGAGAGAGAGAGAGACCTGCACCAGGACACAAAAAAATAACAAAGAGAAAGGCCTGTTGCCATCCCTAGCCACTTTAAGTGGAGAGAAGAAGAAGAAGAATAGAAAGATTTATCATTACCAGTCACAACAATGCACCCAGCAGCATGATCCCAGATTTTCTCACGGTATCCTTTATGAGGAAATCGCAGATATATGGCTCCATCTCCTCTGGACAGTGCCCCATACTTAGCCTGGCTATCAATTCTAACTGGTGGTGCTTTGACACCGAGTTTCTGTTTATGAATCAATATTTAGGACATGAAATTTGAAGGAACAGCCAAGAAAATATTATTGATAGAGGAAAAAATAACACAGTACTTTTGCAATGGAGCTAGACAAGTCATGCGAGGAGTGTGCTGCTTCAAAGGATTCAAAGAACGAAGCTTCCTCTGAATTGTCAGTAGTACTGACATTCACCTAAAGGGCAATAAAACAAGAATTATTTTAAGAGTGGAATATCTATAGAAATAAAGCATACACTGATATTAATTTCCTATTACTGCGAACCTTTATTGGTGAAGAACCATCCAGTGACTGCATATATGTTCCTGCACCAACTTTGGCAAAGAAAAGGCAACCAACTTCATCATGTGAGGAGTGCAGTCTATTACCACCAATGGATGCTAAAGGAAGATTTGGACAAGCCAGAACGCCCAATACTACTTTCCCTTCATCTAGCAACGCCAGCGCAATAGCATATTGGTCTCCCCTTACAAATCTATTATGCCATCTCACAAAGTATAAGCTATTTCATCATGGTTACTCATAAGTACATCAAAATTTAAGGAGCACTCAGTTAGAAAGTGAATCAATGATAAAAAAATTTAAATCAGGAAACAGGAGGTAGAAAGTAAGCAATGAAAATTTCTATCATTTTCTTTTCAGCAAATTTATAACCACCTTCAACAGAAGTGGAAAAGGGAGGTTTCATCAAAAGAGATTTACCATGACGTCACCATGGTTAAATTTATCATAATATTACTCATATCAAGCATTTCCATGCATCAACTCAAGTTCCAAGTAACACCAAAAGTTACAGGCAATTGGGATCACTATGAAGGGTGATGCAAATAAGAAGGGTATGCCAACTTGAGGAATTAGAACACCGACTCACCATCTTCGGTAGCCTTCTTATTCCAATGGGCCAAATGGGAATGGATAGAAATGAGTTTGACAGAATTTGGTAGCATCTATAAAGGATTTATTAGTTTAAGTGAATGCATGTCATATTAGTTTCTGTGACATGTCATCTAGCAGAAAATAAAAAACGTCCTAAAGCAGAAAATCAGATGCAATAAATCATGGGTTTCCCATTCTAGTATCGGCTTTATATGCATATAGTAATAGTTTCATGTCAAGATGCATGACAAGAAACATTAAATTCAAGAGCTATCAACATATTAATCTATGAGTGCAAAGAGCCTTTTTAAAATGAAGTTTTGACATAAATTTTGCAAACTTTAAACCATGAAACTCAACTATTTTGCTAGTTATCGTCTCCACGCTGTCAATGTCACAAGAATCCAGAAAGATTTATATACACATTTAACTAAATGCATATGGCGACCACAAGATATTTGAGAGACCTGATTCTTTAAGCCCAGGCACTAGGCAAATTCTAAGTTATGAAGCTTACCCTTTAGTACCATCGATTGGATCCAAAACCCAGTGCCGACCATGAGAACCACCATCAGATTTGCCACTGTCGATGGCCCTGAGCACATCTTCTGTGGTTAATGTAGAAACGCTAAATGATCCATCATTGACAATAGTATCGTTCACAAGTTTTGTAATGCGCTGTAGAGTTTCCTGGCCGCTTTCCTTGCGAAGATCTCCCGAATCCTAGAAATATTAAAAAACTTGTTTAACTTGATTTACAGTTCAAGGGAAGAAAAGAAGACATCATATGCATGTCTCTGGGAATTAAGCAAAAGCATACACACTCGCCTCCTCAGCTACTAAGGAGAACGAATCAGATGGAAGTTCCCTCTCCATCACAAAACTAACCAGAGCTTGTGAACCTGGGAATCACGGTTAAGCGATAAAAACAGAATTGCAGTCAGTTCCAGTAAATGTCAATTCTAAATGCTGAAATTGGTTTAACAAGCACTGGAATAGTCTATAATATGAATTCCTTTTAACATAGCCTTTAATCGAAAAATGCTCAAAACTGAAACTTTGAACCACAAGTGCATGCCACATCCACACAAAAAAAGAAAATTACATAGACAGTCTACTAATTTAAAAACATGACGATGGACAACATTGTAGTTCTCTCATCTTGAACTAGGATTTGAGTATCTACTTTAATACTCAAACAGGGAAGAATCAGACAGAGTTAATGTGAATCCACCAGAAGAAATAGTGCTTTAGGTACGGATATAACTTTTTTCAGTTCATAGACAATTCGTGGGTGGTATAGATTCAACACAACACAAACTGCCCCATGGATATCTTTGCTTTGGAACAAAACAATTAGAATTTAATTAATTTGCAGGGTAAGCAGATAGATCCAGTCAAAACCTCAGGCAAAGAAAAGGGAACTTGCTTATAAGATAACCCCTGAAAATATATAGCAATATCAAAACATAATCACCACTAAGCTCACGCACAACCTTACCTCACAATTATTAAGTCAACATGGTCATCTGAATTAGGAGTACATGATCAATGAAATGAAGAAATGTTCAGAAAATTAAAGCAATTATGATAAGAGATCACTCAACTGTTTGTCACTATTATGCCCATGAGATAAGCCAATTTGCAGGCAAAAGTATGTGACTGAAAAAAAAATGTGTGCAGCCATTTTCAATTCAGATTCATCTATAAGGAATCCAAAGAAGAAAACATCAGATGAATGCAATGCACAAACAGGAGCGTTCGGTAACAAACCATAATCAGCCACTGTGACGGGACTTTTATCTGATTTTGCTTGGACATCTGATTGCAAAAGTGCCTTTTGTACCTTCTGGAGGAAATAAAAGCACCCAAAGGAATCACCCTACTGTAACAAATACATTGTATTTACAGACTTTTAAAATAAAACAGCAGAAAACTTCCATTTGTGGCGTCAACTGACAAGGAATATACTAAAAAGGTAAAGAATTGCCACCAAACCAGACCAAAATAGGCAAGCATGATAGGGACATGTCCCAATGTGCTCCTCATTTACTTCTAAGAAACCAACAGTTCTATCCCACATTCCCATATTTTTGTATCCCACATTCCTATATAACCCAGGGAAGAACTTTACACCTGATACAAAGAAAAAGTAAGCAACAAACCCGTAATGTTAAGCTGCACAGTGTCAAATAAAGTTCACAGCGTCAAATTAAAGATCAATTTTCTCTTCTCTTTGTTGTGCATTTAAAAGTTTCTTGCCAACAAACCACATGCGTGATGCGTCTGGCAAATTTAGGGAGTGAAATAAACCTTTGTTTAAAAAAAGGAGTTACTTGCCCAAAAAAGCATAGGCCATGTAGTCATGCATGAAAAAATTTTATATAAAGATGTGTATATTTCCGTACCTCAAGAAATACACAAGTAATATGCCATTACCAAAGGGAGAAAATAAATAAAAGAGTTGTAAAACTCGCAGCTGCGAAAACTATAGGAGTTGTAAGACTCGATGCAATGTCTGGGCTTAAGTACCAATTTTAGTTTGAGCGTTAAGCAGATAAATTATTTCCAGCGGTCAAATTACAACATACACATAAGTACAAAAAATATAGTTAGCGATTACGCCCAACACCCCCCAAAACGAAAAAAAAAAAAAACAAAACAAAGGGAAATGCATAGTAGGAATAACCATTTTCAGTTCTCTTTCTGCTCCAAAACGACATACCACAGTAATAGCGGCGTCCTAATATTGCCAAAACAGTACGTCATATCCTGTACTCATCTAATACAATAACCATTGTAGGTTCTGGGAATCACTCAAGTTATATACCATACTCTGAAATTCAGATCAGGGTTTTTAACTCCTCTCACGTAACGATTCTTAGGCTCTGGGTTTCTCTCAAATAACACCCCTAGGCACCGAGTTTTGCTCAAATAATGATTTTTAGCTTCTGGGTTCCTTTCGAATAACAATTCCATATCTTCAAATGAACTGTTTTCCGAACGCAGACAAAAATACACACATCAACCAGGCTAGATAACATGAAACATTGTGTGCCTATCACCAAATTTAAGAAAAGCGAGAGAGAGTAGGGGAAGAGATGCCTGGCAGAGTCGAGCAGCGAGAGAGGCAGCTTTCTTGGCAGCCGCGAGCTCCTTGTCGTAAGACATCGAGGAAAATGCAGATATTGCTACTGCCGTTACTATTACTGCTCGAGAGGCCCTTCTGGAGACTGGAGAAACAAGGTGTTGGGTGTTTGTAAATTTGGGTCTTGATAAAGAGGTGATTTTGGGAACGACTCTAGAGCAATTTAATGTGACCATCTGTCTGTCTCTCTCTCTCTCTCTCTAATAACTTCCCTCTACTTTTGTGTGATTCTAAGCTCACCCAAAAATACTTGGGATTTTCATGGTGTGGCTAACACAGGTGCGTGGGATCCTATTGGTAACAACTCTAGAGCAATTTAGATTATGTTTGGAATGTGAGATGAGAATTTTGTGTTTTGTTTTAAAGTTTAAAATATTATTTTTTAGTTTTAAGATTTGAAAAAGTTAAATTGGAATTTGAAAAAGTTGTATTGGGATTTGAAAAAGTTGAATTGTTTATTATATTTTATATAGGAATTTGAAAAGGTTGTAATGATGAGATGAGATGAGATGAAAATTTTGAAGAAGATGAAAGATCCAAACAAAATCTTAATGTGACCATCTGTCTCTGTCTGTCTCTAATAACTTCCCTCTACTTTTGTGTGATTCTAAGCTCACCCATAAGTACTTGGGATTTTCATCGTAATGGTGTGGCTAACAGTAACAAGTGCGTGGGATAGGATGTTTTTTAGCACTTCACAATTAACACTTGACTCACTTTTATAGTTTTTTCTTTTTTTCTCTCTCTCTCTCTCTCTGAGACTCATATTTATTGAGAAAATGTTTTAAAAAAATGTGAATTTGTTACCCATAGTCGAATACTTGTAAATCATTTTATTTTTGGATAAGTTTCCAGTGAGGTAATAAATATAGTTTTTGTGCCAAGCAGTTGAAAACATTGTAGGTCCAAACAGTCTTCTAAAAACATCGAACCAAAAGAGACTAGAAGAAAATTAGGCATCGGACATTTTGGCATCACTTGGAATCATTCTAAATGAGATGAGATAGTTTATAAATAATAGTGAGATTATTAATATTAAATAGTAATAAATAGTCGTCAGATGAGATGATTTGTAAATAGTAATAAAATTATTAACTAAAATTAGATGAGATGACCTCTATATCCAAACGGATCCTAATTTTCATCATTCAATTTCTTTGAAAATTAAGTATTTCCTTCTACGGACCAATATCATAAAATAGTTTTATCCATCTCAAGAAGCATTTACAAATAGCAGTACTAACTAGTAGTTATACAATCCAAGCATTACCGATAAATCAAAGACAATTGCTTCTGATATCCTCTATAGGGAGAGAGACACTATCACAAGTTATATTATTTTCCACACAGTATTCCCAATACGTATGATTGTGCTCCAGACAACGGTAGAGTTGTCTTGTTCACCCCGCTCCTTGTTGAGCTAAAGATAGACAATAAAGTTATCCCTCACCATACAAAAGTCATGGTCGTAGTTTCTGCTCATACATTCTTCCGCTGCACTTCAACTTGGACACTCGTTTCTTTCATTTTGCATGGGAAAGAACAAACATGACAATAGGAACTTATCCTCTTGGCATTGACCTCCCAGTCATACCCATCCAAAAGTTTGCATGTACACTTGAAAAGCTCAAAGTCATCAACACCGAGCTTGGCAGGATTGCCTTGTTCTCGCTTGTGGTTTGTTAGCCCTTCCCAAATAGATAATGGAGCAAAAATGTGTGCCATCTGCTCTGAAACTTGATGCCAAAAGGAGTGGTAGTGAGGAGTCATAATAACAAGTGCGTATGCGATTGATGGGTTTCATTTGCTTTGCATTGCCAATATGTTAACATGTCTATAAAAATTTTAGCCATGCAAAGAATATTATACTTCACATTATATGCAAATCTTCAAAGCTGAGAATAACAGGAAATCATTAATGCTAATAAAATTCTAAACAAAGATCTTACTGGAAACTACTTAAACAAAAAAAAAGAAGATCTTACCGGAAACCATATAATTTTTTATGCTTCTAAGAGTATATGATCCAATAGTTGCCTGAGAAGGTGACTTAGATTTGGACGTTTTCCACATTTTCTTCGGTTAGCATGTCAAACATTTGATCTTCCCCTGCTGACAATTGGAAACTGACACACCAACAGCGTCCTTGGCACCCCGAATCCTCTTTTATGGTTTCTACATCAATGAGTGGTCAACAGTCCAGATATTATACTGCAGCTGCACAATTCTTTGAATTCACTGAGTTTTCAGTTCCAGGCACCAAAATCGATGGACTGAAGTGATATATCACCGAGATATAAGTCTTTTAAATGTTGCTTACACAGCCCAATCCGCCTTCTATTCAAGCTAGGATGAATACAACTTGAGAACCCCGTCTTCCAGCCTGGGAACTTCTGCCTCTCCATCACATGAAGAGTATAAACACTTGGTGCTGGAGAAGGGCACCCCATAACAAAACAATTGCAGGGCCGTGACTCGGTCACCATTCTTGCTAGAGAAAGTAAACACAAGCCACTATAAGATATCCCATACATTAAAGCCTCATCCTTATCAAAAGCTTGGTTATTTGATTTCTCATATGCCATCTCCTGCTCTATTTCTTGGGTAGATGGAATCCTGCTCAATTCTGAATCAAACCGGTTTTCTATCTCATTTTCATGTATCCGGTACTTGGCTGCTAAAGTATGAATGCAAGATTTCCTAAGTTGATCAGAAATTAAGAGCTTTACTTCATTAACATTATCACACTCACTCCACCATCTAAGCCAGCGGCGGACAACACCAGAAAACCAGTCAATTATTTGGATGTTATCTTGTAAGATAAGCAGAGTAGTTGTACGGGGGTACCCTTCATTTGTGGCTAGTCCATATCGTAAAAGCCTCTTCTTTATGGCATTAACAGGAGCAATAATTTCAGTGGTTGTTTCAGAGTCACATGAGGAGCTATAATTTGGCATAAGAGCAAGAGTAGAAGCTGTCTCAGCAGAAACATATTCTTCTGCACACCTCTGAAACTCATAAAAGGAGTCCTTCAGTTCTTGGGGAAGGGATGGCTCTGCAACATACTTGGAAAGGATAATTTCTTCACTCTTTGCAGCTTTGGCTTTAACATCTTGCATCCATATCTTTAGTAGGTGCTTGTACCAATGATCAGTTTCCATCCCAGCCTTACGGAGATGGGAAATTTCGCTCAAAACAGAATTACTATCAGCCAAATGCTTGATTTCAGACTCTTTAACCTTCTTCAAACCATGGCCCAGCCATTTCTTCCCAATTCTTATGGTCCCAGCATTCCACGCCTCTTGTTTTTGTAGAGCAAACAACTCAACCTTTTCTTTTAACTTGTGAACCGCTCTTACAGCAGGACTTTCTTTTATACTTCTTCTAACCAAATATCCCAGAAACCGTATCTCCTGAGGTCCCTCACATGGCAATACCTCTGTTTGATTGTCAATGTCCAAGTGCAAAGAATTCCGCAAGTAGTTTAGAATCTCAGACTTAAAACTAAGAGCAACTTCTTCAGAACCAGAGATTGCAAAAAATATCTCGTCCATGAAGCGACAAGAATGAACTCTTATACCAATGTTATTTTCACTTTGGCAGTTAAGATCATTGTCTTTCAGCTGTCGCCTAAACCAACTACGCAGCATGGAATAGGACCCATCACGATCGCTATGAATAGAGGGATCCAAAGCTTCATATTTCATTGACAATCTGTAAAATTCACGGTCAAAAAGGTCAAGATATATATTTATTAGTATAGCAGACAACACTCCCTCTTGTGGCAATCCATGGCCTTTTGGAAAACCCCCAAATTCCAAATTGAGTACTTGGGCATCAAACATGCTATGAATGATAGCATACAAGCTGGGATCTTCTATCTTGCCCTCCATTATAGATATGAGTTTAGCAAGGACGCAAGCATCCAGCTTTTTATTTATGTGTACTGTAAACCACCAATCAGGATTAGAGATCTCTTTACTGATGTACTTCAGTGCTGATGAGTGTCCCCTCCCGCTTCGACAGCCATGAGAAATCTTAGAAAAGTAGGGCTTGTAAATAACTTCAAGAATAATTCTGATGGCTTCCTGGACAATCTTCAACCTTAGAGTGGGAAGGACAAGTGTTTCTTTGTTTGCACCCTTCGTAGAGATAGAGAAGGTATTGACCTTGACATCAAAACTCCCACTACAAAGCTCTTCAGCCATGGATGAAAAATCGAATCTATCATTATTAATTGATATATCTACATTTGAATTTAGCCTTATACAATTGTAAGCATCCTGAAGAGTGTCTGGATTGGCAATCACTTTTGTCATTAGGTCTTGAAATTTCCCATCCATGTATTGCTCCTTCACTCTCTTCTTTATGCGGAGTTCACAATACCGCTTAAGCTCCATTCGACTCTTGGGTTTTCTCTCATCAACACAAGATGATTCTTCAACAACACTTGCTAGGTTCATTGCTAATGTCATCTTTCCACCGCCCTTATTAGAGTCATCATTAACTGCTGTAGCAGAAGAATAATCTCTGAAAGATTGTGATGTTTCAGAAGATTCACCTGTTACAAGTTATGAATGTCCTAATTTGGTCATGACAGTCTACATTCTCATGCAATAAGCTCAATAACTTAAACTTAAGGAAGCCTTTTTTTTTAATATTATTATTGCTTTAATTGTATTAGTTCATGAAATTTAGTGCCAACTGATAAATATCTAATACTAGAATCCCATAGGTTTGTGTGGCTTGTGTTGTAGCCCATTCAACAAGAACGCCATCTAGCAATCCAGGCCTGGAATTATAGCCACATCAAATGATTCAACTCAACTTAACTATTCATGTTGGCATAAAGAGGGAGGGGTGACAGAAATATATAGAAAGCATACCTGCATCTTGTTCCCACAAAATTTACTGGCACGATAGCCAGAACATTTGTCAGGATGAGAAGTAAATTTGAAATGAGAGCATGGGAGCTAACATAACATAACAAACCAGTTCAACTTAAAAGAGTATTGTCCCAATAACCTAAGGAGACTAATTTCAAGATTCGTATGCATACATGTATAATAAGCCCAAGGGCCAGCTTTGCAAAAGATAAAACTTCAAATATGCAACAAGAGGATTTCGTATAGATGAAACAGTTACGTCTCAAATCTTAAAAAGTGATCCTTACGTGCAAAAATATCATTTTCAACTAAATTTTCTGCGACAGACAACACACAAGCTGAACTTTAAGCAACTGTATGAAGCACTCTGCTATGTAATGGCTGTTGCACACCTTGAAGATAGCCGTGAAGCCAACAATAAGAAGTTACCTTTATTGATAAAAAACGACGAAATAATCTGAGTAAGGTTCGCACTTGGTCGTATGGCACATTTCAGCAAGTTTGCTTTGTAAACACTTGGCAACCCCACAAGCCGCATTGTTCTTTCTACTGGCAGATTACGTCAATTCTCATAGAGTAGAATTTGCATAGCTTGAAAAAACAAAAACATCAAGACTCAATACTTCAAAGCATGATCTAAGCACATACAAATGAACGGCAAAGCGGATCTGCATCCACATAATGATATAGTAGTGTTTCTGTGCACATCAAGAACATGGCAGGGGAAACTGCTTAAAGAAGCACTTCAACAAACAGGTGATGTGCAGTAAAATACTTGTAAAATCAGTACGCTTACACACAGAAACCTAGGGAACAAAGACATAAGGTGGAGATTAAGTGCCTGTTTGGGATAATTGCGAGTAATAGAGCTTTTGTCTGTAGAGCTTTGCAAAAAAGCTCTACTACAGAAAACAGTATTTGGAACTATTGAAAAGTCTATGATTGAATACACAGACAGCGATGATTTATGCAAAGTGCTGGACTTGAAGGTGGCAACCATAGACCCATATATAGACGAGTATGGAAAGCAAAAGAGAAAAATGACAAACATACAAACTAAATCGAAGTCGTTCCCCTTAAGTTCCAGTTGGAAAATATGATGTCACCAAAGAGCTCATTCTCGCTTGAAATATGTATGAGTGATACTACTCTCACCGTTGGTTTTTATCAATGGTTTCTATGATTTTTTTATTAATATTTTTTTTACTTAATGATTAAGTATATATTTTTTAATAATATTATTATTTTTTTATTTTTTTTAAAATATTAAAATGTGTTAAAAAAATACATGTAAAAAAATATAAAAATAAATAAAAATCTCAAATACACTATCGGTATCGCTGGGAGCGGTGGCCGTAGTGCTGCTCAATATGTATATATGTTGGTACCCGCCATTGGGGTACCTTTCGGGGAATCGGCTGAAGTGGTCAATGTCACGTCAGTCGATATTATTAAAAAAAAAATCGATTTCAAAAGTTGAAATCAAATCCAGCGCCAAAATCGATCCCCCATCGCAGAAGAAGCAAGGCATTTTGTGCCGTCGAACCCCCATTGTAGAAGATCATTGACTATTCCTCATATGCCTCATATTTTGCATCTGTCAGCGTTGGGTGCCGTCGTACCCCATCGTGCCGTCGAAGAAATAAGCCTTGGCGTTGTCTCTATTTTTCTCGTTGTGCATTCTGTGTGGAATATGTTTGTTCACTCAATGTTGTTTGGAATTATGGTATTTCAAAGCTAGAGTCAAAGGAATGAATGTATTTCTTTAAGCTAATTGCATCTAGAGTGAGAGGCTTCAAAGATGAGCAAAGTCTCTGCAAACTATCCACCTTCATAGCTTCCACAATTACACTGCACATAAAGCTAGGACTCCCAAAAGAGTAACTCATTCAGTGAAAACAATTATAGATAATAAGCATCGCCAAAGCCGGCAACTTTGGCTTCTTCGACCCAAGAACATGCACTACATCATCCTCCAATATTCCCCGCTCATAGCCTTTCTTCTCCACTATATTACTCCTTGAAGTTTCCATCCCATCTGAAAACATATTTCTAGTTTTATCGAGATATTACAATTACTAAAAAAGCTCACAGAAGCAACAAAGCTTCAAGTTTCGCCCAAAAAACAAATGTCTGATATTTTGAGAAATTTTAGATCTGGTTAGTGTATGATAGATCTAATTGATTAGTCTAGGAAAGATCTAAATTAAAATTTTATGTAATAGCGAAGACGAAGAAGATTTCAGGAAATGAGAAGAAGATGCGAACCAGTAGACAAGAAGTCCCTGTCTTTGTGTTTCAGCTGAATCTGTTTTGTGGGTATACGAAAGGGAGTGTTGCGTTTCAGATGAGAAGAAGATGCAAAAATAATAATAATAATAAAACAAAAAAATGAGAAGAAGAAGATGAGCTTCGTAGTTCTATGTGGAGGTACAAGAGAAGAAGAAGATGACATCATCTCCGTGGGTTTCCGAAGCTTGCTACGTTTCACCTAGCCGAATTCAACAAAACGCCCCATTTTATTTTTACGGACGTGTACACAGAATCTCCAACTCCAAGTGCGATTAGAGTTTTTTATACAGTAAAAAACATTATATAAAATAAATTTATAAATTGATATAATTTCTTAAAAATAGTTAGATTTATTTTATAATTAAAATAATTTTCTAATCTAGCACCACATCAATTTGTAAATTTATTTTTATATAATCTATTAAAATATTTTTAAAAAATAAATGAAAGGATATGAACTTGTTTGGGACATTCACGTCCAAAAGGTGGAAATTATTGCACGTGCAGTAAACCCACCGAAACCGGCCCGAAATGAATGTGGTTATGGACTTCCAAATATCCTGCATAAACCGAACAAGTTGGGCTCTATCCATCGCCTTGGACTTCAAGTTGGGCTTCCCAGCTTGTCGACTTCCCGGACTGCATAAACCGAACAAAAAGAAATTAAATACAAATGTTGATAACTTGCTTTAAAATAATTAAAAAATAATAGGAAGAAAGAAAAGAGAAATTAAAAAGTCTAGCTAATAAGCTAATGCTGATTATTAGTGTTTTGCAATTTTTTGAAAATTTGTAAAGACTATCTATGATGTTCAGATTAAGCAATTAATGCTATATATAATAAGTTTAAATTACACAAATTTCGTACAATTTCTTTGAAAAAATATTAGATTTTACTATAAAATAATTGATTTTCTTAAGTCGATCTCGATTATTTTTAAAAAAAATGTAAATATCCATTTTTATGAAAGCAAAAATTGGCGTAAAAACCTAAGAAAACCTTGAGCTAAATTATTCAATTGAAATTTTGAATATTTATTTAAGTTTGGACAAACCAAATGAAATACTTTCATTTAAGAAAACATTAAAAATTCCAAATATTTATAATTATTGGAAAAGAAACATAAATGTTGAAGATTGGTTTGGTATTATCCATTTGGTGATTATTATCCTATTTGGGTCAAGATTTTGCAAATGTTGGTCGTCGGTCTAAAATTTTGACCATTCCATAAAAATGTGCACATGGACACTTGTGTGTACATAAATGTATAATGTTATCTGATAACTAGAAGAAAATCCACGTTGGATTGAAAATAAGACAAAGCTAAGGTCGCGTTTGAATGTTGAATTGAATTGAATTGAGTTGAGTTGAGTTGAGTTGAGATGATAAAATATTATTAGAATATTATTTTTTAATATTATTATTATTTTGAGATTTGAAAAAATTGAATTATTTATTATATTTTGTATTGAAATTTGAAAAAGCTGTAATGATGAGTTAAGATGAGTTGAGTTTGGTTTAGAAACCAAACGTACCTTAAATGCTTTTTATATATTTAGATATTTTACTGATCATGTTAAATACTATATATCTATCTTTCTTTTAAGGAAAATGATACTATATTTCTTGAGTTTGCTCATTCAATTTAATTGTTCATGTATTTTATTTTATTTTTTAATTTTTTTTTACTTAATGGTTTAGGAAGTGACTATTAATGTGTTAGTATTTTTTTATTTTTTAAAAATGTTTCAACATATTTAAAAAATGTTTGAAAAAAAAAGTAAAAAAAAAAAGTATAATTTGCATTAGAGGCACACCAAGTAGGCAAACTTAGGTAGCATAGTAACACCAATCAGTATTTCTTCATTATTATATTTTACTTATCAACCAATCAATTAATGCCACAACGAAGATGACGGAATAATAATAATAATTAAAATGATGATGAATAGTGTTTTCCTCTTTAAATTACCAACTTAGAAAAAGATTATTTGTCATGTGTATTATGAAAAGATCGAGAAATAACTTATTATCAATGGTCTCAATCACAACAAATTTATCATTGGATTGTTCAAAAGCCGTCCTTGTAAATTACCTTCTCTTGGACTCATGCTAATGATATGGGATCATAACCCAAACTTAGTAGGAGATAATTCCCCATTTGGTGCATTTTAGTATTTTTAATCTCAAGTAATATTAGGATGATTATATATATAATTATGGTGATTATTAGGGTCCCTTTTCCCACCTTTTATAGCTTTTAATCATGTTAATATATCTCCACCACATTTACCTTAAAAAAAAAGTGTGTATATATATATATATATATATATATATATCATCGCGGACATCAAGGGATTCTTCCATATTTTGGGGGTTCTTTTTCATTCGTCTTTGTCTCAAGGTCGTGGTCAGAGGTCGTCGTTGTTCCTTTTAAAAAGTACCTCTTTTAAATAATCCATCTTTCTTTTTTAAGCCTATGTAAGAAATGAATAAAAAATAATAATATATAAAAAAATGATATTTACAATATTATAACGGTGGATTATCCTTTTTCAATTGGAATACACAAAATTTACATATCCTAAAACTATATCTAACATTACTCTAATATATATTACTTTACACATATATGTGTATCAAGGTACGTAGATTATATTATATTAGAGATAGGATGTCTATTTCAGTCATATTATATATATATATATATATATATATATATATATATATAGATATATGTTATTTTTTGGGGCAGAAAAGGAAAAAAAAAATTGCTACATAGTTTTCTTTTTTCTTCAGATTTCTAACTCATGGTGAGAAGTTTTATGCAAATTTGGACAAATAATTGATAGTGAAAACTTGGCCGCTAAACAATCTAAATTTATGTTTTAAGCAATATTTCAATAGAATTAAACACAAGATTATAAATACAAAGAGAAGTGATTTGAAGATTCCAATAAACACCTTATTACAAAAAGAGAATTAATATTTACAATTATAAAATACGCAAGAATCATACACTTCTTTTGAGAAAAATGAGTCAATATGGGATCTATATGGACAAAATTAGATTATTCTGAGACTTTATTTTTTTTTTCAAAAAGAGTGTGTGATGCTTGTGCATTTCATAACTGTATCCTAACATTACTCTTAAAAAAATCAATATAAAAAGACAATAAATAAACATATAATGGGTGAATCATTACCCGAGTTGCTCATTATCATTACTTGTCACCTGAATCATTAATATTGCCTACTTTTCTCTCTTATGATAAATTGCACCTCACTACAGCCATGGATTAGATTTTTTGTAAGCACATAATATCCACATTTTTATGTGTCATTATTTCTTTAGCATGTACAAACACATGGTTTGAGATTACAGTGGGAACCCACAAATAAATAGATGATGGACCATTTATGAAGAAATTAACTCAAAAGTTTCCTCATAATTGGTCTAGAGGGTAAAAGATCACTTTCGATAAATCATGTAGAAGACTTATCATCAATTGATTGATGAGATTTTTGAAAATTAATGGAAGGGAGAAAATAGAGATCCTCATGAGATCAATGACCACGTAACTAGAACCATCTAGGAAAAGGGAAATAAAAAAACCTCTCCTTCTCAAGTTTGTTCTATAATTTATTAATGAGTAATGTTATATACAATTAGAGCATTAACATTAGATTGTATTAGTCGTCATATTCTCTATAATAAGTTTTTAATTTTTAGATAATCATTTAACACTTTAAATCTACATTGTATTAGTCGTCATATTCTCTATAATAATAAATTATTATTATTATTTTTTATTATTTATATTTCTTTAATTAATTTTATTTTTGAATTACTTTTTTATTTTATTTTCATAATCTTCAATAACCTTCAACAATCATTTTCATTTTCATTTTCACAATCTAACAATCTATAATATAATAATCTCATATGTACAATTCATAAAAATCCCATATCTATAATATAATCTCAAAATATAACAAAATAACATATGAGAAAATCACATGAAAAGAATGTGAATGATAGAATTGCTACAGTACATATTTCAAAAGAATGAAAAGAATGCAGATGATAATTTCAAAATATGATAAAAAATATATTTAGACTTGCTACAGTACATTTCATATTTGAAAAGAATGATAAAATTACTGTAACTCATATTTTAAATGAAATCAATTTGACTAATTCAAAATGGGCCAAATGTAGATGATATTAGCTAAATTTAAAAATAAAAAGACATTTGGCTAAGCCAATGCCAATACTTTAGGATATGTAAGTTTCACGTACTTTTCTTAAAAAATGTGATGTCTATTATTAAAAAAGTAATTATTTTATGTGACTCCCATATTTAATTACTTACTTTTCTAAAAAAGAAACTACGAGATTTATTACATACTTTAAGACTGTAAATATTAATATTATTTCTTTTTACCAATTTACTGAAACCAAAGAGAAATAGAATAGAGAAAGTTTACTAGTATATGTCATATTCGACGTAATACAGTACTCGCATCATTCATTTTTTTATTTCATGATTGATGTGGTAAGAATTGATACGACGTACGCATATTTGTCATATTACTAGAATATTGTATATGAATGGTTGGACTGATCAATAGCATATAATTTACATTAATTAATTATCTGAGCGTGCAATAGCATATATAATTTCTTTATTATATATTGGTATGGTTGTGAGTATCAAAATTCAATGGATTGCGTATGCTCCTCATCAATTACATTGCCGATCGATGATTTTAAGATGGTTATGATATTTGACCACCATCTTACTGCGATAATTACCAACAAAACTCTATATATATTATTTAATGGCCGGAGGAAGTTGAAATGTTCTGATGGCAGACAAGATAGTGTTCAAAGGCCAGAATTTCTTCATATCAATGCATAGCCGGTTTTAAAGCTTCATTTTTGGCCTTTGTTTTGTCCTCTCTCTCTCTCTCTCTCTCTCTCTCATTTGCATCATAGTCGACCTTACAATTTCTTTTTGCCAAACTTACACATAATTAGTGAGGGAACACTACTCATGCAAATTTGTTCCTTGACTACTTATTTGACATATACACACACACACACACATATATATATATATATATATATATATATTTATATATAATGGGTTATGATGTAATGAAGAGAGAAAAAGTTTGGCAGTCATTTTCTTCCACATTAGCATTTCATGTTTGTATATATCATGTAGATATTCAATAAACTATATTAAATTGTAATTTCAGTACTTCTGTTAGGTTTGTAATTAGGTGACTCAAACCGGCCACCTATATATAATGGCAATAATAAAATGAGACTTAATTATATATTTATTTATTTATTTATTTTAAGAAAATAAAAATAAAAATTTCAACCTATATATAACTTTTCCTAATTCTTCTCCCGCCCTACATACATATATATAATATAATATAATATATATTTATATATGGACCCTATGATTATTATATTGGATGTAGGAGGACTTTTGACCCCACAAGCTAGCTAGCTGCTATAAATTGACCAATGAGGATAGTAATATGAAAGTTTGGCACTAGCTAGCTAGCACCAGTCAAAAGTCAAAGAATTTTTTAGCAACTAGATGGAGGCGAGACTAGACTCTACATATGCTTGCTTAATTGGGAATCCCTCCGGCCTCCAAGAATGATTTGGATTCATGCACATATTAATTCCCTTGTGCGTGCATGCATTCAATTACAGGCCAAGAAAGATGAAAAAATAAAAGAGTAGTACTGCATGCAGGATCAAGTCAAATACATATTAAAGTGCCAGATTCGATCGGTGAGATCAAAAGGGTGAATTAATTTAGTGAAAAATAATTCTATTAAAAAAAAAAAAAAAAGATTAGGAGAAAGTGGACCAAACTTTACCAGAAATTCGGCTAGCTGTTTATTCTAGAAAACTAGTACTGCACGCGACATTAGAATTGAGTATTTAATTAGCAAAATATATATTTGAAACATATCCTCATTAATTAATTTGGCTGTTCAACTGATGATGCAGCCTAACTTTGGAATACCTAAAAAAATCATAGCTATTTTTCAAATAAATGGGGCTTGAATAATCAATATATATCAGAGATGCATGCCCTTGATTATTGTCAATGAAAAAGATGATCATCATGATCATACTCCAACTAGAAATAGTTCGAAAGACTCTTAAAAGACAATGAAGAAGTGTTTTACGTACTTCGTTTCTGTTGTACACGTACATGGTTTTATGGGGGAGAGATCAGAAAATCAAAGAGTTTATACTAATTGTATCATTAAATTATAATAAAGATGATAAAAAAAAAAAAACATTGGCAAGACGTAAACAATCTTCTATCTTTGTGAGGATATTGATGGAGACTGACTTTTCAAAACTGTACCTAAACATTTTTATTTTGTGCTCTTCCTAGTTGTGTTCAAAGTGGTTTGTGATGTAATATAGTACTGTAAACTGTAGTTATGACTTCATCACTAGACCAGGTAAAAGGAACTATATATATGAAGAATAGACTCTAGTTAAGTTACAATATTGTATTATTATTATTATTATTATTATTTAAGAAAAATATTATTTATCGTTTTTTTAATCATTATTTTACGTAATATTTAATGATTTATAAAAAGCTATTTATAATTATTAAGAGAACCAGATAAAAATAAAACTAATTTGGAGTGATTTCAATATATGGGTGGTTCTCTTTCAATTTCATATTAATTTCATGAGCCTTGTGAGAATCGATCGATCATTACTCCCGCCCACTCTTTTAGTTTTATTTTTTTTCTCTCTTTCAAACTAGTGTGGGTGGATTCAAAGTTCAAAGACAACAACAATTATATTTTTCTCATGGTGGGCCAGTTTTGACTGAATTGATATGAACGAGGAGAGAGAGAGGTGGGGGGACCATTCCACGACCATTCTATATTATCAGCTGCAACCTTTTACTATCTTTCACCAAGAATAGGATAAGGCCTATTCTTTGGCCCTTTCCAGCGTTTGTATGTTGTTGTTCTCTTCTGCTTCTTCCCAACTAAGATTGCCTGCTTTGCTTTGCTATTTCCCCTTAATTTCTTTCTCATGTGCTGTCTGTCAGTCTGGACTACAAGCAAGCAAGTTGACACCATGACTTCCTTGCTCTCCCACTTCTCCCATTCTCTGTCAGTATATGGACTGTAAATCCTGAGCTTTCTGCTTATCCTTTTCATCACTTCCTTTCTCTGCTTGCATTTCTTTAAGTACGTACTCCTCTCTCTTTCTCAATCTCATGTTATAATTCATATTCGAAACTTTTCTCTTAAGGAGTCTCAAAGGTTTGTCCTTTAAAACCCACATTTCCACTGCAGTCTATATCAATATTCTTGCTTTCTAAGAACTATTTGTTGTGTATCCGTAGCACCCACTGGCTAGATTCTATATTTAGTCGATTATTCATTGCATTTCACAAGCCGACCGGGTTCGTTTATGTTCTTGAACCCTTACTCTTCGTTCATGAAAGAAGCTGCTGACATGGCCATTCCCCACTTGTTCAGATGCCCAATTAGTCTAGACTTGTTCAAAGATCCAGTCACTTTATGTACAGGCCAAACATATGATAGATCAAGCATAGAGAAATGGCTGGCTGCTGGTAATCTCACCTGTCCTGTCACAATGCAGAAGCTCCATGATCCATCCATTGTTCCCAATCACACTCTTCGCCATTTGATTGATCAGTGGCTTCATATGGGTGATCAGTTTGATCCCGATTACTTGGCAACGATTGATTCTTTAGCTTCTCTCAAATACAGCCTTGAATCTCATGAAGGCACCTTGGAAGACAAGCTCCAAACACTCAAAAAGATT
Source organism: Cyclocarya paliurus (assembly GCA_029856935.1). Lineage (NCBI taxonomy): Eukaryota > Viridiplantae > Streptophyta > Magnoliopsida > Fagales > Juglandaceae > Cyclocarya > Cyclocarya paliurus. The sequence goes on along the minus strand of CM056946.1, from coordinate 31,762,988 downwards.
CGAGAACTATCTGAAGAATCACCATCTGGGAATTCTTGTTTGCTCCAATTGGGTTTCTTACCTTTATTTCTAGAACTAGTTTTTGGAAGAGTAAAAGCCAAACTCTCCCAAGATTGTATAAAGTTTGTTGACCTTGCACTTTCTTGTGCTGTAAGATTGTTGAATCTGAGTGGATTGGAGTCTCTGAATATGCTAAAAGAAGAGTCTAAGTTAGCATCATTCCTAGATTTATTAGAGCACGGCACTGCCGTGGTCAAGATAAGCTTGTGCCATCTTTTAGAGTTAATATCATCATCATCATCTTTGGAGACAAAAGAGCTTTGTGAAATGCTTGGAAGAACCCGCGAACTCTTGCATGGATTGGTTCTTCTCGTTAGCCATGGTTCTGAGGCTGCTGAGGCTGGAATCAAAGCCTTAACAGCATTATCTTCCTTGCAGTCTAATCAACAGAACTTGGTTAGAGAAGGTGCCATAGACGGACTCATAACATATATCTTGCGCGCTGAAAGACGTGAAAAGAACTTGGCACCAATGGCAATGGCAACACTAGAGAAGCTTGCAGGAATAGAGAGTACAAAAGAAGCATTGATTAACAACCCAGATGGGGTGAATGCTCTTGTTAGGATGGTTTTCAGGGTTTCAGATCACGAAGGCAGTGAGAGTGCAGTTAGCTTGCTTATGATCATATGTTATGATTCCTTGCGAGCACGGGAAGAAGCAATTGGTGCTGGAGTTTTGACTCAGCTGCTGTTACTTTTACAAAGCCAGTGCAGTGGTAGGACCAAAACAAAGGCGAGAATGCTGCTCAAGCTGCTTAGATCCAAGTGGGCTGAAGACTCACATCGGGTCTAGATTACATGATATATAAAATTATGGCATGGGTACTCGACGTTTGTCGCCTATCATGTGGGGTCTTAATTATATTCTATGTGGTCATCGTGTATTGGATTCTCTGAAACTTACATATGTGTATATATAGAAGAATCAAATTCCTGTTATATCATCAATAATTGAAAATTCATAAACTTTCAAAGCATCCACTTAAATTGGATATTCATGCGAGCCAACTCAAAGGGACTGTACGTACGTTTTATTGGAATTTTTATTGCTTTTCCTCGGTAAACAAAGAAAAACACATTCCATAATATATAACTTAATTAAACTAAACAAGAAGTATCAGTCTCATCGAAATTAAATGGATTCGAGAAGGCAAATCATGAGGAGTACTTTCGTGATATTGTTATTAGAGGCCTTCCGATTATTTATGGAAGTAACTGTCAGAATATCTTGCATATATTCATTCCTAGGAATGTATTTGTGCCTTTAAAACAGTAAAAAGAACAATATTCCATCTTCGTACTGCGGAGTGAAAACTGAATAGTGCTAACTTTACCCGAGAAATGACCTAAACATGCAGGTTATGAATCATGACATGATCGACATTGCATGACTGAACAGGGCTGCTGCTGCTCAATGCTCATCCCATTATTACATGTCTGGTCAAGAAAGCAAAGCACATGCTCCTGACCCACCCATATTGCTGGAAAGAAGTTTCTTCTTGCCTATTAGGGATGGCATTTTGTTTAAACAGAACCAAATTGGCAACAGCACCTTTGTCCGGATCCTTCGGTAGTTGATGGGACCTTTGGGTCTTTTGGATATTCCAATTGTCAGTTTATATTTAGAAGGATTACAGTCACACGCACACAGAGAGGGAGGTTAATTGGTAATTGGTATGCTTTTCTTTACTAATTACCATCACCAAGCTATCACGGGCTGATTCCTGCGCACATTGTTTCGCATAAAAAATCCATCTGGATTTTGGAACATAGTTCATGTATGCCAAATTAACTGAAGAAGTAGTTTATGATCTGCATTTGGAAGGACCCCACAAACGGCTATACAAGTCAAGGACCAATTGTGGGTGTTCTAGCTTTAAGAATAAAGGTTACAGACATGCACTCGAGTGTGACAATGGTCCATGTTTTCGGCAAGATGTCACCTCCTTTTGCCCAAGAATAAGGTGAAAGGTGAAGAAATTTGCACCACCACACTGGACTGTGTTAGTATATAGCACCAAATGGCCGATGTTCCGTCGTACCATTTGATTAGGGTCAAAAGTATACGGCTGCTGTTTTCAGTCAATTCTAAAGTTCTAACAACAACATTAGTTGATTGGTGGGCTTGATCACTAGCTTGGGCTAAGCTACTTACAGACATGCACAAAGGTCTTCCACGTGAGACGTACTGCTAGAACTTAAGAGGAAATACACCAGCTTTAGGTAATTTTGGCACGTGATCAACCAAATGAAACATATTTTTAAGTATGGTCATTTTATAACAAAAGCAGCGATTTATTCTACACAAAAGCAGACGTAAAGATTTGTTTTGATACACGCTGGTTGGTTAAGCCGCGCTAGGATTGGTGACAATACACAACTCTGACACCCACACGACAAAAGCTATGGCCTTCCAGACCAGTGAAGCTGCATACTTGGAATCAATTTTGGGGTCAGACTGGTGTATCCCTGGCGAGCATTGCTAGCTACAAACGATTTAGCGTACTTAACCATCCATCGATCTGATATGATTTTTTATTGAAAAGAAAAATAAAAGAAGAAGAAAGTCATTTGTCTTATAAAAATTATTTTCGTCTTTAATTACACTATTTTATTAAACAAATACTTTACATATCATCATCAGTATGCAGTTCAGTGTGCAAACTCGCTCGCAAGAAAACTTTTCCATCCCTAATTGATATAGACAACGGGAGAACCGACCTATCCCCAGCTCCCGTACCCTACTAAAAGAGAGGGAAAAAATAAGAAGAAAAAATGGGGAAGAAAGAGGAGGATGGTTAGGGGTTGGGGGTGGGGGTGGGGGTGGGTGGGGGCAGAGATTATGAAGAGAGTGGAACCATAAGTTGGTAAAGAGGAGAATGATTAAGCAGGGACCAGGGTCGCGAAAATTCTAAGTAAATTTCTTCTATCATAATTAGTATTGTTGGTACTATTGGTCCCGGAGGAAAAACTTTCAACTAGTATTTTACTTGGGTTCCATCATTGAGTTCACCAGTAAGTCTGTAACCGTGCTATTGGCAAACAGATATAGGTAGACACCTGTGGGCCAAAAGAAAGGAGAAAAGAGAAACAGAAAGAAGCAAAATGTCTTTGGTTATCATTGATATGGAGAGGCTAAGGACCTTGTCCTTCGACCACCCACAACCTCCCAAGCCAAGAAAAAGAAGATACAGAACAATAGAGGAAGAACAGAGTTTCAAGGTGGAGGAGGAAGAAGATGAGACATGGGTGCATGTTTGCAGGGTTTTGGAGGCAAAATTTGGACTTGTTGCAATTTAATTTGATTATTTCGTTCTCTTACTTTCTCTATAGTTTTCTGTGGCAAGGCAGAGCTGCAACTTGTTATTTGATTCGACGAGTTTGGCTGGAGATAGTGAAATAAGGTACCATAATACAGCGCTCTACATATATTGCTTTGCTGACTTTTACATTCCTAGTATTAATCCAAATGTTGGATAAGCATCTGCAGCAAGAATGATTATAGAGGAGGCAGTCTCAATGGGTTTGAAGAAAATTCTAGTAGCAGGTGACTCTAGCTTGGTAGCACAGACCATCAACAATCCGACTCAGTCACTGGACTGGAAAATGCAGCCTATTATAAGAGATATCAAACATCAACTCTGCAACTTTGAAGATTAGAAAGTTGTGAAAATTCATGCGCGCACAACTTGGCGCAATGGACAACTTCAATGCAAGCCCTTAGAAATATCCTTTTAATCTTTATTCCTTCTAGTTTATTGAACTTACATAGTGGGAAAGACCCTCCCATGGTCTTGTAATCTATAAACGGGATCTATTATACCGCTTTTGCTTTATTATATGAATGCTTGCTTCAAAATAAGAAAAAAAAAATCATTGTACAGATAATGGTGAATATAGTAATGAGTAGGCCAACATTCCGTACAAATGAGGTGTTTAAGATTCTACATTATTAAATAGCCATCGTCCTTGAAACTAACCTCTCACCTGGAACCAATGTGACCAACCGGAATCACAACCCTTTGGCACAAATAGTATAGAATCAAATCGACGCATCGTATATGTGATTCTTTCCATGCCAAGACATCATATGCTCAATATACTTCAATTTTGAAATATAGTCTCCAACGCTAGCTTTGCTACTTTACATGTAATTTGAAAGCAATACAAATTATCTACCATAATTATAACAACAAAACAATTTCTTTAAATAGTTGAAAAAGGAAACAAGTAGGTTAGAGATCCAGAATTTAGAGAAATTAGGGGTATAATCAGTCTCAACAACAACTGCTCGTGGATGCATCGGACTGTGGCAGCTTCTCTTTAAAGATGTTCTTTTTCATCCCTTTAGAACCCTCAGCTAGGAGGCTAGGTGTATCCAATATCTACATATAATTGCATCATTCATGCTGTCAATCATTATGTTAACAAGATAAATCATAAAAATACATATTATTCTGGCTTTGGGTAAATTTCAATGGATAATGATACACCTACAACTACTTTACAATTAATTTTAAATCAACCAATATAATTGTGACACTTCATTAAAAGATAATTTCAATTTTACTTAAATACCCTTCATTTTAAGTAGAGTAATAAACTAGTTGTAGACTAAATGTAAGCTTGTTATTTTTCAATTTCAATACTCTGTTCCATTTGATAGGCTATATGCATGGAAAACAAGGAAATGTGTCTATCATACGTAGGTCCTATATATAGGGTTGAGCAAAAATCCAACTCCAAATTTGGCTCCTCTCCGACTCCAACTCTGACAAAATGGAGTCAGAGTCAGATTTCTTTTTAATTCTTTAGTCGGAGTCAGAGTCGGAGGTGTCGTTGGACCGACTCCGACTTCGACTCTCACTCCGACTTTGCCCTCCGACTCCAACTTTGACTTTTCCCTCTAAATCCGACTCCGATATTATACATATGTTATAAAAATATGTATTTATCTATATATTTATCATATATACTAGTATAGTTATATAGTTATATAACTAGAAGTCTAGAACTTATATAGTTAAGTTCAATAATATACTACTATAAGCTAATTATTATAAAATAATATATTTATACTATAATATAAATAGACTAATGATAGTTTAGTATATATAAATATCATAGTATTACTACCATATATAATCAAGTATAGAACTAAGTTAGACATTAGTATTGAAATAAGTCTAGTATAATAAGTTAATAACACATATAATAATTTACTCTTTTTTTTTTTTTTTTATAATCGTGGGTGTCTGGCCAACTTGCGTGTACCTTGACTAATCCCATGAGGCCCTGAAGTTAACGACCAGGTAAACCTCCAGTGGCTCTAAGGGGACTCAAACTAGTGACCATTGGGGAGCAAACCCAAGGCCGGACCAGCTGAGCTACCCTTTAGGGTTTATATATAATAACATGTAATTAGACACTATAGTATAAGTCTTGTATAGAAATGAATTAAACACTAGCATAAAAATAACTAATAAGTCTAGTATAATAAGTTAATAACATATAATACAAATTTACTAAAGTATTATAACATGTAATTAGACACTAGAAATAAGTCTAGTATAGAAATAAACTATAAATAAGTTAGACACTAGTATAATATAATAACATGTAATATTGTAGTAGAATAACATGTAATTAGACACTAAAAATAATATGTAATACTATAGTACGATAACATATAGTTAAACACTATAGTATAAATCTAGTATAAAAATACGTTAGATTTTAATATAGAAGTAAATTAGAAGTGAATGATTTAGTTTTAGTTTTTAATTTTTTCCAAAAATTGATATTTGAAAGCACACAAAAAATTCTTTTTTAAATGGGCTAAATATGAAGCTAAAAAAAGAAGCCCAAAGCTAAAAGCCTAAATCGGACTCTACTCCGACAAGTTGGAGTCGGATCGAAGCCAACACAAGTTGGAGTCGAAGTTGGAGTTTAGATTTGAACTCCAACTAAGTCGGTGCTCACCCCTACATATATATTTGGACATAAAATGCAACTAACCAACCATAAAATAAAGCTAAACAACAAACAAGCTTGCCAACTTTCAATTTCTTTCCAAGAATAAGATAAAACAAGTTTATCACCATCCATACCTTTAAAACAAGCTCTTCAAAGCACTGCTGTACATTCACTCGAGTTTTAGCACTGCATTCGATAAATAGACACCCGCATTCCCTTGCAAAGCTTATTCCTTCTTTCTTCGTTACAACCCTGTCGCTTTCCTGTAGAAGGAAAATGAGCCACATATGCATGATATCCTCAATTGATGCAAAAATTTAACTTGAAAGTTTACTAGCTACTTTTCCTGCCATAGCTAATTTTGGATATCCATCAATACACTCAGGTAGAGAGAGAGAGAGAGAGAGAGAGAGAGTAATGGCAAAATGAAAGAAAATTATAAAGAACAATTAAACCTGTAGGTCTTCCTATGAATACCTTATCAACCTTGTTTCCAACAAGCATCTTGATGCAGTCTTGATTTGTCGAGTATAGGTCTACTTCCTTGGCCCATACCTCAGAGAGGTTTGTAAAGGTGTCTCGCCTTGTAACATCATAAACTGTTGCATTTACGAAAACAGATCAACAGTTAAAAAACAGCTGTTATTATATAAGAGCTACTTCCTTGGCCCATCCCAACTAATCCTGAGGGTGCACAGGCCCTCGGCAAGGAATTTCCTGCAAGTGTACTTTGGGTAATTCAAGGAGAAAATCTCCCAGACTGATAGCCCCTAGAGATTGTTTGCACCCAAGGGGATTTGAACCTTAGACCTAGGGGGAGCCAACCCCAAGCCCAAGGCCTTTACACACGCTTCTCTTTTATCATTGTCATTAGCACTAACACATATATTCTTTTTGACAATTGAATTATTTCCGCCCCTTAATCATGAGATACCATTCGTTAATTTGGCAAGGCACAATGGGCTTGCGAAACAACCGAGTGGCCCTTCGTTTCAATAAGGTCAGCTAATCCTTATCTCGAAGTCCCCCTGTTGTGTATTTTATATTTTTGTACAATGAAAAAGGGATGGGAAGTCAGTTATGTGTCAAAATCAGGTTAAAAAAAAGGCTATGTACAAGTATATATTACCCAATGGCTGGTTCAAAAGCTTCGCATATACCTGTCAACCATATCTTGAGAGGACAATAAGCAAAAGTAAAAAAAATGAATCCAAAGTTGACGGTAGGGTGATTTGAGCCAAGCATACTCTTAGCTGCTTGTCAATGAACAGCGTATATAGTATATAGTATAAAATAAGGGTACAGAGCTAGAGATAGCCATTATTCCTGAAATGATCAGCCAGTATGATTGATAAATATAACTTAAAGCTCAATTTAAATAACCACCCTTGCTTCAGCATAATTTTAAACAGATTGGATGAAATCCACTATATTCCCCTGCACAACCACCACAAGTGATGTTTAAGTAGCTGGCAATGCCTTTACACTATAGACTATATAAAAAAAGGTAAGCGAGAACTATCACATCAATTACAACTTTCTGCCTATGTGACAAACACTGGCTGTCAATGCAGTTAATCCAATACCAATGCAACCTTGTTCTTTCAGACATGGAAAGGTGAGTATATATCTAAAAAAATGAGTAGCATTTTTTGTCAATAAGTAATAAGAAGTTTTATTAAGACAAGTAAATAAGCATAGCCCAAGTACACAAGAAGTATACAAGTGGAAACGCCTAAATACAAGCTAGGAGCTAGGAGCTAGAAAAAGCTATAAGAAAATCATGAAGATTATTCCCATTCAATAGAAGAACATTCACCCAAAGACATAAAGTATGGAAGAAAAACTCTCTGAATTCTCCCAACGAACGTTCTCTATCATCAAAACACCGCCCATTCCTTTCCAGCCATAGGCTCCACATCATACATAAAAGGAATCATCTTCCAAATAGCAGTAATGCGATGGCTACCCATATACCCTTTCCACCAAGCCAAGAGATCCATCACCCTCAAAAAGCCTTGGCTACCTCACAACGCAGAAAAAAAGGATCTACTGATTCTTCATCTTTCTTACATAAGTAGCACCAATATAAACAGATTATACAGCGCATTCTCAAATTATCTATTGTCAAGATTTTCCCAAGAGACACCGACCAGCAGAAAAAAGCAACTTTACTAGGCACCTTGAATCTCCAAATGCACTTCCAAGGGAATTGACTGGCACAATGACAAGTCAGCGTTTTATAATACGAGCTGACAGTAAGGATGGAATTTCCAGCTTGATTCCACAACAATCTATCCTCCCTTCCCTGCACAATCTTCATATGACACAGCATACTGAAAAAAACTGAAACAACGGACACTTCCTAATCATGAACATCTCGAATAAATCTCACATTCCATTGAGGCATATTATTAGAAAAAATTAAAGAATCAGTCATTGTGGCATCTTGGTCTGTTGCAATCCTAAAGAGAGAAGGGAAAGCATTCTTAAGAGCCATGTCCCCACACAAAAGATCATGCCGAAACCGAATCCTATCTCCTCCACCTGCCTTAAACGAAACATGGTTAACAAACTCCACCCAACCATTCTGAATAGATTTCCACAAACCCACACCATACACACTTCTGACTTTGTTAGAACACCAACTCCCCCAAACCATCCCATATTTAACATAATAATATTCCTCCACAATGCATCACTCTCTAAATGATACCTCCAAAGCCATTTCCCAAGAAGAGCTTTGTGGAAAAGCCTCAAATTGTGAATCCCCAAACCTCCACAAGAAACCAATGAACAAACTTTATCCCAACTTACCAAATGGAACTTTCTTTCTTCCCCAATACCGCTCCACAAAAAATAAAGGAAGATTCTCTCAATTCTACTAGCCACCCCAACAAACAAAGGAAACGGGGATAGAAATGTGTTGGAAGATTAGACAACATACTTTTGATCGGAGTAATTCTTCCCCCTTTAGATAACTAAATCATTTTCCATCCAGCCAACCTCCTCTCAATTTTCTCGATCGCTCCATCCCAAATCGACGAAGATTTATAAGGAGCTCCCAAGGGAATGCCTAGATATCTCAAAGGGAGGAATGAGATCTTGCAACCCAATATGTTGACCAAATCCATAGTGTTCAAAACAGGGCCCACAGATACTATTTGACTTTAATAAATTGATTCTAGACCAGAAACAACTTCAAAAAATAACAAAAGGGCTCTCAAAGATCGAATATGATCTCGATTAGGCTCACTGAAAATTAGGGAATCATCAGCAAAAAGGAGATGTGAGACCTTTAGGCTACCAAGAGAGTCATCATTCACCAAAAAACCCAACCAGAAACTCCCATCCACAGCTGCTTCAATCATTCTACTCAAAGTATCCATGACACGAATAAAGAGTTTCTAGGCCATTGCATCGGAACACATCTTACAATTATAATATGTTGTTGCTGCTTCAAATTTTTGATCCCTAGGGCTCGACTTTCTTTGAGTCCATTGCATCGGAACACAAGGACACAACAAACAAGTATTGGCATTTTTTTATAGGAAATAACTTTATTAATGAGAATGAAATAGGTGTTGCCCAAGTGCACTGGGAGTATACAAAAAGAAAAAACCTATTACATTCTAACAAGTATTGGCATTTTAGTTTCAAGCATTCTTTCACATACACATTTTAGAGGGAGACACTACAATGCAACTTTCGAGCTTTAGAAGCAATATCCTGTTAACAAACTTGTGAAGAGGCACTAGCCAGAAAGTTCTCCATATAAAGCCAACATAAAACATTTTAAGGAAAGAATAGAACATAGAACTTATGGGGAAAATGATACTTACCCATAATGATCCCTTGTGCACCTCGGTAGTATGAACTTGTTAACGTTCTGAATCTCTCCTGCCCAGCTGGGTAATTAAACAATTACATCAGTTACATTTGGCCAAACCCATTCCCTTATGAGAAAGAGATGAACCAAATTCTTTCCCAAAGGTCTAGTATAAGGAAAAACAAGAACAAAAGATAAGAATAATGCATCCTACCTAATTGATCAGATAAAGTTGTCTTATTAGAAACTATAAGATTAGTTCTGATAACAATGATGTAAATAATGCAATTATATATTTCTGATCCTCAAGGCCAGGCATCAATACTCTGATCAGAAGCACAAGCAAAATGATGCAAGAGGGGGATGTAATAATAACCCACAACTTCTTTCATCTTCTGTAGCTCTATAAAACTTTATGTCAGGCTCAATGGACTTGTGCATGCATATGCTAATTCCAGTCTACAAGTTATTTGGACATATAAATGTGAAGGAATCTAAAATTATACCATCAGATGAGCTCCCTCCGCCAACTTAACTATAATACATTTTTTGATCAGCAACTTCAATGTCAAAAACATTCTGGATTCACATAATAGCAAATTAGCCATTTGGTGAATGCATTTAAAACATTCTTGCTATAGCTATACCAGTAGTGACTTGCAGAATAGAGCTTGACACAATTTGTCTAAAATGGAAACACAAGTGCTCAACCATATGCACATTTGAATGGAAAAAGACCTGTATGTGTATCAAAACCATAGATTTTGCACAATAAATAGATGAATGGCCATTCGCATGAACGCATTTTGGAGTTACCTGTATCCCAGATGGCAAGCTTCAGCTTTTTGCCACCAGCATCAATGTATTTCACCTTGAAATCAACACCTGAATAAGAAAACAAAGAAGAAACGTATATAGAGACATAAAAGAAAAGTGACCAGCAAAATAAGTGGATTTTATATTAATGAGTTTCGGGTCGTTATAAAACATGATGTAATAATTATGTTCTTGTTCTCCACAAGTAGAGAATATTAGCCATGACCTGAGAAACAAAATAAAATGGGCAACGATGATTGAATCTTTTTCTGTCAACCATAGTATGTACATTCCATTTCCAATAGATAAGAAAAGCAAATATTCTATCACGCATTCACATTTCATTGAGCAAAAACAAAATCATGCCAAATAAAGTAAAAATTATCACTTTGGTGGCACCTTATTCCAGCTAAGCTATCATTTCCTTACACTGAGCAAAAACAAAATTATACTACTTCCAGTTTCTCAGCATCAATATTGAAGCACAAAAGCAATGCTGATCCATTGTTCCATTACACTTCAAATACACATTTCCTTATTCCATAAATAAGCTTTAATGTCCAAAACATCAAAATCCAACACCTACTATGAAGTTTTGATTGAAATGACTCACCAATTGTGGGAGACAGATCTTCAAAGGTATCGGATGTAAAACTCAAAAGCAGACTACTCTTTCCAACCCCAGAGTCCCCAATCATCAACAACTTGAACAAGTAATCAAACTCAGGCTGATTCAAAGATGAACCCATGGAAGTTTACTCTTAAACAATGCCCAACCCAATAGATAGAACCGGATTTCCACCAAAACCACAGCCAGCAATCGTGTACCTAATCGAAATCTGGGTACAAAAATAGCATCAAAACCATATCTATCCCCGCTAGAGATGAAACACAAAAGACACAAAATTTAAACCGGAAAAGGGAAGAGAGATAGAGACCGAGTTAAGAAAAATTCAAAAAAAAAAAAAATATTGTTCTCACAACACACAAAAATCACGGCTGAGTTAAGACATTTAATGGGATTCAAATACGTCTTTCAACTCAAGAAGGCACAGATATTGCTCAAAAGAGAGACAAAACGAAATTCAGATTTCACATACACACGTCAAAGCATGAGATCTAAAATCAAATATAAGAATTTGCATCAATCAATTGAAAGGATGGGTTGTAAACTTGTATGTAAAATCTTCAATAATTCAATGTAGCAGTACACCTTTTTGGAAACGAAGATCGCATGCACAAATGCCTATATCCACATATGCTGGTAACTCTAATACCTGAAATGTGAGGAAATCGTAATAGAAGAATTTGGGGGGGGTTGGTTCGAAGAAAAGAGTGATTGATTGAGAGAGAAGAGAGCAGAAGGCAAATATTGCGAGAGATAAAACGGCCGGTGGAAAACCAAGAAAAGCGGGGGTAGAAGCGGAATTGAATAAGAATTTCCAGGTCTTCTCTCAACTCCGAAGTCAAGTCGGAACCTTTTCTTTTTTTGCCTATTTTTCCCTTATTGACTGCTATTTTTTTTAATCTTTTTATCAAAATAAATATAAAATTTTTCACAACTATACTACAAAACTTCAATTCAATTTAAATTAATCAATATAAATATGGTACTTCATTAAAAAAATAGTTTTTAATTTTACATAACTATCCTTTATTCTAAATAGAATTATAAAATAATTATAGACTAACAAGAAATTTATCATTTTTCTTTACCAAAATCGGATTTTGCGGGTATAGGGAAGCTACATTGAATCTTGTAATTGCACCAAATCAACGAACAAACAAAAGGACAAATATACGAGGTAGCTCTGAAATTTGAGTAAGCAAAGACATCAAGTAAATCGAATATGTTTAGCCAAACATTGCCATTCCATAACCATCCACGTCTATGTAACATATATGTAACATTTTTCAACCTCCTCCATAATTGTTCGATCTTAAGTTGTGACATGAGTTTCTGCTCATAAGCCCCTTCATACTCATATAGAACCTTGATCTTCGATTTTGCACAAAATAAGAGGATGAATTCAAAAATCCTTAATTTGGCACGAAACTTGCATTCTTCGAAGTGAACAAAATAGAAGATAAATGATTTTGGCTTATAATAAATGGTTAATTATGCTTTATTAATACTCTTAATATCTTGGGTTAAATGAGTTTTAGTTATTAAAATAAGAGTATTTATAAGATAATATGAGTTAATTGGGTTTTGGCATGTGAAATAATTATTTTAATATTTTAATAAGATAATACCCTTTTGCATGTTGCAATTATTCAGGCAGCTTTTTAGCTTATGCTAAATGGTCTCAAGGAGACCCACGTACAATCTTGGCCCATTGGAGAGTGAAGTTCGTGAGGGACTCTAGACTTGAAGAGTGAAGATTAAACTAAGGTCTAAGGGAAGACCATGTGATCTCATGGTTGCGCCTGGGAGAGAGACAAAAGAAAAGAAAAGGCTAAAGTGATCCTTGGACAGAAAGTGATGGCTTGCGGGGGGAAATGAAAAGGGGCTGTTGTGCTAAGATGCAGGAGACGTGCGTGAGTGAAGTGGAGCGAATCAAATGAGCAGGCCTCACACTTATGCACTGACACTTGGGTAGTGGAACGACCCAAAGAAGGAGCTACTGCGCACGATCATGGATAGATGCTGCTAGACGTGCAGCAGGCTGGAACGAAAGATCCTAAGGCGCGATCTGTAGCAAAGAGAGAGGGATATAAAAGGGAATGAAAGAAAAAATCGAAAACTCTACTTCTCATTTTATTTTCTGGTTTTTTTTTTTTCGAGAGTTGCAGTTTCAGCTGGTCTATTTTTTCTCGTTGGTTTTTATCTTTTCAGATTTCTGGGTAGCGCATTTTAATTTTCCTTTCGGTAGATTCCCTTTGATTTTATTTCTCTTGCTTCTATGCTTGGTTAGAGGTTTATTATTTCTAGAGTTTGGCACTGCTGGATATTTTCAGAGACTATTGTTTTGCACTTGAGGATTTATCTCATTTAGGATATCTTCTCAGATTCTAATATGGTTTTACTTAGATTTATTTTTGCTTCTAGATACACCATGAGTAGCTAACTTCTGAAGCTTGGGTTGTGAAATGAGACTTGATTTGTTTTGGGTTCTAATCTAATGTAATATTTTGTTGATGAATACTGATTTCACTGGTTGCTACTCAAATTTGAATTGAAAATAGATTGCAGCTCTTGCTCTTGATTTGTTGTTGACTTAAGGCACAACAAATGCTTGAAAATTATCAAGGCTGCTCTCAGTTGATTGTTAATGAGTGTTTAGTTAGTAAGGTTGTGAAACCCTTAGGAAAATATTGCAAAACTTGAGCATAATTTTTTTTATCTTCCGTTTATCAATGCTTTTGACTGGTTTGTTAATCGGAGAAATTTTCTAGACACTGAAACAAAAAGAGTCTCATCCCCAACCTAAGTGTTTGTTAAATCATTTTTTTTACAACAGTTATTTTTAGCTTTAAATTAAAACTTCTATTTGTTTCTTGTAGGAATTAGAATTATAGTTTTCATCATTTAGAATATCAAATTTTCAGCAACTATTTCTTTTATGGTTTAATCCATCTTTTTAAAATTTACAAAACTGAGATCCTCAAAGCACAACTATACATTCTATTTTCATTAAATCCTTCTTTGTGAATATATTAATTTCCATTTTACTCATTGTTTATACATACATAAAAAAAATACAAAAAGAAAGAATTTTATACCTCATTTTACTTTTTCATACTTCTCATACATCAACATATTTTCCAATTAAATTTCACAAATACTTTGATAATCATTTGTTCCTGTGGAATATGATCTTGGACTTATCATTGATAGAACTTGACACTTCTACACTTGGAAGCACATTTTAGACTAAGTCAAGTTTTTGACGCCGTTGCTGGGGACAACTGGTGCTTATCAACGCATTCCTTTACTGCTGAAAGGACATTTGTGGAGCTGTGAACCTCTTCACGGCTTGGATAATATTTGATTTTTTTCCCTTTTCTCCATTTATTTTTCATTGTCTTTGATTTTCTGCACTTGTGTGTATAACTCGTTGGTCTGGAGACCAAACATCTCGGCTGGTTAGGACAGAATCTTTGGCATCTTTTAACTCTGCATTATTGTCTCTTGAAGCATCATCTGACACTAATAGCATCAGGGCTGAAGATGAACATCATGATAGGAAAATGGTAGATCAAAACAGGACACTTAGAGAGTATCTACAGCCTGTTAGGACTAGCACTCCTTCTTGCATCATTTTGCCTCTTAATGCAAATGCTTTTGATTTTAAACCCGGGATGATTCCATTGCTACCACATTTTCATGACATTGAATCAGAAAACCCTTATTTGCACATCAAAGAGTTTGAAGAAATTTGCTCAACTTTCATGGATAGAACATGTACTGAAAAAATCATAAGATTAAAATTGTTTCCATTTTCCTTAAAGGATAAGGCTAAAACATGGTTGAATTCCTTAAGGCCAAGATCCATTGGGACTTGGCAAGAAATGCAAACTGAATTTTTAAAGAAATTTTTTTCCATGCATAGAACCAATGACTTCAAAAGACAAATAATGAATTTTGGTCAAAAGGATGTGGAAACATTTTATCACTGCTGGGAGCGTTTTAAAGATTTATTAAATGCATGTCCCCATCATGGATGAGAATTGGGGGGTCATAAGTTTTTTCTATGACAGTTTACAATAAAAAATGAGACAATTTGTGGAAATCATGTACAATGGTGAATTTTTTAATAAACAACCCTTTGAGGCATTTGAGTACTTTGATTATTTGTCTGAAAATGCTCAGTCATGGGATGTTTATGAGGTGTATGACAGATATGAAAATAAAAAATCTTTGAGTGGGGGTGGAAAATATCATTTGAAAGAATCTGATGATTTACATGCTAGACTTGCATTAATTTCTAAGAAGTTAGGGTCTTTAGAGCTTAAGAAAGTCAATGAGTTGCAAGTCCTACCTTCTACATCTAAAAAATGCAGCATATGTGAGGATCTAGGGCATGTGACTAATGCATGCCCAACAATTCCTGCTTTTAAGGAAGTTTTGCTTGATCAATCCAACCTAATTTCTAAGAATTTTTCTGGACCTTATTCTAATACTTATAATACAAATTGGAGAAGTCATCCAAATTTCAGTTGGAAAAATTAACAATCTGGGTCATTTACACAAGGACAAAATCAGTATACCCCCTATGCATCAGCTGGCCAAGGTTCAGGACCTTCTTACTTTGCAAATCAGCCCCCTCCAATGCAGAAAAAAAGGAGTGGAAGACCCCATTCAGCAGCTAACTGTTAGCCTACAACAATTTATGCAAAGTCAGGCCACGATCAACAACCAAAACTCTCAGGCCATCAATGATATCAAAGCGACTCTCACTAGAGTAACCACTACTCTAAGTAACCAAGAGAAGGGCAAATTTCCAGCCCAACCCCAACCCAATCCACAAGGGCAAGGTCAACCATCTCAGAATAATGGTGAAGGGTCCAATGTGAAATCAGTGAAAGCCATTACAACTTTGAGGAATGGTAAGGTTGTGGATATCCCTGCCCATAGTGCAAGAAATTCAGGTAAAAAAGCTAACCCTCCTTTAGTTAGTAGTGAGTCAAGCACTGTAGATCCAAATAATGATGCATGTCTCATACCTGCACATTTTCCACATCGTTTGCTTTCTTTGCATAAAGAAAAACAGTTTGCTGAAATCTTAGAAATTTTTAAGCAAGTTAAGATTAACATTCCACTTTTTGATGCTATTAAACAAATTCCTGCTTATGCTAAGTTTTTAAAAGATTTATGCACTGTGAAACACAAACTAAATGTGCAGAAAAAAGCTTTTCCCATTGAGCAAGTTAGTGCCATTATTCAAAATCACACACCACCTAAGTACAAGGATCCTGGATCACCTACTATTTCATGTGTCATTGGAAATTCTAAGATTGGTCAGGCCTTGCTAGACTTAGGTGCGGGGGTTAATTTGTTACCTTATAGTATGTATGAAAAATTGGGGCTAGGGGAATTAAAAGTCACTTCAATCATTTTGCAGCTTGCCGATAGATCCATAAAAATTCTTAAGGGTATTGTTGAGGATGTTTTGGTCCAAGTAGATAATTCTATTACCCTGTGGATTTTGTGGTATTGGATATGAAGTTGTCATCTCACTCACCACCTATGATTTTAGGAAGACCATTCCTAGCAACTTCTAATACAATAATTAATCGTAGGAGTGGTGTTTTAAAGTTGAGGTTTGGGAATCTGACTTCAGAACTGAATATTTTTAACTTGTGCAGGCAACCTCAAGAACTTGAAGACGTTGAAGAAGTCAATGCATTGAAATCCTTACTTTCTGAAAACTCTTAATTAAATTACAATTGTGATGAACATTGGGAGGATTTAGTCTCCTTTGACTTAATTGAATCTTCTAATCAATTTTCCTCTCTTTGTGCTGCAGGAAATTCAAATGAGATGCAATGGAAGCACAAATTTGAGTCACTACCAGCACTACAAGTCTTGGCACAACCCTCAAATGAAAAGACCCCAGTGCTGGAATTAAAGCCGCTGCCCTCGAAGCTGAAATACGCCTACCTTGGACCAGAAAAGTCATTTCCAGTGGTGATTTCTGCATTCTTAATCCCTGACCAAAAAAGTAAGTTACTAAAACTTTTAGCACAACACAAATCAGCCATTGGCTAGTCCATTACTGACATCAAAGGTATAAGTTCTCTTATTTGCACACATAGAATATATATAGAAGATGATTCAAAACCCTCTAGAGAGATGTAAAGGAGACTAAACCTGGCCACAATGAAAGAAGTGGTAAAAAAAGAAGTCTTGAAATTGTTAGACATAGGCATCATTTATCCCATTGCTGATAGCAAATGGGTTAGCCCAATCCAAGTTGTTCTAGAAAAATCTGGTATAACTGTGGTGGAAAATAACAAGGGAGAATTGATGCCTACTAGAGAGACCATAGGTTGGAAAATGTGTGTAGACTATAGGAAATTAAATACCGCCTCTAGAAATGACCATTTTCCCTTGCCTTTCCTTGACCAGATTTTAGAAAAAGTAGCGGGGCATGAATATTATTGTTTCTTAGATGGTTTCTCTGGCTATTATCAAATAGAAACAGCCCCTGAGGATCAAGAGAAGACCACCTTCACTTGTCCTTTTGGGACTTTTGCCTTCAAGAGAATGCCATTTGGGCTATGCAATGCCTCGGCCACTTTTCAAAGATGCATGTTAAGCATTTTCAGCGACTTGATTGAGGATATTGTAGAGGTTTTCATGAATGATTTTTCAGTCTTTGGAAAAATATTTAATGCATGTTTGTCTAATTTACAAGTTGTCATTAAAAGATGTGAAGAAAAATAATTGATATTAAATTGAAAAAAATGACATTTCATGGTGAGACAAGGGATAGTTTTGGGGCATATTGTATCTATTCGGGGCATAGAGGTAGATAAACCTAAAATAGACTTAATTTCAAATTTTCCTGCGCCTAAAAATGTAAAAGGTATTAGATCTTTTTTAGGGCATATCGGCTCTTATAGAAGGTTCATAAGGAATTTTGGCTTCATCTCTAAGCCTCTTTGTCAACTTTTAATCATGATGTCAAGTTTGAATGGACCAAAGAGTGTCAAAATTGCTTTGATTAGCTGAAAATATTTCTCACCACTGCATCTATCATTCAGCCCCCTGATTGGTCACTTCCTTTTGAATTAATGTGTGATGTGAGTGACTTTGCTGTGGGGGCTGCACTTGGACAATGAAGAGATAAGCTGCTATATGTCATATACTATGCTAGTAAGACTTTAAATGCTGCCCAAAAGAATTATTCCATCATAGAAAAAGAATTACTAGCTATAGTGTTTGCATTGGATAAGTTTAGATCATATCTTCTTGATTCACCTGTCATAATATTCACTGATCATGCAGCTTTGAAATTTTTATTGTAAAAAAAAAGACACCAAGCCGAGGCTGGTAAGATGGATACTTCTATTGTAAGAATTTGATCTCACAATAAAAAACAAAAAAGGAGTAGAAAATATGGTGGCGGATCATCTTTCTCGCCTTACACCTGGAGTTTCTGAGCAGTTTCTTTTAATTTCTGATTATTTTCCTGATGAAGAATTATTTTCAGTTGAAACTCTACCATGGTATGCTGACCTTGTAAATTTTCTAGTCACAGGAAAAACTCCCCCTCAGTGGATTGCTCAGGACATCAAGAGGATGAAATCTGAAGTTAAGTATTTTTTCTATGATGATCCATACCTTTTTAAGTATTGTTCAGATCAAATTATTAGGAAGTGTGTGCCTAATAATGAAATTTCTGGTGTTTTAACCTTTTGCCATACGGAAGCTTGTGGTTGGCATTTTTCAACCCACAAAACAGTGGTTAAAATTCTTCAAAGTGGATTTTATTGGCAAACTATGTTTAAGGATACTTTTAGTTTTTGCAAAACTTGTGAACCTTGACAAAAATTAGGAGGAATCATTAGGAGAAATATGATGCATATGCAACCCATACTAGTGATTGAAATTTTTGATTGTTGGGGAATAGATTTTATGGAACCATTTCCTTCTTCTTATGGCTATTTATACATTTTGCTTACTGTTGACTATGTTTCTAAGTGGATTGAGGCAGCCCCTTGCAAATCTAATGATCATCAAGTTGTTTTAAAATTTTTGAAAGAAAACATTTTTGCAAGGTTTGGCATGCCTAAAACCATAATTAGTGATAATGACACTAATTTTTGTAACAGGCATTTCTCAACCTTGATGAATAAGTATGGTATCCATCACAAAATCTCTACTCCATACCATCCTCAAACCAATGGACAGGCTGAACTAGCAAATAGGGAAATTAAAAACATTCTTGAAAAAACAGTTAGCCCAAACAGGAAGGATTAGTCTTTGAGATTGTCTGATGCCTTGTGGGATTATAGAACAACCTTTAAAACCATTTTGGGCATGTCTCCATATAGGCTAGTGTATGGTAAGACTTGCCATTTGCCTATAGAGCTGGAACATAGAGCGTATTGAGCCATTAAACAATGTAATTTTAACATTGATGAAACGGTTGTGTGAGGAAATTGCAGCTATCTGAGTTGGATGAGCTGAGGATGTATGCCTATAAAAACTCTAAGTTGTCCAAAGAAAGAATGAAGAACTTCCATGACAAACACATCCAATGTAAGATTTTTGAGCCTGATCAACAAGTGTTATTGTACAATTCTCGGTTACACTTGTTCCCGAGTAAGTTAAGGTCTCGGTGGAGTGGGTCTTATGTGGTACAAACTGTGTTTCTCCATGGTGCTATAGAGATAATGAATTCTCTCAATGGTAATAATTTTAAGGTTAATGGTCAAAGGCTCAAGCCTTTTATTTCTAACTTTGCACCTGATGAATCTACTCTACATTTGCTTGATCCTAATTAATGGTTTCTTAATCTATCAATCTCTTTTCATTGTTTTCTTTTGTTCAATCTTTATTTTTATTTTGGCTGCATTTTCTTTCAAGGCTGCCCGGGTACGTCCTTTTCCTCTTTCCTTCCATTTTTCTTCAATTACTTGGTTCTTCTTTTGGCTATTTTGCCCCTTAACTGCTTTCTTTGTGTAAATTCTTTAATTTATCTTGCATCATTGAGGACAATGTTACAGTCTAGTTGGGGGGGTGGAAGAGAATTTATTTTTCTGTTTGCATGCCTTAGACATATGTTGGTCCACCTTGGGAGAGTGCTGGTAATGAGTTCAAAGCAGTTTAAAATCCATATTTTTGAATTTTACATGCTAGAAAGTGAACAAAAAAAAATGATTTGTTGAGGTCATGAAACATGTGGAATGTAGTGCAAATCTGAGAATAGGTTAAAAGAGGGACTTATCCATTTTATTTAGTTGTTAAACCAAGGGAAAGATGTCAAAAATTTTGCTAAAACACACAACACATGCCCAGAATGCTTTAGAAAGACTACTTTGGGTCATTATTTGTTGATTTTCACTTTGGTTATTTGTGACTCTAATGAACTATACCCTAATGGCTTAGGAAGAAATCTAAAGTGTATTAAATGAGAAAATGGACAAGCCAGGGATCAAATCAAAAGTTACAAAAAAAAAAAAAAAAGTGAAATAAGAAGGTTTTCATACATGGTTTACATTTGTGTATTGGAAAAGGCTGCCTATTACCGGGGTCCTTACTAAATAAAAGAGAAAGGGCCTTTTAAAATATAATAGGGTGAAAGCTGCCACTGCAATGATTTTGAATTAGAGTAAGACCATGTGGTTATCTCAGAATAGCTGCTATGATTGAAACTGTTAATGCCTTTTGGTAGTCGATCTTGGAGTTCTAACCTTATTCCCATGCACTTGGAAAGTAAACTTTGTTACTTTTAATTCCCTTGGTTGATTAACTAAATGGTGTATAAATTTCTCAGTTGATACTAAAATTCAGATTAATCTATTTCCAGTGTTCTTAAACTCCACAAGTTTATTTCATGGCATGTGATTTTCATATTTATTGGAACTGTAGTTGGTAGCTTCCCTTTTGTATGATTTCATTCACTTTATTTGCTAGAGACTAGCAAAAAGTAAGTTGGGGGGTGCACACCAAATCAATATGTTGTGTATTCATTATGTAGATGATCTAAGTCAATGAAAAATCGAAAAATACAATCTCGAGAGATATACATTATATTCTATACAAGGTAATATTTGTAAACCTTGACTTGAGTGGTAATATTTGTAAAGATGACATAAATGTGGTTGATTTTCTGAATCCATTATTATTGCATAGGCTTGACTTGAGTGTGAGGTTTCAGATTTGTGAAGGTGGCTATTTGGAGGCTTGTAGTCATGATCTTGCAAAGGTGATCTTGCCATACTGATAATGATATTGTTTGAACACTCATTATCTGCAACCATATGCAGGATGGAGATTTAGGTCTATAATGTGGTTGCACTAGCTATTTTAACACAAATTAAGCCTGAAAAATGGTGCCCCTTTGTGACGCCCCTCCCCCCACTTAAGATTGGATGGTGACTGAAGCGTTGGGGCATATAACTCGAATATTATATACCTCCATACATGACAATTAAGATGCATGCTCCTAGAATATTTCTATCAGTATGCAATAAATCGTAGCGAAAATTGTCTAAGTAAGATTAAGAGCAATTTACCAAAATTATTGCATGGTACCATTAAATATCCCAAAACAACTTCATTATTTAAACATTCAAAATACAAGAGGGCAAAAAAATCTATAGCCCTTTCCCTCTTAAGAAATTTCCACATCTCTTCTAAAAAAACCCCCTATAAGGCCTTCTCTATTTTGCCTTGCCCTGGTTGATAGTTTTCTGTAGGTCCTTGAACAACTTAAGCATTTCACAATGAATTGGTCGGCCACTTCTAGCCTTTCTTCCAAAGATTGCTCCGTTGAGCACTCAGGCCTCTTCGGGGCCTCTTTTACCATTGGAGAATCCGGCTTCTTGCATTTCCCCATAGTCGGTCTCTTAACTTATCACAACTTCTACCATTCTAGGTAGAGAATGGTAGTGGAAATTGTCACAGTAAGATTTTAAAAAATCTCAGTAGTTAACATGTAACATATTAGCAGATAAAATAAGCATATAAAAGCAAACAATGAAAATGTATGCATAGACATGTACTTAACCTGAGACTTGACTTATGCATATATCTTACAGAGATCTGGTGATAGAAAAACATGTTTGACCTTTCCTTTTCAGAAACACTTATCATCTTTTATTAACACATATTACCTGTATCATGTAATTCTTATAACATGTAGGTAGACACCTCATGGCTCCCTTATGCACGGTGGACTCCTTGTTAGTTATCGCATCATTTTATGCCCACTTAATCAGTGGTGACTACGTCAAAGCACTTATCATTGTGTGGTAGTTAACATTTCGCCTTTACCATATCCATCTTATAGTACCCACTAGCGTTAGGTGCTACCTCACTTTGGAGTCCTTTGAAAAGAACCCATTCAAGGTCCGCCAACTGTGAATCATCGATTCAAGGGTTACTACTTCCAACTTTATGCACTCCAGAGTGGACATGTTTTGTCCTAACATTTGACAAAACATGTAATAAATTTTTCTTTTTGAAAACAATGCACAGCCCGGAATGCATGTGACATGAACTTGGGATTCTTTTTTTTTTATATGCAACTAGAACATGTATACGCTTTGTACTATATAATCATGAAATGTTATCAAACAACACACCAAAGCATTTTCCGTTATGGCTAGAAAATATTAGAACATGCAATTCACTTATCACGAAACATTGGAAATAACAATCAGTGCTCAACATGGAACGAAACACTTTCTTCATCATGCAAGTATACATGGTCGAAACATCACATACATGCAAGCATGACAATTATCACTTAAAATCGAATACAAGACATACCATATCATAGATTCATTTTTATACAATCGATATAACAACATTGCAAAGATCACATGGTATCAATAATAATGCAAAGTTCACACCTCATATACAAACATTATTCAAGGGTAGGTTAAGAGTCAACTTACAAATATTCGAAGCAAATACAAGTTTCACGATCAAGCAAGCTGAAAATATAATTTGAATTATTAGACGTAGCAACAATACAAACCCTAATCCAAGTAGGTGTAGGTGTGTGTGTGTGTCGTGTCTTGGGTTTATTCCCTCATGGTTTGTGAAATCTATTTCATGGCTAGAATGGCTTTCTAGGTACTCAGTCATGTGTGAAGGATGGCATAGCCGTGTGTGTTCTTCACTCTTATAGCCAAAACCCTAAAGAATTGAACCCTATCTTGGCCTCAAATGGTGGTTGTGGGTCATTTTTCCATTCGAAGGTTTCTTCACCACATGTTCATGCTAGTGGTGATTTGGTTTTTCCTCTAGGAAAACCCTAGCTCCTTCATGATTTTAAAATAAGAGTTTGTTTACATACAATCTCCAAATGGAGACTGCTCATGCAAGCACATACAGTTATATTTATAAAAAAAATTAGAATTACAATAATATTCTTTTTAAAATGATGTTTTTCTCCTTTTACCTCCATTCATCAATGGGACTACACACACAATCCCCCACTTAGGACTGCAAATAGAATTTCTCTTAAAATAATCAAATAAAATCCCCCAATCCCCTTTAAGCCTTAGGATGGAGTGTGTGCCTTTCTTTTCTAAGAGAATCCTTGTGAACGTGTGTGTTTCGATGAAAAGAAACATGTAGAGATGCAATGGTTGTTACCATGTAGGTCTTCTCTCAACGTGGGCTCCTTGCTCCTCTTTTCCTTCGTGTGGTTGGATGGGTGGAGAAGGTAGATTGTAGATGGCGTTTGTATGAAGAGAAATGGTGAGAAAGTGGAGATGTGAGCTTCTATCCAAAGTGTGAGAGAGAAAGAGAAAGATAGTGAGAGAAAGAATTCGAAAATGAAATGGACAGAGTGTCTCCTTGGCGTGTGCCTCCTCTGGGCGCCAGCCCTTGAGCTACCCTTTATATAGACTACTGAGTTCTCACCTTCCCATGATATAGAGAATCTCAAAAGTTAGATGCATGTATGTCATGTGTCACTAGTCCCTTAGCTTCCACCGAAACCCTTCTCCTTCTTCTTCGAGATTGTCCTTCCTTGGGAAATCCAAGTGACTTCTGTAATTGGAGTGAAAGGTGGCTTGCCTTCTTGTTTATGAAATCCGAATTCCCTAAGTACCTTTAAGAGTGTGACACAAAGTGGTCTAGGTTCATTTGGGGCGTTTTGGTCTTTTGACAAAACCCTAATCCTAGATTTGGGCTTCTTAGGTGTGTGCATGTTTGCCAAGTGGCAAGTGGCGTGTAGGGATGTGTGTGTTTGTGCCCCTTTGCCATCCATCTCTTGCCCATCTCTCACAAGGATTCTTCTAGAACCTTGATAGGTGTGTGTGTGAGTTCCCCATGCACCCTTTCCTTTTCCCCATGCATCATTTCCTTTTCCAATCATCACCTCTTTCTAGAAAGCCTCAAAGCCTAGTACATGCATGACACTTGGTTAAGTGTGGGTTGGTCTCCCCTTGGTAGGCATGAAGCCCCTTTGGTCGAAACCCTAAGTCCTCTTGGAAAATTGTGCAGGTGACTCTTGACATCGCCCATGCACCTCCCCCATCTTCCACTTTTGAGTCTAGGTTCAATGCATCTAGGGATGAGTTCGCATGTGTGCCCAGTGGCATATGAGTGGGGCGTGTGCCCTAGGTGTGCCGACCCCTCCATGCCCTTCTCTTCCTTTGGATTCTTCTAAAAGCCCTCATACATGGTTGCCAAGTGGCAACGAGGTACTTACCTAGAAAGCTTCTTCCCTAGATTTCAAATGATAGGATTCCTAGAGTAAAACAACCATTCCTCTTCCAAATTAGTGTCACCATGCCCTAACCCTAGTTAGGATTTTTGCCTATTCTCCTAATTACTCTTCCCTTGGCCGAGTACGACATTGCCCCTTGGGCCTCAAATGGACTTGGACAAATAGGCTATTATGCCCAAGTAATCCCTTCAAAATTCTAGTTAATCAACCATTGAGCCAAAAATTATAATCAACCCAAAATTAAAATAAAACAACAAGGGAAGGTTTTTGGCAAAAAAATGGGTCTTCATTCTTTTCAGATCTAAAATTAAACAGTTCATGGATCTAGAGTCCAAATAAATAAATTCATCTTTGGCTCGTTTAAAAAGTCAACATATAATAGATCCACTAATCACACACCACTCACCAAGATCTAAGATCAAAGTGCACTGAAAACAAGATTTTGGAAATAAAAAGACAATAACAATGACGAGAATTTGTAGAGAAAATCAAAACACAAATAGCATATGCATCCACGAATTTGGCATCTTCTTGCAGCATATCCAGTTTCACTTCATGTTTGCCTTGCGTGCGCTGAGTATTGGTATCCAGTATATCCCGTCACTTCTTGATCATTACAAGAACTTGTACTGAGTGCAGTGGGAGGTGGAGCGAAGGGGAGAGTTTAGGTTTTAGAATGCACATAGGCATAGATGGTGTAGAAGGTCTGCAAAAACGTGAGCACTAGGAGCACAAAGCCAGCCATTGCTGAGATGAACGTCCATGGCGTGTTAAAATACGTACTCTTGAAGCTCGCCCACTGCCAATTGAAGTCCTTCCTATAATAGTCTTCCACGCCAATGAACAAATTGGACAGATAAAACTGATCAAAACCAAACAACAAGGACCTGCCCAAGTGGCTGACGTGTTTCTCAAGATCGCCGTCGGACCCAACGTAATTGTCGAGTACTCTGCGTTCGCTAAGGTACTCGACGTCCTTGTCGCTGTTCACAAGGCAATTCAAGAAATGAGCGTACGACATGAAGTGCTTGGTGGTGTTGTTGCGTTCCTCCTCGTATACGATGCAGTTAATCAAGAAACTGATCATGAAATCGTCGACGCTTATGCCGGGCATCTCAATCACTCCGCGCTTGAATCTCACCGATAAGAAGCTGTCCTCTTTGACCTGATTGACCTTAATTCCCGAACGGACGAGCTTCGAGATGCAGGGAATAATACGGAGGTCCCGTCCGCTGCCCTTCTTCCGTGTCTGCTCTTGTTCGGGTGGGATAAAACTTGACCGAACCAAGTCCAGCAAATGCAAACAGCTATCTTTGAAATTGCGATATCTATATACAACTTTCTGAGGCCGGCGCAACACGTTGTTGAAGAATCGCATAGCGAGAAAGGGCAACGGCTCGCGGTACTTGCTGTAAACGGAAGTGTCGTACAACTTCTCCAGAACGAAGAAGGGGATCTGATTGTGGAGCAGAAGAAGATCCCCGTAGAGATCTGGAGATGTCCATAACATCCTGGAAAGAGGGTCGTCGGCTTCGAACTGTTTCAAAGAATTAACCCTGAGAAACAATTCTATTATAAAACAACCGTCAAGAACCAAACCTTGGAGGAAATCAACGGATTCCATGTCGTGTTCCCAGTCATCAGATTCATAACACTTTCTGGCTTTCGTTTCAAGTGGGCGTATGCTGGTGACAATGTCCTCTAGGGCTATATATTTATTATCGCTCAAGGAGGAAGTGAGGTACCTCCATTTTTGCTCCTCCGTCTTGATTAGGCAGTCGCTCAAGGGCCCGATGGAGACAATCCGAGGACAGGGCCACAGGCCCTTCGCGACGCGATCACTCCGGAAGATGCAAGCCTCTCCCCTGCTGGGTTGGCTTTGTAACCGTAGCTCAATCACCGACCGCTCATCCATCCGGCTGACGAGTCCCTCGACGACCCTCCGAGTCTCAACGAGGTGACTGTCAGAAGTGCTTTCCATGGTGGATTTTGGTTTCAAAGAGTTTGAAGTTGGGAGCTGGGGGCGTGGTCACTTGCAACGAAACTCTTTACAGGGCGTCGAGGGGGAATATCAAGAATCCTAGAGTCCTCAATCATCGACAACTTGAACAAGTAGTGGATTGAAGACGAGCCCTCCAGGTTCACTCTCAAGAAAAGCCAAACCCAACAGACAGAACAGGATTTCCACCGACACCACACCAGAAACAGTGTACCCTATCCAAACCCAGAAAAGGAAACACAAAAGATACAGAACTTAAACCAGTAAAAGAAAAAGAAAGATATTCCAGTCGAGGCTTCGAGTTAAAGGTCTCTCGAGTAGTAAAGAGTCAAGACACTTGAGACTGCTCAAAAGAGCGACGGGGAACTGAGAAGTGAAAGTGAATAGAAATAGAGGAGGAGCACGTCTGTTTCACGCACTATATAGATATATATTTTAATTTTTTTCTCTTATTAAATGTGTGATAGATAGATGATGAGTAGAAGAATTCAATAAATTTAAGAAGAATAAAAAAAATAAAAAAATTTTTAAAAATAAAAAAATGTGTGGTGTGTGGTGTGCGTAAATGATAAGTAACAAAACTTGGTTGGCTTATCCCGTTTCCGGTGTACCACTCGCCGCTCTATACTTTTTTTAATCTTGAGATTGTCTAATATTGATGTTCATTTTTAAAATGAACACGAACACCACTTCAAGTTCTCATATTAAAAGGTTAATTTTAATATGAGAACTTGAATGGTCTAATATGATTCTTCAAGTTCTCATAATGGTTCTTTTGATGTTCATCTTTAAAATGAACGAGTTTCAACTTGAAGTGGTCTAACATTAAAAGGTTCATTTTTAATATTGATGTTCTTCGTTCTCATTCTGGCCATTATACTCAACCCAATAAATGAACACCACTTCAAGTTCTAAAGTCCCAAACTAGGCCCGTGAGCTCTAACCAGTAACCATTCTTTTCAAATTCAATTGATCATTCAAAGTCTCAAATCTTTCAGCAGTAGTAAACTCATTTATTCCTATTTATTTTGACTTTTTAAAAAAATGCCGTTTCAATGGCTCGAGGAGATTGAAACGTGTATTTACACCCATATCTACACACGAAAGAACCATAGATGAGCCATCTCTGAAGACTGAAATCGACCCAATAACACAGGCAGCATTCCATTCAATCAATTAGCTAAGCATTGCCATCCACATTTACCACACGCATCTTAGATAGGCAAAACCAGCATTCAAACAAGTGTGCTAGGGGTTCTTCTTTACTTGTAGCAGATGCACAACATGTTTAAAGTGGTGATAGGATTTTTAAGGTTGGAAAGGGTTGGTTTTGCCTACCTAAGATGAAAATGAGCTTTGTATAGGGGTAGATTTTCTTTTTCCTTTGTTACTAAAACAAATCATTACAAATTCTTCAAGCTCGTTCAATCATCCATTATTGCGAGTCATGTTGTGGCATTGTGGCAAGAATTTCAGCTCATGTTTAACAACACGAAGCTGATGCTATCACCAAGATAAGCCCTTAAGAAAAATTAATATTCAGAATATAAATAAAGTAACAGAACGTCATCATATGTACCAATATCTTCCCAATAAAAAAGTAAAATACTTGGTAGAGCTTCATGTATTCATTACAATTTAATCCAGAAACATATATATGAGAGCAAGTGAGGAACTCATAAACTTCCAAAGTACAATACTAGAACAGGTTTAGCTAGACTTGAACCTCCCCAAGTTGGAAATTGCCCTTGGGTGCCCTTAGACGAACATACTCCCCTAGATAACCCTCAAGATGATCCGCTAAGGAGGGCTTGTCGATGTCTTCATGGTGATACGATTTGCAGACCAAGTAGACAACAGTTTGGACAACGAAACCAAAGAGACTCACCATGACCAGAAAAATGAAGCTAAGAATCCCAACCATAATGCTAATTGCTATATTGGGTACCATTTCCAGCACAACAAAATACTCAAATATCAGTTCAATTGCAACAAGGCAAACAGAAATCAGGATAAAGAAGGCAACTGCAACTCCCATCTTTCCCTTTATTAAGGCTTTGCTCTTAATCATGGCTTTAAGTCCATACACATCCTCCAACACGGATACCACGCTCGCCAAATCCCAAACGATGCTTATATACACGAACCCAATCAAGTATAAGATCAAAAGAACTATTACGATCACAATTCCAACTGCAGATACTCCAATAAAAGCCGCCCACAAGATGAACAATACTGCTGCAACAATGTGGTACACTACAATAAAAAGAAAACACCATATGAAAGTGACCAGAAGCCTTTTCCAAACCTTTGGGACAACACGCATGACCTTCTTGAAGGTAGTTTCTTTGCCTGTGAATATGCATGCGATGGCATAGACGATTGCGGCGGTTGAAAGGAGGGAGAGGATAACAAGGAAGATAAAACAGGCTACTCTGAAGAGCCAGAAATAAGTCCAATCAGAGGAGATGATACGAGAGACATTATCATGCTCGGAAGAATTCGTTGGGGTGTTTTCCAAGCTGTACCTCTCGTCTACAATATCGGAAAAGAGGAGGTATGAGATTTTGATTTGAGCAAGGAAGATAAAGGAGAGTGGGACGATCAGAGCTAGAGTGACTTTGCTGAAGATCTTTCTCCATGAAAATATGATTTTGAAGGATTCTTTGAAGATACCAAAGAACCCCAGAAATTGAAGCTCGTGCTGTTCTCTGTCCATGATCTGGTTTTTCTTCTACACCAAGAATGAGTGGTCAGAGTCAGTGGAACGATGTTCATCTTATAGCAGGGATAATTGACTCGAAATGATCAGACTACCCTTGGTCTTTGCTTGAATTACCAAAAGTATTCATACGTTCTTTCCAGGAAAGCACGGAGCAAAAGCTTACGACCCCAAAATACCAAACTACCCTAGTACTCTCTGTAATGCTCTGTTTTTGGAACCAATCAACCTAAATTAATTAATTTTAGGCAGATTCATATCTAGAATTTTAATATTATGAAAAAATGTATTATTAGAAAAATAAAAAATCTTGGTGAATATTTTATGTGAAATTGAGTAGGGGTGTAAATTAAAGCCGTTTAACCGACCCGATCCGTTAATTCCGAATTACCCGAACCGAAGTACTCGACCCGGAATGAAACGGGTGTGAAACGGAAGAATTCCGTTTGGCTTCCGAAATAAGTCGACTAATCGGTTAATACCCGATTAACCGAAATCAGTCGGAAAAACGACGCCGTTTTTTCTTGCTTTTATCAATTCTTTCATCCAAACTCGGGCACTTGCTTTCTCACTCATCTCTCAGACCCTCCTCAGTCCTCTCAGAAGTTCAGAACTCAGCCGGGGCAGCCCTCTCGCACTCTGCCTTCAGTCTCACTCTCGATCTCTCGGTCTCTCAGTCTCTCAATCTCTCTCTCGGACAGAAGGTATGGATGATCTTGGTTGTTGAACTTTTGGGTTTTTTGTTTTCTTCGTGATTCTCTGCTCTCTAGCCTTTCGGTTGAATGCTCTTCTCTTCTGATATTTGTGAGTCTGGTTCTAGTGGTTTTAACTTTTTATGGCTTTTTTGGATTTTAAAGAAAAAAAATCAAGTTTGGATTACTGGTAGAAGCATTTTCTTCCCCTTTTCGGTGACAAGACAAATTATTTTGATTTTCAAGCAACATTCCTCTCCCTCACTCACTCTCACTCTCACTCTCATCTCAGATTATTTTGATTTTGTGTTTTTGTTGAGATTTTTGGTTTATCACTCGTGGGTATTTTCATTGCCAATTAAGAGTATAAGGGTTAAGTTTGGAGATGAGTTACGGTATTGCATGAGCAATGTATAGATTTAGATTTAGTAGGTGTCTTTAGACTTTAGATGCAGTAGTTTGATGGTGTTATTTGGAGTCAAACTTCATTCAGCTTAACATCTTACGCTCACTTGCTCAAAAAAAAATCGAAAACCAGAATAATAGATATTAGAATCCTATTAGTTGGTCCTGACCTCTTATGGCTGCAGACGTCGATGACATCTATTTCTCTTTGCTCACACCTTCCCGGCTATTTTGTCTTTTTAATCTTCATGGGTTTTATTTAAAAAAGAAATCACATGTGCTAACAATAAATAAATGCAATAAATAAATTATCGATGCCACAAAGATGTTGAACTTTTACATGAAAATAAAAATTGCTTCCCACAATTACATTGTACAGGAGCTGTCAAAGTCAAACCGTTCTCAGAAAGAGGGCAATGTAATGACTTTCCCAATTAACTAATGCATACAGCCACATCAATTCCTATGTTCTTTTTGTATGATGAGCTAGTATGTATAGCATACAATATGACAGCACAAACCCCTATTGTCCTGTTTCTAAACTCAAGTTGAATAGATTCACCTTAAATTTTCTCAAGTAAACTTGGAGAAAATTATTTTAATCCCTAGGATGGAAGGGTGTTTTCTGATCCTTAGACATCAGAATCTCAGATACCTTGCTGAATGTGAAACTCGCAAGATAGATATGTCTGAACTCTATAAGAAAACTTGAACATACAGTAATCAATTTCTAGCAACATTAAACAAAAGGTGCGAACTCTATAAGAAATTTATTGACAAAATTTGAACTTTTATAACTTGAAAATAAAAGTTTGGATTTAAGCAAGTGTCTGGAGGATCTATATTCCCTCGTAATGACATTATACAATGAAGAAATTAATGTTTCAACTGGAATAGAGTCAAGCTACGATACAGTTCCATGTTGATTATAGCTATAAAAAAATAATAAAAAAATATATAAAACAGTTCTAAACATGTAAAAATATGTAAAAATATGAATATGCTTCTAAACACATCATCATATTATTTTTCTGTTTGAGATGCTTAAAACTTGGCTGTTAAAAATAGGCTTGCTTCAAAACCTTAATTATCTTTTTATATTGTAAAGTCTTGCTTCTTGGGAATCATGATACCTGATCATATATATAGGTGTGTGTGTGTGTGTGTGTGATATATATTGATATATATATATATATATATATAAATATATTAATGATGCTTTCTTTATCTCAAATTGCAGTTATGGAGTCTAGTGCTACTGTGCCTTTGTCAGAGTTTGAATCAATCACTAATGTAATTCATTTGGATAGTTCTCTCCCTACAAGTACTCATTCTTATGCTCGCCCTCCTATCAAAAGATCTCGGGGTAGATCAGATGTATGGCTTCATTTTTCTAAGATTGAGAGTGAGGATCCCAATGACCAAAGAGCTGCATGCAATTACTGTGGTAAGAGTTTATTATGTCATTCTAAGAAACAAGGTACTTCATCCTTGAGATACCATATTGACACATGTAAGGCCTTTCTTGACACTAGGATTGAAAGGGATAACCCCCAATAAAAAACGACCGGACCTAGGAGGGATGGGGTGGATGGTACAACTAGCAGTCCTAGTTTTGGACTTGCCAAGTATAATGAACAGAAAATAAGGATGACGGTAGCTAAGATGATAATTGTGGATGAGTTACCATTTAGATTTGTAGAAAAAGAGGGATTTAAAGACTTTATGGCTGCAGTTGAGCCTAGATTTTCAATCCCCTCTCGCATTACTATTATGCGAGATTGTATAAAAATGTACTTATCAGAAAAAGACAAGTTAAAGGACATATTCATGGCATCCAACTATAAGATTTGCATCACTACTGACATGTGGACATCAGTGCAAAATCTTAACTATATGTGCATAACATCTCATTTTATTGATGATGATTGGGTTTTGCATAAAAGAATTATAGGCTTTATGAAAGTTCCTAATCATAAAGGGACGACAATAGGAAGAGAGATTGAGTCATCTATACTTAGATGGGGCATAAAGAAGATATTTACAATCACAGTAGACAATGCATCATCTAATACTACGGCCATTGATTATTTGAGGAAGATTACCAAACTTAAAGATTGTTTGGAACTAGACAATGACCTTATACACATAAGATGTTGTGCACATATTTTGAATCTTATTGTCCATGATGGCTTGAAAGAAATCGATAGATCAATTGTGAAGATTCGAAATGCAGTGAAATATGTGAAGTCTTCCCCTGCAAGACTTGAAAATTTCAAGTCATGCGCGGAGAGACAAAATATCTTGGGTGGTGCACTTCTTTCTCTTGATGTTCCAACCAGATGGAACTCAACATATCTGATGTTGAGTGCGGCCCTCAATTATTATGCGGCTTTTGAGGTGATGCAAGATGAAGACAATCAGTTTGGTCCATATTTACGTGAGGTTGGAGAATGACCACCAACTTTAGATGATTGGAAAATTGTCAAGATTTTTGTACAATTTTTGAAGATTTTTTACGATGTCACCTTGACGATTTCAGGCTCAACTTATGCAACTTCACATTTATTCATCAGAGAAATAGCTTCAATCTATAACCATTTGCAACTTCACATTTCTATGGGTGATGATGATATGTTGAAAACTATGTCGAAGAGGATGCTATTGAAATATGACAAGTATTGGGGGGATTTTGAGAAAGTAAACAAAACTTTACTTATTGCGGCTGTGCTTGATCCGCGTGCTAAGTTGGAAGTTTTGGAGTTTTGGTTTACAGATTTTCTTGGCCATGAGCGAGCATCCGAACTTGTTACAAGGTTAAGGAGGATGCTTGAGCGGATGTATAAACAATATTCAAAATCCAATGTAGGTTCAAGTGTTGATGAGAGTCAAAGCAACACAACGTCTTATAATGCGACGGATCTTTATAGTAGGTATCGGCAGTATCAAGCATCAAAGGGTGTCGTAGAGTCCAAATCAGAGTTAGATCGATATTTTATGGGGAGTCTTGAAGGATTGACGCCCAACTTTGATATTTTAATGTGGTGGAAAATGAATTCAATCAATTTTCCGATCCTTGCTAATATAGCTCGAGATGTGTTAGCTATTCCCATATCTACTGTTGCTTCCGAGTCGGCATTTAGCGTTGGAGGTCGTATCTTAGATTCATTCCGTAGCTCATTGGCCCCTGCAACAGTTGAAGCTCTTATCTGCACACAAAATTGGTTGATGTCTCCCTCCGTTAATTATGACTGCCAAGATGTAATGGAAGATGCAGAAAGCTACAAGTTAGATACTGGTAAGATTCATATTTAAAGAATATTTCCATATAGTCCTTTCAATTAATTATATTTTTAACATAATTTTTTTTTCATGTAGAGATGACTTTGATGAATATTTTGAATGAAACCGATTGAAGATTACTTGAATTTTCCTTACTTGAACTCACGGTGATTATTGAAATTCCTTATTTGATTGTTTCCCATATATGTTGGCTGCTTCAAATATGCTTGATAAGAGGAGAATCTTATACCATTTGTATTCTTGAATTGCCTTTGCAGGTGGGTAGTCCAAATTCTTCAATGAGTTGCAATGAATGAGATTTGTCACTAGAGCTTAGAGTATTTGTAGGGCAGCTATTTTTTGGTTAATTTTTGTATGCCATGGCTTAATGGCATATTCTAGGCCCCAACTCATTTGTTTTATATGGTTCCAAGAGAAACTTTGTTGGACTGTTTTTCATTATTCTGTAAAGTCAGATGGAGTTATGGTAGAGTTCTCAAGATAGAATTTTATTTATGATGGAAAAAGATGATATCCCATACACGGGAAGTATACATGAAGCTACTCAAAAAACAAAGAGAAAAAGTACTACAAAATCTGAAAATTAGAAATAATGGGCTTTAATCGGTTATTGTAGTATTAATAACAAATATTAAAAAAAATATATAATGCAATCAAAGCATTTAAAAACCATTTATAAGGAGTTTAAAATATATATTTATTGGTTAGTTTTAAGAATAATATGATAAGAAAAAGTACTGCAGAATCTGAAAATTAGAAAAAGTATGCACTTTAGATTATGTTTGTTTCAATGAAAAAGGAGAAAAATAAGAAAATGTTCAATTTAAATCTGAGAAAAAAAAATAAGAACATCAAATTAAAAAAAAAAAAAAAAACAGTTAATCGGTTAAGCGGTTAATTTTCGGAAAATACCCGATCGGGTAATCGGCTAATGAGTCCAGTTCGGTTAATCGGGTAAAGTGGTCGGGTCGGGTCGGAACATGCCTTTCGGGTCGGGTCGGCCTGAACAGTCCTAAAATTGAGTGTCATAAATAGACACACAACGCCACTTAAATTATATTGAAAATTCAAATTCAATCTCAACACACATGTATTACATATACACAAATATTAATGATTGTGTCAATTATCAACCTGAAAATAAATTATATATTGATATTTTATGCGATTCAATACTAGTAAATCTCACCTTGATTTTGGTGACAATTATGAAGATATAATTAATTGTAAAAAAAAAATATAAGAGGGTAAATTAGTAATGAAACCCATGTTCTTCCTGGGGTCCAGCAGTAAAGGTTACGGTGGTCAAGACTCAAGATTGCTACAAGTCGTTCCAGGTCGTCTTGGCAAGACTCCAAATACGACTTGGGGGTTGTTTAAAGATGGATAGTCTTATTTTATTTTATTTTATTCTATCTTTTTTTTTTAAATATTATTTAAATATAAATATTATTTAATTTATTCATCTTATTATTACCTAAATGTTATAACTTTCACAAATTTGAAATAAAATATAAAAAATAATTAAGAATTTTCAAATATAAGGCTGCGTTTGGATCCTCAACCCAACTCAACTCAACTCAACTCAACTCAACTCATCATTACAACTTTTTCAAATCCCAATACAAAATATAATAAACAATTCAACTTTTTCAAATCCCAAAACAACTTTAATATTAAAAAATAATATTCTAATAATATTTTATCATCTCAACTCAACTCAACTCAACTCAACATCCAAACTAATTAAAAAATAAAATAATATTAAAAGATTATATTTTAACAATATTTTAATTTTATAATATTTTTAATCAACTTTCTTTTTCCTCTTTTTTTTTAAAATCTCATAAAACATCATAGCTCAAATATTTTCATTACTATTCACAAATTATTTCACTATTATTTACATATTTTTTTTTATCTCATTTCATTTTCTAAACATCCCTTAACACGCTTCTCGCTTCTTTTTTAATACGAATAATCGATGTTCAGATATTGGAATGAGATGAAAAATTTATAAATAGTATTGAAATGGTTTGAGCTATAATATTTTATGGAATTTTGAAAAACGAGATAATAAAAGTTTAATAAAAATATTACAAAATTAAAATTTTGTTAGAATATAATTTTTTTAATATAATTTTTGTACTTGAGATTTGAAATAGTTATAATTATTTTTTATGTTTTGTTTAGAAGTTTAGAAAAATTATAATTATGATTAGGTAATAATTAGATGAAAAAAATTAAAGATTTAAAATTAAAAAATATTTGTAAATGAGTGATATTTAGCAAAGAATTAAAATATGTTTTATATATAATAAAATAAGTGAGACCCTCATCTTCCGAACAACCCATTGAGAATCCTACTTTTTGGGTCTCCATTCCTATATTATTATATATAAATGAGACTTTAAAAAATATAAAACTTTACAAAAAGAGAAAAAAGCCAAATGGCAGCGCCTGAAAAATCCTCCGTGAGATTGGTTATATAAAAAATGTTTTATTCGAAGTTTAAGATTTAAAATAAGAGATCATGGATATACAGACTACAGAGGAAGATTGAGAAGAGATCAAAATTAAATTTTAAACCTTTCGGCACGCAAACGGCAGCAGAAACTGACATATTTGGAAAAGGATTTGTTCTCATATATATATGTCTGTAGTTTTCCTAAGAAGTGTACATTGTTGAGTAGACGTCACGTTTTAGCTACTTTGATATGTATATATAGCAACATGATGAAGTTGACGATGCTTTATTACTCATATAAAGCGATACAACAAAATAACACTTCCTCCCAGATATGAAAAAGTACACAATATTATTTATTATTTTCTTACCTTTGTTTTTTTGATATATTTGGAAGGGAGGATTTTCAAACCCAAAACCTCTATTTTGGAAGCTAGGATTTATGTGCCTTTGACTATTATTTTCTTACTTGATGAAAAGTCACGTATTTATTATTACAACAATATAGCAAGAAAAGCACAGATGAGTAGTCTAGGCAATCATCATGATAAAGCTCCAAAGAACGTAGGATATGGTTTAATGCACAGCTTATTTCTATCTTTTTCTTCACCAAAACAAGTTCAGCTAGACATGATCATGATCATGATTCATGAGGCTCCCCTGCTTGTAGATCCCTGGTGTTCAGAGGAACATACTTTTCAAAATCAGGCATGACATGATGATCTGCTAAAAGGGATTTATCGATGTCTGCATGGTGATATGATTTGCAAACGAAGTAGATCACAGTTTGGACAAGGCCAAAGAGAACCACCTTGAGTAGGAACAAGAAGCAAAGAATTACAATCCCAATTCTGATTGATATCCTGGGTACCATATCCAGCACAGCAAAATTCTCAATTAATACAAATAGAATTGTTGTGTGGCAAACAGAAAGCAACAACAACTCCTATCTTTCCCTTTATCAAGGTCTTGCTCTTTGTCATGGCTTCACGTGCATAAACGTTGTCTAGTACCGATACCACGTTCGCCAAATGCCAAATGATGCTTATATACACGAACCCAATCGAGTATAAGATCAAACAACTGCTGTTATAACAATTTCAATGACACTCTCTGCAATAGTAAATGCGCAGAAGAGTAGTGCTCCTGCAACATTGCTGTAAAGTATTATACTGGCATAGCCCCAGACAAAAGTTACCTTGAATCTTCTCCAAAATTTAGGGACAGCCCTCATGACCTTCTTAAAGGGGATTTCTTGTGCAGCGTATATGCATGCTATATATGGTATTGGCAATTGCAGAGGTTGACAGGAGGGAGAGGAAAAGGAGGAAACTGAAGGAGATTGCTTTGAAGAGCCGGAAAGCAGTCCATTCAAGGGAGATGACATCAGAAAGATCTGCGCGCATACTTGGAATTAAGCTGTGTTGGTCGTGTAGAATATGGAGAAAGAAGAGCTGGGAGATTTGGACGTAAGCAAGTACGATGAATATTGACAGAATCACAAAACCAACTCCAAATCTGCACCAACATGATTTTAGGACTTAGCAAAATACATAGTTACCATATACAATTGTTACCATACATAGCATAGTCATTATTTTCTATTTATTTGTAAGTTCCTCCTCTGTAAAAATGCATTGCAGTAAAGAGAAGTATTGATTCTTGCATTTCTTAACGTAGTATCAGAGCCTAATCGATCCCTTCTCTTCCGCCGCCATGGCTACCTCTTCCTCAACCCCCTCAAATCTGCCTGTCTCCTCCCCTTATCTCCTTCATCCTTCTGATTCCCCTAGTCTCATTCTAGTTTCTGGTCTCCTCAATGGAGATAATTTCACCAAATGGCAAAGACGAGCGATTTTGCTGAAGACTTTCTCCCTGAAAATGAGTTTGATGGATTCTTTGAAGATGCCAAAGAAGCCCAGAAATTGAAGCTCAGCCTGTTCTCTTTCCATAATCTTTTTTCCTTTCTTCACCACGAATGAGTGATACCTACATGCAGCTTGTGGAAAGCTGCTTAAATAGTAAAAATGAAGTGACTTATCAAGCTAACGTAGCTGAGAAAATTTCATGAAGACATTAATGATGATCATGAGTAAGATTCCGAATTATAACTGTATGTGCTGGCCTATGCAGATAAAATAAAATAAAATACTAATATAGTTAACTGAGAGTTTTCATGACGGATGAACGAAGGGACAACCATCACAAAACAAGCTAATCAAACCACACTACAAGAGAATTGGTTTTTCAAAAAACTCCATTTTCGTCTCAAAATTTTTTTTGAAATGAAAAAATTGTCTCTAAGTTGTCTCAAAAAACCCATCTCAAAAGGTCTTTTAAGATGAAATTTTATTTTCGTTCCATCAAAAAATTTCTTTTAGCGGCAAAATTGGGCAAAACTAGTTGAATTAGTTTGAATGAGATTTTTTTTTGAAATGAAAATTTTTTATCCCAAAAACCCGTTCGAATGAAAATTATTCAGTTATAACAAAACCAAACTGTTCGAACAAAACATAAACTTGATTTGAGCGACCGAATTGATTTGAATCTGTTCGAACAGGAAAATTGTTGTTCAAACACAATTAATATGAACGATTGCTACCGGTTCGAATATAAAAAGACTGTTCGAACAAGAATCTGTTCGAACTTTAGGTTATTCAATTTGAACAGGCTAGATCTTTCTCATATTGTTTGAATGGTTTTGTTTTCCGATTCGAACACAAGGTAAAAAGATTTACCGTTCAAACTGAGTATTTTCCGTTCGAACAATACTCATGATATAGAATTATTTTAATTAAAAATACGATATT
The DNA here is from genome assembly GCA_029856935.1 of Cyclocarya paliurus. Lineage (NCBI taxonomy): Eukaryota > Viridiplantae > Streptophyta > Magnoliopsida > Fagales > Juglandaceae > Cyclocarya > Cyclocarya paliurus. Next base: position 31,723,544 of record CM056946.1, on the reverse strand, counting down.
AATATTAAATAATATAATTTAAACATCACATTTATTCAAATGTTCTGGGACAATAATAAAAAGACAATTAAGAAAAAAAAACTAGGATTTTGGAGATGGTATAGAGTTTTGGGACATCATTGATTGCCATTGTTCAAACTTTTTTTGAGATTGAATCTCTAGCTTCTTTTGTATATTTTATTATATCTCGCCTCTAAATCTGCTGCTTGATCTAATTGGGTTAGTAACTATTTTTTCTTGGACCTCAAATATTCTATCTCAAGGCTTGCTTCATCTAATTCTTGAGTTTTGTCATTCGATCTGAGTTGAGAAGAAGATAATGATGTTGAAGATGACTTTACACAACGTCCTAACCTCTCAAATATCTAAAACGTGGTCCATGAACTTGAGAAAAGATCTGAGCATCATTGACAGATGATTCATTAGATGGATCCATAGTGGTTTCTTTAAGTAATATCATCTTGTCCTACAAAAAAATATTAAAGTTAGTATAAGTAACAAAAATATTATTAGACAATTGAATTAAAAAAAAAAAAATTAAACTTACATAATTTGCTTCTACTTCGGAACTAGTCCAAACACCATCAGGATATTATGCGTTATAGCATACAATTGGATCAGATTATAGTCATTAGAACTTTCTTATTGCTGCAAAAGGAAAATTTATATTAGAACTTAAATCAGAAAGTATATATGTTAATATTTAACGGGGACTAATATAATATTATCATTTTTTTAGATAAACGATGAAAAGATTGAGAACCCGCATGATGGTATATTGTTAAATTTTATCTATTTGCTTTTTTCGCAATACTCTGTTGCTAAGAAAAAAGAAAGAACATTATGTCTATATATTTAATATACCTATCATATACTATATATATCTAAAAAAAAAAAGTGAAATAACCTGATAAGCAGGATCTTCAAACATATCACAAACTTTCTCTCATTCGTTTGGTGGCATTACCTGGAATAAATTTTGATGCGCCTCTGTTGTAGTACTAAACTTTTAATAGTATGCATGACATCGACTTTTGTACCTCTAGAATACATTGGATATTGGCTCATCAATCATTAGTTGACCCTCTCGCTGACCAAAATTAAGTTTAAACTCATCCTTCAAAAAATTATAAACAATTAGTATAAATACAAACTAATAATAAATTAACCTGTTATGCTTAAATTTTTGCTAAGTAACTTATTACCAGGTAACAATTTTGATGTGGTCTTTCACATTTTGTGAAACTTTAGCCTATAAGGATGTAGTCATCGGTGCATATGTACGAGTAAGGGTACCAACCTAAAAAGCAAGCCAAGCTGTCGAATCTTCATAGCCACCGGTGTGATCATCAGGAATGTTAATTTTTATTTTTTCCCTTTTCCTTACTTTCTCTATGCAGATAGCCCTTATAGTGCCTTAACCTCGGCGCTGACTTACAACAGCTATATATACATACAGTAATTAAAATACATTTTAATTAAATACTAATATCTTGAGAATGCATATTACTTAAATCAAGCAATAAGTAGAGTGTTTAATTTGGTAAAATACATTCTTTTTGGTTTAATGATGTTGGCCCACCATTCATAATAGGTGACCAATTGGGGAGTCGGTAATGGATGGAGATGGCACATGAGTTGCTTTGCATTTGAGAGATATATCTGTTTAAAACTATAATAAATTATTATTCTAAAAAATGTTACAGATATTTATAACAATGAAACTTACACAAATATTAATTTCATTTACTATTAGTTTTGCTGGATCAGTCGCTCTCATCCTCACTAGGCACTTTAGTTGATTTATGTTTTTCTGACATTCTACCCTCAATTACTTCTGTTGTACATCTTTTCTACGCAATGAGATCATATCATATGGCTTAGATCAATAAATAGATTGATGTCTGATTCGTTTTCTTGATATGCTTATTCATTTATTGGACTATCAAATTTTTCATGTTGTTTGTCTGTCTCTGGAATATAATCCTATACATTTATTGATGCAAACTTCTCTACTACTCGTCATGGGTTCCCGTACTCCAGATCATCTAAATAAAAAACTTGATTTGCTTGGCAACCAAGAACGAAATGATCTTTCTCATACCATGTTCAAGATGTATTGACACTCACAAAATATTCATCGTTGTGCACTCTCAACCTAACAACCATACCATATATCTTCCACATACTTTAACGCTATGATATCTTCTACAACTCCGTAAAAGTTAGTGTTATCCTCCTCATAGCTTCCTTCGACTACGACCTCATAATTTTGAGTTTTTCTATATAGTTCTCTATCAACCGTGTCAAAATGGTCAAACAGATTCTTCATTATGTTCATGATACTCTCACTTTAGGCATACATCTTTATTCCTCGAGCACGATGGATTTGTACGTCTTCTTTGATGTAGATTGGGCAAGTTGTCCTATAACACATCGCTCTTTGATGGGTTATTGTACTTTCCGGGGTAGCAATCTTATTTCTTAGTATGCCAAGAAGCAACTAAGTGTGTCTCGGTCTAGCAGTTTGGGCTAAATATCGTGCCATGGCTCACACCGTTGTTGAGCTTACTTGGCTCACTTTCTTACTTTATGATCTTGGAGTTCCCTTGCACTCTCCACCAACCCTCTACTGTGACAATTTAAGTGCACTCTACAAGACCATTAATCCTATTTTTCATGCTTGAAGCAAGCATATTGAGCTTGGTTACCATTACGTTCAGAGCGTGTTGCTCTTCTTTTCTTGCACACTTAACACATTTCTTCTTCTTCCCAACTTGTGCATATCTTCACTAAGGCATTACACAAGCCTGATCTTCTTCAACTAAGGGACAAACTTAGACTTGTCCCACGACTTAGGCCTTGTTTAGATATCTTTCTCAACATATTTCATCTCATTTTCTTCCCAAACATTATTGAAACACAAACACTTCTCAATTTCAAATCTTTAACTTCTTCATCTAATTATTACTTAATCATTACAACTTTTTCAAACTTTCCAAATGAAACATAAAAAATAAGGAAAATGCTACTCTCACCGCTACATTCTACCGCTCTATTCTACTGCTGTGATTTTTTATTTATTTTTTGACTTAACGATTAAGGAAGTGTTTTTTAATAATATTGTATTTTTTTAAAAATATTTAAAAGTGTTAAAAATACAAAGAAAAAAATAACCAAAAAGAAAAGAGATGAATTATGCTAAACGATGGCTCCCAGCGGCAGCTGGGAGGGGTGGACGTAGCACCACTAAAAAAAAAAATTCAATTTTCTTAAATTTTAAAATAAAAATAATATTAAAAATAATATTCTAATAATATTTTAACTTTATAATATTTGTATTCAGGCATTGATCACAAGAAAGATTCTAAATTAAAACCTTATGAGCTGACCTATGCAATTAAATTAATAAACATAATATTTAACTGAGCATTTTCTTGGAGGATGAAGTCTGCACTATGATGATTTAAAGTGATCCAAACATTCTTTTACTATGTGATCTCTGTTTCTCTTTTTTTCTTTAGTGAACTCAACTCAAGCCAAACTCTAACATCTACTAATTTCAATTCTCTTCCCATTCTTGCATGGTCTGACATGGCAAAGTCTTTACATTAATCCACCACCAGAAGTGAGATATAGAGATAATCCATTGCAACTTGCAACTCTCTTGTCCAATTTTTGGGTAATAGTAAGGTGTTTTTCTAATAGCACTTCCATTTTGCGCTGTTCAAGACTCTGTTCTTTGTCTTTCGAGTTTTTAGCTCCAAAAACACTTCACTTTGTTTATCAACATGTTTTTGAGCAACATAACAGAACCCAGAAAACAATCAAGGTGGGTATCTGAGTGAAATATACAAGGGCTACGTGAAAGTCACCCTTAGCCTGTAAACTCCCTCACTTTGTGCAACAACTTCACGACTTCATATATTCTACAAAAAAATGGCAGCACTTTCTTCTCTCTTGACGGAATTCACCATATTCAAGATGTTAAGAGCATAATATTAGCTGGGTTGAATTGTCTTTGTAGCAGCAACGCCATTACCTGGACCAAAAAAAGGAAGGGTCGGTAGAGGGAGAGACGAGGAACAAGCGCCTGCTGGGGGTGCGTTTTTAGACTGCTTAATGTTTTTTTTTCCAGTAGATGAGATAGAATTTTGTAAATAGTATTGAAATGATTTTTGAATAATAGTGAAATAGTTTGAGTTAAAGAATTCTATTGGATTTTGATAAATTAGAGAGAAAAAGTTAAATAAAAATATTATAAAATTAAAAAAATTGACTTAATATTATTTTTATTTTGAAATTTGAAAAAGTTGTATATTTTTTATATTTTGTTTGGAAGTTTGAAAATTTGTAATGTTTAAGTATTGATTAGATGAAAAATTTGAAAATTTAAAATTGAAAAATGTTTGTGTTTAAGTGATATTTGGAAAGAAAATTATGAAAAATTTTAAGATAAGATGAGATCATCTCACTTTCCAAACAAGTCTAAGGTGCCTTTAATAAATGAGATGAGATTAGAAATTTTCAAAATTTCTCCTAATTTTCTTTTCAAACATTATTCTAATACAAAACATTTTTTAATTTTTAATTTTTAATTTTTTCATCTAATCATTACAATTTTAATAAACTTTAAAACAAAACATAAAAATCAAAACAACATTTTCAAATTCAAAACAAAAATTAGATTCAAGTAGTTTTTTTAAAACTCATAATATATTTTTTCGACTTTTTCTCTCTCATTTTTTAAAATCTAATAAAATATTTTAATTCAAACTATTTCACTATTATTTAAAACATTTTCAGATATTTCAAATGCCCAAACCAACCCTTAAGGAAAGGAAAATGGAAGAAGAGGAGGAGAGAAAAACAAACCCAGATCCGGACCTAACCCAGCTTCATGGTGCCAGGTTGGGTCAATTTGGTGCACAGTATGCAGTTCGGGCTGTGTTGAGCCCAATTTGGCTGGGACTGGTTGGGTTGCAGAACTAATTTATTCATCTTAATTGATTTTATTCCTTTCATTTATATAATAAAATATGTCCAATAATTCATTTTTCAACAAATTTAAACTCAAGACTAAAAGAAACTACCAATTGGTTTTTAGAGAAAAAGCGTGATAATTGTCTATTAAATTGTTTTATTCAGATTATGATATATTAAGTAAATTATAAAAAATTTGTTACAAAAACTTTGTTTTCCCCATAAACCGAAAAAATACAAAGAGTTGGAGAGTGGGCACAAGGCCCTCTACAAGTTTAATCTCAAAAGGCAAGGCCTTTGTATCGTAGTGTTAAATCTACGATGGCATCCTATTTATTGAGCAGTTTGATCAGGTGGCTGGGATATATTGGCTCGAGTAGAAGAAGCTCGAGCCTTAAGAATACGTTTGTCTCTCCGTTCGATCACACACCTCAGCATCTTGTAACTCATCGCCACCGTCCGTCAAGTCATCCTCTATCCACCAATAAATCATACATATTTCTCTCTAATTAACAAATATGAATTTTACCTTAAGATTTAAAATTGTACCTCGAGTAGGGGTGAAAAAAAAAACCAGTAAATTGGATTGGACCAGACCAAATCAGTGGGTTTGGTTTGGTATTGGGTTCGGTCTGGTCCGATACCCGTTCTATTTTTTCTCAAAACCAGTCGAAATCAATCCAGTTCCAATTTTTATAACACTGGACCGGACCGATTCATACATATATATTTTAATTTTTTATATTATATAAAATATTTCTTATATGGTTTTTTATATTATATATCATTTTTATATATAATTATATATAAAATAATTTTATGTTATATGATAAATTACTAATTAATATAATATAAAATTTTAAAATCTTATATAAATAACTATATATTATCACTATAGTTTATAATACAATTATAATATATATTATAATATGCTACAATATATTATCACTATATTATTATATTCTATAATATATATACTAAATTATATATAATACATAATATATCGGAGAAACCAAACCGAACCGAATTTTTGGGTTGGAATGGAGTGGGGTGAGGATGGGTTTAGGTTCAAATAGGAAGAAAGTGAGATACGGGTTGCTGTTTGGGTGTAGGCAAATGCATGTTAATGGTGATAAAATGCTTAAGAGGCAGGCTTCTAGTGGAGTGCCCGCGGTTTTCTTCTAACAATAGATCATGGGCTGATCTCCAGATTTTTTCAACTAATATTATTACAGTTCCTTTTATAAATATTTGTTTTGAATAGTTTTTTTTTAAATAATGATATTTCTATAATTCTTTCATAATTTATTTAATAAGTAATGCTATATACAATCATGGAGTGCGCAAGTACCGTGTAATTACTTTGAAAAAGAGTGAGATCTATTATTAAAAAATTAATTTTTTTTTTCATATGAGTTTCGTATTTATTCACTTTTTTCAAAATGATTGCACGGCGCTTGCACACTTACAATTGCAACTATCATTTTTCTTATTTAATAAAATACTTGTAATTTAAAATAAAATTAAAAAAATTATAGTAAAAAAGATTGTTTATTTATCCTTACTCTTAATGAAAACCACTATATATACCTAGTTGTATAGAAATTTCAGCCCAAGAGATATCCAACAAATTGTGCAACCTCAATGCCATGAGGGCAACCCTTTGGAATTGACACCACCAACTAACAAATTATAAAAGTCTCTTCTATAATTGACAACTCCTAGTTAATTGCTTTTGCTAGCTTCTTCAGTCATCCATTGATTTCTTGTTCATTAGACTGATAGAAACTCAAATAATGGAAACAACCAAAACAAATAAATAGAGAGATCATTTGGAGTGCAAAAGTACTAGCCATCATGTATCGTGTATGTAATCTTCCTCGGACTAATTTGCAAACACTTTTTAGGTATTGATGGGAGTATCTCCAAAATAACAATCCTATAATCTCAAGCACTTCCAATATCATTCCCCAAGCTCATCACTCGTGTTTGATTTTAGGAGTTTTGTGCTTCTCAAACAGCTTATAAAATGTATATACTCACCACAACTACTGTACGTGGATTTAGTAAATAAATTGTGTCATCCTCTTCTATATAAAAATAGCATTAACTATTTTCGTACAATGCATGAATCTTCGACTAGCTATTATATATAATAATCCCAAGTTTGACATTATAAACTATTAGATGATCAAACGTCATTTATTTATTATGATTTGAGCAAGAAATATACAGATCATGATTCAAGGCAAACATGATAGTCACAATCTGCATAAAGCTCGATCCAAAGATCAACAATATGGATTGATGTTGATCTTCATGACCAAAACAAGTTTAGCTACACATGAAACTCCCCTAGTTGGATATCCTTGGCCTTCAGAGGAACAGGCATTTCAAGATCAACCACAAGATGACCTGCTAAATAGGACATATCAATGTCTTCCTGGTGAAATGATTTGCAAACGAAATAGATCACAGTTTGGACAACAAGACCAAACAGAATCACCATGAGCAGAAACAAAAAGCAAAGAGTTGCAACCCCAAGTCTAATTGCCATACAGGGTGCCATCTTCAGCACTACAAAATCCTCAAAAACCACTACAATTGTTGTGAGACAAATGGAAAGAAAGATGAAGAAAGCAATAGCAACACCCATCTTTCCCCTTATCAAGGCCTTGCTCTTAATCATGGCTTGAAATCCATATACATCCTCCAACACTGTTACCACGTTCGCCAAAACCCAAATGATGCTTATATACACGAACCCAATCACGTATAAGACCATAAGAACAACTTCAATCGCATATCCAATGGTATTATCTACAAAAATATATACGCACAGGAAGAGTACTGCTGCAACAATGCAGTAAAGCAACATAATGGCATAGCCAGTGAAAAAAGTCGCAAGTCTTCTCCCAATCTTTGGGTCAACGATCATAACCTTCTTAATGGTGCTTTCTTTGGCTGTGTATATGCATGCTATGGTATAGGCAATTGCATGGGTTGAAAGGGAGTAGGGCGAAAAGGCAAAACTGAAGTAGGTTAATTTGAGGAGCAAAATGGCAGTCCATGCAAGGGAGGTGACACTAAAAACCTCTCGATGCTTGGAATTATTCTTTGAGGTCTGAGACCAGCGGGCTTCCTCGTTTAGAATACCGAAAATTTGGCGATCGAAGAATTGAATGTAAGCAAGGATGGTTAAAGAAAATAAGATGATGCTCGTTAGAGCAATTTTTTTATATATCTTTCTCCCTAAAAGTATGAGTTTAATGGATTCTTTGAAGATGCCAAAGAAACCCAGAAACTGAAGCTCAAGCTGTTCTTTTCCCATGATCTTTTTTATTTTCTTCACCACGAATGAGTGTGAGTGCCAATCGAGTGGTACATGCAGCTTATCGAACGCTGCTGATTAAATAGTAAAAATGAGTGACTTTGGAATCATCAAGCTACCCTTTGTCATTTCTTCCTGAGGCAAAGAACAAGAGAAACTTTTCTGGAGACATTGATCACGAGAAAGATTCTAAATTACAACCAGCTTACCGACCTATGCAGATTAAATTAAATTAATAAATATAATATTTAACTAAGCATTTCCTAGAAGGATGGAGTCTGCACTACGATGATTTCAAGTGATCAAACATTTTTCCAGAGGCTTGTTTGGAAGATTGGGAAGTTTTCATCCCATTCCATCTAATTTTATTTCGTCTCATCACATTTCCTTCTCAAACATTATTTAAATACGATAACTTTTTAATTTCAAATGTTTAACTTTTTCATCTAATTGTTATTTAATCATTACAACTTTTCAAAACTTCCAAACAAAATTTAAAAAATAATTCAACTTTTTTAGATCCCAAAATTATAAGAACAATATTAAAAAATTATATTTTAATAATATTTTAACTTTATTATATTTTTATTCGATTTTTTTTTTCTCTTCTTTTCCAAAATTCTATAAAACATCATAACTCAAATGTTTTTGCTATACTGTTCACAAACCATTTAACTATTATTTACAGATTTCTGATCTCATTTCATTCCCCATGCAAGAAGGTATGTTCGGTAAATGAGATGAGATGAGAAATTTTTAAAACTTTCTGCAATTTCCTTCTCAAACATCACTATAAACGCAAAACACTTTTCAATTTCAAATTTTCAACTATTTCATCTAATCATTAGAAATTTTATAAACTTCAAAACAAAATACAAGAATTAATACAATTTTTTTCAAATTTTAAAACAAAAATTATATTCAAATAATTTTTAAACTTTATAATATTTTTATTCAACTTTTTTTCTCTCATTTATCAAAACTTAAAAAAAATCTTGATTCAAACTATTTCACTACTATTCATAAAATTGTGAGATATTTCAAGCATCTAAACGAGCTCTTAAGGAAAGGAAAGGGGCAAGAAGAAGAAGAGAGAGAAAAGAAACCTGCCACACTTTCATAGTGTCGGGTCGGGTCAATTTGGTGCATTAAGAGTATACGGTTCAGATTGGGTCGAGCCCAAACCCAACTTGGATTGATCGGATTGCAGGCCTAAATATTGAACTTACCTAATAAAATATATCCAATAATTCATTTTTCAACAAATCTAAACTCTAGACTAAAAGAAAATACCATATTTTTTTTAGAGAAAAAGCATGATAATTGTCTATTAAAGATTATGATATATTAAGTAAATTATAAAAAAAAAAATGTTACAAAAACTTTGTTTTCCCATGAGCCAAAAAATTACAAAGAGTTGGAGAGTGGGCACGAGGCCCTGTACAAGTTTAATCTCAAAACCCATAATATAGCGAATGTCGGCCCAAAACGCAGGGCTTTAATTATGTCGTGGTATTAAATCTATGATGGCATCTTATTATTGAGCAGTTTGATCTTATTATTGAGCAGTTTGATCAGGTGACTCGGATATATTGTCTCTAGTAGAAGAAGCTAGAGCCTCAATCATACGTTTGTCTCTCTGCTCGATCACACACCTCAGCATCTTGTAACTCATCGCCACCGTCCGTCAAGTCATCCTTTATCCATCAATAACTCATACATGTTTCTCTCTAATTAATAAGAAATAATATACCCTTCAACCGGTTTACCACCCCCACACCCTACATGGCAAACCGAATTCACTAGCAGGTGAACTGGTTATGCCCTAACCCCTTCATCTCCCCCACAAAACCCTCCCCTTTATCTCCCCCCTTTTCTCTGGGATTTCCCCCACGAAACCCCCCTTCATCTCTCCCCTCAGTGCCTTGCGTGTAGAAAATTTGATGGAAAAAAATAAATTGAAAATCAAACGAACCCAATACTGAGATCAAAGAGAGAGAGAGCTTGAGGAGAGAAAAAGAAGACTTGGTGAGAGAGAGAGAGAGCTCTATGAGAGAGAGGGGGTGGGGGTTTGGTGAGAGAGAACTTGAGAAGAGAGAGCTTGAGAAGAGAGAGAGAGGTCGAAGAGAGAGAGCTTGAGGAGAGAGAGGGAGTTCAATAAGAGAGCTTGAGAGAGAGAGAGAGCTTGAGGAGAGAGAGAGGTTGATGAGAGAGATGGGTTTGGTGAAAGAGTTTGAGGAGAGAGAGAGATTGAAATCAGATAGTGATGGGTCTGACATAAAAAGACACACACATCAAGTGTAAGGTGTGGAATAAATAGTGGTTGATGTATAACATATCTCAATTAACAAATATAGATTCTACCTTTTTTAAGGTATTGGATTTAAAATTGTACCTTGAGTTTAAAAGCAATGAATGGATGGATTTATTAAAAGTTAACTGATATTATTATAACTTTTTTATAAATATATTTTTTGAATAGAGTACATGCATATTTGTAAAATAATGATATTTCTATTATTATTTCATAATTTATTTTATAAAAATACTTGTAATTTAAAATAAAATTATAAATGATAGTAAAAATACCGTTTGTTTATCCTTAATCTAGATGAAAACCACAACACACTAAGCTAGTTCAATAGAAATTTCAGCCCAAGAGATATCCAACAAATTGTGCAACCACAGTGCCACGGGGGCAAGGCTTTGGAATTGACACCACCAACTAACAAATTATATATAGAAGTCTCTTTTATAATTGACAAGTCCTAGTTAATTGCTTTTGCTTCTTCATTCATCCATTGATTTCTTGTTCATTATAAACTACTTGATAAAACGTCTTCTTTCTTCTTTTTTCTTTTTTCTTTTTTTATTAATATTATTATTACGATTTGAGCAAGAAATATACAGATGACTCAAAGTAAACATAGTTACACTCACAATCTTCATAAAGCTCCAAACAAATCCATATTCCACAAAATATATTTTTGAACCTGTAGCCTATTCAAACTTACTCGAAAAATTTTAAATGGCCTTCCCATAAATTTTAACCTAAATAAAATTAATAGTTCGTGAGCTTGGCTTTAGGTGTTACAACTTGTACCTAGAATTACTCTTTTTTTTTTTTTTATTACAATTTGAGCAAGAAACATACAGATGACTCAAAGCAAACATAGTCACAATCTTCATAAAGCTCCAAAGAACAGTATGGATTGATGTTCTTCACCAAAACAAGTTTAGCCACACATGAAGGTCCTCTACTTGGAAATCCTTGGCCTTCATAGGAACAGGCTTTTCAAGATCAACCACAAGATCATGACCTGCTAAAGAGGACACATAAATGTCTTCCTGGTGAAATGATTTGCAAACGAAGTAGATCACATTTTGGAAAACAAGACCAAACAGAATCACCATGAGCAGAAATAAAAAGCAAAGAATTGCAACCCCAATTCTAATTGCTATAGAGGATACCATCTTCAGCACGAAAAAAATCCTCAAAAACCACTGCAATTGTTGTGAGACAAATACAAAGAAAGATGAAGAAAGCAACAGCAACTCCCATCTTTCCCCTTATCAAGGTCTTGCTCTTAATCATGGCTTGAAATCCATATACATCCTCCAACGCCGTTACCACGTTCGCCAAAAGCCAAATGATGCTTATAAACACGAACCCGATCACGTATAAGACCATAAGAACTACTGCAACCCCATATCCAATGTTACTATGTACAAAAATAAATGCGCAACAGGAAGATTACTACTGCAACAATGCAGTAAAGCAACATAATAGCATAGCCAGCGAAAAAAGTGGCAATTTACCTGTGCGCAACCCAGAAATGGAGGAGATTGAAATTTGTATTAAAATCAAGGATAGATCATGGGGTCTCTTCTGGCTCCAGCATTTAAGATTTCATGATTTGAAAAACTCAGACCATGTATGGAGTCCATTTGGTAAAGAAGTCTGAAGAAAATGCAAAAGATCATACACGAGCACCCGAAACTCAGCTTGCAAAGTTGACATCTTTGTTTGTATATTTCAACAAATCGTTGTTATTTAAGTGGAGCTTTTTTCCCTGTTGGCTGTTGGTGTTAGGGTCAGCATATATATATGAATCTATGATCCTTGGAGTCTTGTCTCAAAGTTTCTCACAGTTTTTTGGGTAAGCATGTTTTCAAGACATTTGACATTGTTGCTTAATTTTGATGTAACCTTCGTAATGGTGCTTTCTTTGGCTGTGTATATGCATGCTATGGTATAGGCAATTGCAGAGGTTGACAGGAGGGAGTAGTGGAAAAAGGCGAAACTAAAGTAGAGTGCTTTGAGGAGCATATACTATAGCAGTCCATTTAAGGCAGATGACATCAGAAACCACTCGATACCTGGAATTGTTCTTAAAGTTCTGAGACAATCAGGCTTCCTCGTTTAGAATACCTAAAATTTGGCGATGGGAGATTTGGATATAAGCAAGGACGATGAAAGAGAATATGACAATGGTCATTAGAGCCATTTTGTTAAAGATCTTTCTCCCTGAAGTATGAGTTTGATGGATTCTCTGAAGATGCCAAAGACCCCAGAAATTGAAGCTCATGCTGTTCTTTTTCCATGATCTTTTTTATTTTCTTCACCACGAATGAGGGTGAGTGATGCATGCAGCTTGTGGGATGCTGGCATTTAAATAGTAAAAATGAAGGGGCTGGGAATCATCAAGCTACCCTTTGTCGTTTCTTCCTGAGGCAAAGAACAAGAGAAAATTTTCTGGAGACATTGACCACGAGAAAGATTCTAAATTATAACCTTATGAGCCGACCTATGAAGATTAAGATTATGTTTGGATGTTCCATCTTCTTCAAAATTTTCATCTCATCTCATCTCATCATTACAACCTTTTCAAATTTCTATATAAAATATAATAAACAATTCAACTTTTTCAAATCCCAATACAACTTTTTCAAATTCCAATTTAACTTTTTCAAATCTTAAAACTAAAAAATAATATTTTAAACTTTAAAACAAAACACAAAATTCTCATCTCACCTTCCAAACATAATCTAAATCAATCCTCATTTAATAAACATAATATTTAACTAAGCATTTCCTTAAAGGACGAAGTCTGCACTATGATGATTTCAAGTGATCCAAACTCTAACACCCCGATCTCAAATGGATCCGAGAGTTACTTATTGTCACTTAAAATCATATCTTACCATATAGATATAAACTCTCAATTCTCAATTACACATAAATCTCAATGTTTTAAACCAACTATTCCAAAATAATTAACCAAAACCACCACAAAGTCTTAATTTAAATGTCAACCTCTCAATATACTACGTCATCAGAACAAGACAAAATTACTTAATAAAATTCTTCAATACTCATAAAAACTTTTTTATGCTTAAATCATCTCACATATGCTTTATAATCTTAATCCTCAATTGAAATATTCAAATCATATAAAAAAATATTGTGGAGATAAGGGGTGAGTTATCAACAACTCAATAAGCAGAAAACATATACTAGTATGTAAACATGAGCATTTATAGAGTTCAGAATATAGAACAAAACATTTAGGGCTGGTTTGGGGGCAGAGAATTCTCAAGAAATCTCATCTCATCTCAACTCATCATTACACCTTTTTCAAATTCTCATACAAAATATAATAAACAATTTAACTTTTTCAAATCCCAATACACATTTTTCAAATCCCAATTCAATTTTTTCAAATTTCAAAACTAAAAAATAATATTTTAAACTCTAAAACAAAACATAAAATTCTCATCTCACCCCCCAAACCTCCCCTTACTTTCAAAATGCAGAATCTGAACATTTGCTTTCAGAATGCAGAATCAAAACATGTTATCAAAATATCAGAGCGGAACTTTTAGAAAACATTCTCATTTAAAACTAATTTGGCATCTTGAGACATCATCTTCATATCATATCAGAGCATCATATCGAGACAAAGACCATGTTTAACCCTCGTCGTAGAGTTATAAACCACCATTATACTCGTGGCGGGATCGTATACCACTATTATATCCGTGACAAGGCCGTATACCACTATTATCACTCATGGCTTGGCCGTATACTGCTATTATACCCGTGACTAGGTTGTATATCATTATTATCAACAATGGCAGGTCATATACCACTATTTTACCCGTGACAGGGCCTTATCGAAACAAATCAGAAATAGTACAGAATAAGATATAGATACAAAATCAAAAAGTCATGCCAAAAGTTTTCATATGCCAACATCATATCAAACAGAGTATTGAATAGATTCAGATTATTTCACATATTAAAAAACAGATTCAGAACTTCTTCACATCACATGCACAAATTTTTAAATTTCATATTCACTCTTTTCACATTATTCAGAAACAGAATGCTGAAAATTTGCTCTTGTCTACACTAGTCATAATAAAAATTATTCTCTTTCATACAGATTTCATGAGTAATGCAAAACATATAGCTGAGATTGTTTTAAATTTCTTTTCATAACAAAACATGCATATTTTTCAAAATCAACTTCAGTTTATTTATTTATTTATTTTTTTGCAAAATCTAGTATAAGAACACTGCTTACCAGGACTTTTTAATTTCTCTAAATTTTCTCTCAATATTGCCAAGGAAATATCAATCATCACCTATTAAAGAGTCACGTAACTTCTATAAATTTTCAATTGAACATGTATTTTGATATTAAATTCTGAAATACTAAAATAACATATTTTTCCTAACAATCTAAAATTCCCGTAATCCCTAAGATATCATCACTTTCCAAATTCATGGATATCAACTTAATTTCTCCAAATAATACACTAATTCTAAATTATTTTTTTGTAAAAATAAAGTTTTTAGCTAACGTACTTATTCGATTAATTCATAAGATAATAAAATGGTTCTGTATAAATAGAATATAACCTAAACCATTAACAAAACCCCGACTCCAATTAAAATCAAGCCCAATGCCAAACAAGCCCTTATGTGTCCAAACCCACCTTAAAAAGTAGGGGTACCAATGTAATACCACCCAAAGTTAATGCTAACATGCTTTCCGGGAGACTACAAATTATACTTCCCATTTTGAACCCAACTCCACTGGCCAGAGAGGGGGCATATGACAGATCCTTACCGAGAGAGCTACGTGTGGCGGCGGCCTAGGTTGGGTTCGGGTGTTACATAAAACAAAAATTCTACTCAACCTCCTACTATTCACACCACACTCCTGTTATTTTGTCGATTACATAATAGGATATATTTAATAGTTTTTTTCCACCGAATAAGGCAGGATTAATTTGGATCGTAGTGTTAAAACTATGATAAAATCGGCAGTTCCTTTTTTTTTCCCCTTTAAATTCATTGACTATATATTGAGAAATGGTTTAACTACCTAAAAATATTTCATAAAAAAAAATTCATAAACTCACGTGGTTTGATATGATACTTTAAATTGTAAAACTACTTTTATTATAAAATAAATTTAACGGATCATATGAAGCCATGTGTCAGTTTGTAGATTTACAATTACTTTCGTGGAATTTCTTTTTAACTGTATAAATGAGCAGTTTAATTGGGTTGGATGTATTGAATTTGGTTGAAAAGGCTCCAGCATACGTTTGTCCATGTGTGATCCCTTCTTCGCCAATAAATCAGAAATGTCACACTCTAATTAAAAAAACATGGACTGACGTGATCCTCTTTGTTGATCTTAAGGTATTCGATGTAAATTTATATTAAGTTTTAAGAAAGCAATTCTGGGCGGGGTGATATTCAACAAATTTTGCAACCTCATCGTCTTCGATGCCGTCGGGGAAAACGTCCTTTGGAATTGACACGCCACCAACTAACAAGTAAGTCTCATTAATAATTAATACAATTCTCTCGTCATCATGTACTCCAATATGCATTAAAATCTACCATTCAATTGCTTTTGCTTGTTCAGTCATCCATTGATTTATTGTCAATGAAGCTGTTGTAGAAAGTATAAGATGATGGTCAAGGAAACGACATAAACAACCAAAATAGAGAGATTTGCAAGCAAAACTAGCTGGCTATTTATTTCATGTCTGTGAATAGTTAAGGAACATCGTGTATGCAATCTTCCTCAGACTGCAAACAGCAAACACACTTTCTAAGTATATTGATTGAAATTTAATCTCCAAAATTACAATTGTATCTCAAAGCACTTCCGATATCATCAGAACAACTATGTATATTTATTGCTAGACTTAGAATTCACCAAGTTGCACATCCTTGGCTGTTAGAGGAACATACTCCCCAAGATAAACCTCGAGATGATCTGCTAGAGAAGACTTGTCTATATTCTCATGGTGATATGATTTGCAGACGAAGTATATCACTGTTTGGATGACAAGACCAAAGAGAAACACCTGGACTAGCAACAGCACACTCAGAATCCCGATTCCGATTCTAATTCCTATGTTTCGTGCCAAATTAAGCACAACCAAATTATCAAATAATAGCTCAACTCCTATGAAAAGCACAACAAGCATAAAAAAGATGGCGACTGCAACAACCATCTTACCCTTTATCAAGCTCTTGCTCTTGATCATGGCTTTGATCCCATACAAATCCTCCAACACCGACACCACGCTTGCCAAGTGCCAAACGATGCTTATATACACGAGACCCACCAAGTATAAGATGAAGAGGAAAACAAAGATGGCAATTCCAATCCCGTACAATCCAAAATTGATTGCCCATAAGAAGAACAGCACTCCGGAAGCGATGTTGTAGACCAAAACGATGGCGAAGCTCCATAAGAAAGTGACCATAAGTCTCTTCCAGACCTTTGGGACAACGCTCATGACCTTTCTAAAGGTGATTTCCTTTGCTGTGTATATGGAGGCGATTGTGTAGACAACTGCGGCGGTGGAGAGCAGGGAGAGGATGAGAAGGAGGGTGAAGTAGACGAATTTGAAGAGCCAAAAGGCTACCCATTCGGAGGAGATGATATCGGAGAGCTGGGCATATCTTGGGCTATCTTTTCTGGTGAAGTTCCGGGCTTCTTGGTTGTACAAGATTTTGAAGAAAAGGATGTGGGAGATTTGGATGTGAGCTAGGAAGATGATGGATAGAGGGAGTATGAGGGAGAGTGTGATTCGGCTGAAGATTCTTCTCCATGAGAAGATGATCTTGAAGGACTCCTTGAATATCCCAAAGAAGCCCAAAAACTGTAGATCTTCTTGTTCTCTGTCCATGATTTTCTTTTCCCCCCCTTTCTCTGCAAACAAACAATGAGAGATTTAACATTAAGATCAGAAGCTTCTTAAGTTGTTGAGAACTTGAGATGGTATCATGGGAATGGTGAGTGGACTTTGAATTCTCAAACTACCCTTGGTCTTCATGTGAATTACTAAAAAATATTTAATTATTTATTGATTATACCAAAAAAAAAACAAAACTTCATAAGATAACTATCATCGAGCGGCGGCGCTCGTTTTATCATGTTTTTTTTTTCTTTTTATATTTTTTAAATATTTCTAAATATTTTTAAAAAGTAAAAAAATATATTAATACAACTTAAAATTAATTTCTTAATCACTAAATTAAAAAAAAAAAATTTACTCAGCGGTATACTGCAGCAGTCAACTATAAACGACATACAAACGTTTCTCTTATATTATTATTATTATTATTATAGATTAAAAGCCTTTTTATTAATAATTTCTGGATGAAATTAGGGACGGGGGTAAATAAATAATTGTTATTTTGTAACGAAGAAGAACAGAAACTCGGAATTTCATGGTCTTCGAGGAAGTAAAAAATCAACGCGCTCTAACTTTGACCAATACTGCCCTTTGATATTTCCATGTTCTATGTCTTTACGCAACCTCTTCTATTTTCCACGAGGAGAAATGCCAAACATGGGGCTTTCTACAGGGCTTTTTTTTTTTAATTATTATTATTATTATTTAATGATATTATATTTTTTTTAAATAATTTTTAAAAAATTTAAAAAATACATAGAATAAAAAAAAAACAAAACAAAAATTACACTGTCGGCATCGGCTGTAGAGTCACTCTTTCCACGAAAGGGCCGTGAGTGAAAACAGTACCACTGTACAAAATAACATATAGGCCTGGTTTGTCCGATTCAAAAATAAATCATTTCAATTCAAATCTCAATTTATTATTATAATTTTTTTAAATTTTTAAATAAAATATAAAAAATAAATTTAATTCAATAATAAAAATTATATTCTAATAAGATTTTATTCAAATTTCAATTTATCTAATCTCATCTCAACTCATTATCCAAACCTCTAAAAAAAAATATTCAACTCATTTCATATCATCTCATTTAATCATAACAATTTTTTAAACTCTTAAATAAAATATAATAAATAATTAAATTTTTTTCAATCTCAAAATAAAAATAATATTAAAAAATAATATTTTAATAATATTTTATTTAACTTTTATCTTATCTCAACTTACTATACAAACTATAACTTATTATATATCTCTCTTTTTCTAAAAAATAAATTCTTTTTTTTTTTTTACGTAAATTACCACAAACAACTGTTTTGTTAACCGGTAAACAATCAGTTTATTACAAATAAGTATTTCAAGATCAAGAAAAGCATAAAAGGAAAGAGAAATGTTATGTATCAGTTATTATTTACTCTTACATCTCATATTTATAATTTTTTTATAGAGTATGGAATATTTTTCATAAGGTATGAAGTAATGAATAATGACTAATGAGAATTTTAAAAAAATAATAAATCAACTCTATGTTATCGAATCATATCAAACTACATATAAAAATTTTTATGATTAAAATATTTTTCATAATAGATAAATTTAAGTTGCTCGTCTTGAAGAGTTTAAATAAAAAGAAAATTCATTAGCCACAACAGAGTGCAGATAAAAGCGACAAAATCACTTAAAATCCAAAATCTCATTAATACAAGAAAGAGTTTTTTTTTTATATATAAAAAAAAAGAGAAAAATATCCTAAAATTAAAGATACCAAAAATGAGGCTGCGGTTAGACGAAAAACAGATAATTGAAGCCTCTCTCTATAAGTAGTCCTTTTAATCCATGTGCTGTGCTCCTCTTTCTTTACTGAAAAATTATATATATATATATATATATATATATATTTGGAGAGGGAGTTGAACTTCAAACCTCTATTTTATATAAAAATATATTTTTTTTTAAATAAAAAATTATAATTTTTTAAAAACATCTTGTACCAGTATCTAATATTATTTTCTTTAAATATGCAGCTGAAAGTGAAACCAAAGGTCCCGTTTCTCATGCCGCACGGCACGCCTGTGATAAAAGCATCACTTGTGGATGTCCAAAGCCGATTAAAAAAAAAAAAAGAATCTGGTGCAGGACTTTCCTTCTTAAATTAAAGGTGTTCCACGTGCGACTCTGAAAAGTTGGGTTTCGTTGGTAGATCAATCTAAACACATTTTAATTTATTTCAAATTAATTATTAATATAAATAATTATTTTTTTAATTTTTTATAAAAAAATTAAATTCATCTCAATTTACTTTATATATTTTAATCTTAAAAAGTTAAATTCATTTTAATAAAATCTACAAATATTACTATTCATAATTTAACTCATTTCAACACAAGATTCAAACTTTGCCTACAAATAAATAATAAATCTTTATGCGAAAGTTAAATTGTACTGATCATTAGAAGGAATACTCGCTTGCTTCTTTGAGTCGTATTTCTATAGCTGATGACCATGCAGGAGAATGCTTGGCTAGCCTACATATATTCTATTTAAGTCCTACATTTTTTATAGAGAAATGTTTTAATTATAAAATAGTTTTACAAAAATAATTTTATAAAATGATATGATTTAATACAGAACGTCAATTTATAAAATTATTTTTAATATAAAATATATATAACATATTACAAAAAATTATATCAATTTATAAATTTAATTTTATTAAAAAATTAAAATTTCTTTGGCTCGTTTTTACATATTTAACTATTGATTCAGCTTTTGACTTCTGTCTTCACTTGTGGACAAAATTGAGCAAGAATACATACAAATATATACAAGCAAATGGTTTCAATATTCCGTGCCTGTCTTCCCATCGAAGGATTAACTTTTTTAATGTGTTATATGCCACGTCAGTTCTCTTTAGATTGAAAAGACTTCTCCGTATTGGTAGGCATTTTGACGCAAGTACATTAAATTATAAAATTAATTTTATTATAAAATAAATTTTATAAAATCATATTATTTTATAAATTAATTTTATTATAAAATTAATTTTATAAAATCATATTATTTTATAAATTTATTTTTTTATAATATCTTTATGTATATAACAGTTTTTTTAAATAAAATTACAGAAGATAAATGACAATTTTATCTTTAAAAAATTGTCTTAACTATATATTTTTTTATAAAAATAAGTATATATAAATTCACGTCACATTGAACAAAACTACTGAAGAAAAATGATAATTTTATCTTTAAAAAATTGTTTTAACTATAAAATCTTTTTATGAAAATACGTATATATAAATTTTATAATTTGGTGAAAACTAAAATAGCATAAAAATGACAGTCCAAGTGTAGGCAGTCTTGGACTCCTGTCCTTGTATACTTAGCTCCCACGTGTCAGTGATGCAGTAAACTCAGCCATTCAGCAGCGCACATCCTATAAAAGAAATAACCTTCCCAACCCCATTAATTTATTTTGTTCTTTTTTTAAAGAGGAGTTGCAGAAGTCCCCCGTGAAGAGCGGCTCCTCTTCCTCCACCGCATTTCTATCCACTTCAATCCTCTGCTTTCACCACCACGTTCTTAACTCCCTTCACCCAATAGACTTCCGCCACGGTACTAAATAAAATATTCAACTTACCTACCTTTTAGTATAGAATAATTCTATAACCGTGGTCTCTTCTTCACTCGATCTGTCCACACCGGACAAACCGGATCGAGGCTTTGTTGGACTTTCCGAACTGGGCCCCACCGCTAGAATACGTCGGCACGAGCGATGCGCACCACCCACCCTAACCCCACCCTACCCCCTTGGGCCTTTGACCACCCTTTGCCAAATTCTCCACCTTGACGTCCGCGTATTCTCCATATAATATAGCCACGCCACCACCTTCTAACACCACCTCCGGTGAGCGTCCACTCACTATTCTGTCCATCTCCAATACAGCCACGGCATCTTCCTTCTTCTTTGTTTATATTTCGTTTTTTTTTCTTTTTTGGATTAGGGAAAAAAAAGGAACTCTGAAAAGCCGTTATTCGGCATGTTCACGGGTAGCTTTATCAGGCCCCCATGGACGCCGTTGCTTCTGTTGTTCGGTCTCCTCGCGATCCTGACCCTTCAAATATTCTCGACCGACACCGTTTTTTCGGGACGGTGGATAACCGGATTGCCTGGAGCCGACGACGGATCGTCCGGCCCCTGTGACGTTTTGGGTGACGAGAGGACCTGCGTGGGGTTTTTTGGAGCCGTGCCGAGGAGAAAGGTAGTGATGTCGATAGCGGATTTCGGCGGAGTTGGCGACGGGAGAACGTCCAACACCGAATCGTTTCGGAGGGCGGTACGGTACATGCAGGGTTTCGGAGACAAAGGTGGGTCCCAGCTGAACGTGCCGAAGGGGAGGTGGCTTACGGGGAGCTTCAACCTCACGAGCAATTTCACGCTGTTTCTCGAAGAGGGCGCTGTAATTCTTGGTTCCCAGGTACGTAAATAGTACAACAACTATATAAAGCTTCCAGTTATTCTTTATAATTACCAAATAGGTTTATTCTTCTTATTATTAATTTTAGATGAAAAATGGAATACTCTGCGACCTGTGTGGTAACTTGGTGATTAAGAATGACCAGGACCAAAGAAAGGTAGTCTACTAATGGCTGTTTTTCCATGAAAAAAAGGAGACTATTTTCCATGAGAAAGTTGAAATGGGCAACTAAAGGGAGCTGCCCATAATTTTTTTCTATGATACCGTATACCCATTTTTTTATAGTTCGAGTCTAGTTCTCATTTTCTTAATGCGTGTAATTATTACCCAAAGAGTACTAATACCAAAAATTAGGAGGAAGTATAATCTTAAACACGGAAGTTGGTGGGTGGGACAGGGTGCCAGGCTAGAATACATAGCGGAATATTTTCTATTGGGGGACAATAATTAATCAAGCTCAAGCATCCCAATAATGATTTTAGTATGTTGGTAATCAGCTTAAGCATCCCAATTGGATTATGCAAATGCAAATCCAATGAGGGTACTTGCTATTTCCTTTACTTTTCTTCTGCACTATTTCTCCATTTCTTATTTCGTTCCTTTGCTTTTCTTCTGCTCCATTAATTTCATTTCAAAGTTTTTTTTTTTTTTTTTTGCCTGTTATTGCTGGTTTCAATCTCTCAGATTTAGGTTTTTTTTTTGTTTTTTTGTTTTTTTGTTTTTTTTTGGGGGGGGGGGATTTGTGCTTTCTTTAGTGCTCCCAGGGCTGTGATTTGAGCTGGAAACAAAAAGAAAATTAATGGGTGTTTTTTTTAGGTAAAAATGTAATAGATAGATGTGTTTTTTTCAATGGTGTTGTATTCAATATTTATAATGTATTTGCTGTACTCCAGAAATATTGCCCTGCACTTGTATTAATGTATTTCCATGTAGCTCTAAATTTAGAAAAAAAAAATTAATAGAAAAAAAATTGAAAAAAAAATATTATTAAATTTATATTATTTTATTATTATCTTGACCAATAGATGGATAATCCAATGTGAGTATAAGTTTGAGTGGAATTGTCAAATGCAAAATCATGTCATATTCTACAAATTTTGTATTTGTATTTGCATAATCCAATGCTAATGCTCTTTTCTCATTTGTACAGGACCCAAAAGAATGGCCTATAGTAGCGCCATTGCCTTCTTATGGAAGAGGGAGAGAGCGACTAGGAGGGAGACATATAAGCCTCGTACATGGAGATGGTCTCACTAATGTCGTCATCACAGGTAACAAACAATTTTCTTCTTTTCCCTGTTGTGATAAAATTCTTATTATTCTGGTGCCATCTGTAATATTTTAAGTATGTATGAAAATGAATCCCGTCTTTTTTCTTGCAAATAATTTATCTTAATTTTATTTGGTACATGCAAAAAACAAGTAGGACTTATTTTGTGTTTTGAGTAAAAAATGAGTCATTTTGAATATCTACTATTTATGAAGCCGATTAAGATTTATGTAATTTACTAACACTTGAAACCGTTGTGGGGGAAAATGTAATTATTTTCATGTCGTTTTGTTTCCATGTCTCTGTGATAGTAGACGGCAAAATGCCTATATGTCTAATGAACAGCAGAACTTGCCAAGAAATGATATCACTCTTAAATAAATTATTTGTTTAAATAATGACAGAGTGTTTTATTTTCCATTTATATATAATTTCGGTGGTGGTGGAGGATCTAAAGAACCATTATCCTTTCTTTTTTTATGTCTTTTTTTTTTTTTTTTTTTTTGAAAAGGACGATTTGCTATATAATGTTGGTAGGTGTTATGTCATTTTTTTTAAAGTTGTCATTGTAGCAACCAAACTCCTCGTTTCTATGCTTCGTTTCCTTCAAAATTGCTTCTGTTCCATCAAGTGGCTATTGACATTTCTAGGTTAAAAATAGTGTGTGCACAATTTGCAGCATCATTGATTCAATCGCAAGTTATAAAATCTATTAGAATTTTCCTCATATATTCATTATTTATTTTTGAGTGCATGCTATCTAGTGTCTCCAACAAACAGATTGTTTGTATCTGACCACTTGATTATTTTTTCTTGCAGGAGCAAATGGAACAATTGACGGCCAAGGGAAGATGTGGTGGGACCTATGGTGGAATAAAACATTAGAGCACACAAGAGGCCACCTCATTGAGCTATTGAACTCTAACAACGTTCTCATTTCAAATCTCACCTTCCTCAATTCTCCATTTTGGACCATTCATCCCGTTTACTGCAGGTTCAATGTTACCATATGTTTCTTATTATCATGTTGTTTCTATTTTTCTCTATATAAGAAATATGGTTATATAAGACTCATTTTCAAATCTCACCAAGTGTCCCAGATGGCTCATCCCCTCCGGCTTTCTTTACTATGAGCTTGATATATGGACACTTGGATATTGGATGCAATTTGAAACACTGATGTAATCTCATATAAAATAGAGAGTATTGATTTGTTTTCTGATGCTACTTTGATATGTTATACTTCAGATGTGCTAACTATTTATTCTATTTGTTTCAGTAATGTTGTTATCAAAGGCATGACAATCTTGGCTCCTCTCAACGCACCAAATACTGATGGTATCGATCCAGGTATCTTGTTTCCTCTTTCTCTTATAATATTCCTGATGATCCTTTTAGAGCAAAAGGGCATAAGAAATTTATCTTGACCATTAACATCCAATTTGCAGACTCGAGCAACAATGTGTGCATTGAAGACTGTTACATTGAGAGTGGTGATGATCTTGTTGCAGTGAAGAGTGGTTGGGACCAATATGGAATCGCCATTGCCCGTCCAAGCGCAAACATCATTGTCAGGAGAGTTTCAGGCACCACACCAACCTGCTCTGGGGTTGGAATAGGTAGTGAGATGTCTGGTGGAATTTCAAATGTAACTGTTGAGGATTTGCATGTTTGGGATTCAGCTGCTGGTGTGCGTATAAAGTCAGACAAAGGTAGAGGGGGATATATAGTAAATGTCAGTTTTAGTAACATAATCCTGGAAAGAGTCAAGATACCCATAAGGTTTAGCAGAGGCTCTAATGACCACCCTGATGAAGGATGGGATCCCAAAGCTGTTCCTAAAGTAAAGGGCATTTTCATAAGTAACGTTGTTAGTTTAAATTCAACAAAAGCCCCCGTACTGGAGGGCATTGAGGATGCATCATTTGAAGATATATGCTTAACAAATTTAACGCTTCTTGGTATCTCTCGGTCCACAGCATGGAATTGTGAATTTGTTTCAGGGTTTGCCAGTGAGGTGTTCCCAGTGCCATGTGCCCAGTTGCAGCACAAGGGATCTTCATCTTGGTGTTCATACTCATAGCTTTTTTTGGATACTTCCAGATTTGTATATTCAGAAAAATTAGGTTTATTTGAAGGGGTTTCACTTGAACTACTCAGCAATCCTGCTTTGAGAGATTTAAATCAGCGATCTCATTTTGGGCATGACTGGCATTTGCATCGTGCAGTTCATATTAGATTGTTTTCCTGATATGGGTAAAGTGAGATATCATGGCGGCGTACTGAAGAGTTTGATAGAGCACTAAAGATTCAATGTGAGCCGTTGAAGGTTTTATCTGATGATATCTGGGTTTTTTATGGTGAGTTCCAATTGCAATTTCTTCGTGGATTCTATTGTTGTTTTGCTGTTACCCACATGCTACACATTCAACATTGAGAGAGACAGATAGAGCGAGCTAGGCTGAACTTGTACAGAAAATGCATAGGGGAAATGTAACATGTATAGCACTTATAATTCTTTTCATTGATAAGAAGTTCATGTTATTATTTCAAAGTTGCCCAAAAGGTTGCCCATTTCATCTCCTTCTTGTTCACTTTACAAGGAGACGATTAGAAGAAAAACACTTATTTTTGTCCAAAGTTGGATTTGGGTCAATTGAGCAAAATATGTGGGGAGAGGAGCAGCAAGAGATAGTCTTATGCTTGTAGGCCTGTAGCCACTTTGAGAAGTATATTTTCTCAACAAAAACTTAATCAGAGATTTGTCTCAGGTTCTGCAGATAAAATTTGACGAAACTTTTCACGATAGGAACATGAAAATTTACCAAATGGATTAGGCTTATTGAAAAAAAAAATGATAAATACCTACATACACAATTTGGGAATCAATCTGGAATGATAGCTCTAACCTTCACCTTGCTTCGATGTGTAATTCGTTTAAAAATTTCCATGTGGACTAACCTCTGACCTAACTTCTCTCCCAACAACTAAACCATTAGTGGCTCTTGGGGTTGGTAAAGAAAACAATCATGCATCTGATTATGGACACGAAAGTCGCTTTAATTTTCACTGTCCATTCATGAAAATAAACAATGGGTATTTGGAAAGAGCTGAATTTGAGAAAGCACATTGCAAAAGACACGTATGTGGTAGCGTTTCGTCAACAGAAATTTAGGTACATGTTAAGAGGAAAGCACATGGTGCGGAAGGGAATAAGATTTTCCCTCTTCACCATTTCCAGAAAACATTGGAACCACACTTGTATTTGTCCTTCCCTTCACATTCCAGCGCCAAATCGTCAGAAAGAAATGGCACTTTCTGCATCAGCCCAATTAAATGGAGGAGAACCAGTCAAAGAAAAGTTAAAAACCCATAGTAAAAGGAAACCCAGAAAAAAAAAATGATTCTAGTCATTGACGAGACTAACCTTCTGCTTGGCAAGATCTTGGCAGCCGGTGAAGTTCTCGGGGAACTTGCATGTGCCAAATTGAACTGTATAAGCTCGTGCAAAGTTTGCACCACTCGTGGCCAATCTCTTCTTGTCATTCAATTCCTATTACAACATTCGTGCTTAGTTTAAGTTTCGTATTAGAAACCAATATAAGTAGCACTAAAACAAAGCTGCATAATATACCTTGTTCGCTTTACTCTTTTCAAGGTATTCTTCGATGACACCTGCATTGGCAAAGGAATTGGAGGCGGCAGCAGCAGTTGTGAAAAGGGCAGCTGTTAGGCCAAGCAGTGCAGCCCTTCTTCCTTCACTCCCACTCGATTCTTTTGATTCAGAAACTCTAACCTGTTGGGCCCTGATCACAGGCAACTTGTGACCAACCACAACTGGGGATGCCACAGAAGGCATGGAAGCAAGCTTTGCATTAAGCTCGGACAATCCAACGCCTGAGATGGCATAGTAGCATGCCAAAACGGTGGAGTTCATGGCTGCCATTGCTGCAAACTCTGATTGCAGTAGGAAATCAAAGTTCACTTTTTCTTTCCAATGAGCTAGAGAACAAAGGTGAAGAGAGGGTGGTTAGTGGTTGTTTATGGGGTTATGGATATTTGATAAGGAGTGATGATAATGAATGCGATACTGGATTGTGGAGGGAGTGTGGATAAGGTGAGATTGGCACACTCCTACTGGCAAGCTCTGCTCTCCATGCTGTGTTGGGCATTTGAATTTCTGTCGTGGGCTGTATAATCTTTGCCCCACTTTGGAATCAAAAGAGATATGCTTGGTATCTCTTTAGTGAGGACAGAACAATTTATATCAGGGAATGTTCAAATCTACTACCAAATAAAGGAATTGGGGAGTATGGGATTATTCAATATTCCCTGTGGCGAGAATGGATACGTGGAGTATTTTAGAAGTAATATCTTCTTCTTCTTTTTTCAATCATTTGAGATCTTCTCCAATCGCTTGCCGAATTGAATCTTTTTTTATTTATAAAGGATGGGGTTCGAATGTGGTTCTTCCATTTGGAGATCAGACCTTATGCCATATGATTCAAATGATCTTGATAAATTAAATAGTTTAGTATATAAGGATAAACATTACATTGAATACTTACGTGAGATTCATATTGTCCAAAAACTCGATACCAGTAGCATTAAATTTTGTAGAGTTCACGTGATATTGGCTCTCTCTAAAATTGAACCATCTAACTTGGTAGACAATTGAGGATAATTTATGTTCATTTTCAATTGGGAGGAAACTAAGGAAACTCATTTGTACAGTTTGTCTTCTTGGTCCCTAAAATTATGCTAAAAAATTACTTGTTAAAAATAAAAGTACATAGATTTTACTTTTTAAAAATAAAAGTATGTGCCTATGGAGAATATTTTAGAATTTTACTAAGAAATCTTAAAAAAAAAATGACATTTACAATCATAAGGCGTGCAAGTCTCACATATTCAATGGAGTGTTTGAGACGTATACACCATAAGATTGTTTCTAACATTACTCTTTAAAATAAAAAGGATTTAAACAAATGATTGAATAACATCGAAGTGTATGGACAGAGAATGTCACTTCCGAAAACAATCTAAAGTCAGATTTGATCATATATTGTTGAGAGGGAGGAAGATGGTCCTCGGCCTGGAATGCATGCAGAAGAAGTCACCAAGACCAATTCTACCCATAACTTTCGTCTCGAAAACTATTTAAATTTGAAAGTTGAATACAAACCCATAACTTTTTCGGTCCAAACCCATTATCATGCACGTGTGGACTAAGAGCATGGTGAAATTATCCAGTGACATTCTACCAATTCAAATATAATCATGTTACTAATTAATCAATACACAGTTCTTTCACATAAATATCATCACGAGCAAACAGCAAATCCAAGTCGTAGAAATTCAAAAAAAGAAAAAAAAAACTTACATATAAATGGGGAGAGAGACTATTACTGGAGGGGATATTCGCATCCTCTTGGGTTGGGCCTAATTGGGATACTAAGGCCCCATCTCGACTAGAGTCGTGCCCATCCAATGGGCCCAGGAACCATCAATACAGCCGGCTCACAATATGTACAAGAAGAATGAGCGGTCATACCTTGTGAAAACGTGTCGATGTGGGCCGACGAGACCCGCTAGCCTTACCACCCTTCTGCAAGAACACCTTGTGGAAAGACCATGCTTCGCATTTAAGGATTAGATTCAAGAAGTGGACGGAGATCGCAAATGACACTCTTGCCCCTGACGAAGTGCACGGGAAGTGACCGCTCACACCGCATTAAAACTATGCCTTGGTACCTGTGCGCGAGATGCTAACCCTGACACAAGGTACGAAATGTCTCCCTAATACCTAGTATATAAGCAAGATACTAAAAATAGACACATTCTCTTATTCTGAATGAATTTCTCTAAAGAATATATACTTATTTTGACATTGGAAGCTCCCTGAAACAACTCCGAGCCCTAAAGTTTCTCTGTGTTGCAGGTGATCGAGACTCGTTCTTGATGTGCAAAACACGTCATCAACAATTACCATTTTAGCAATTGTTCTGTTTCATACCACACCAAGCATTGATGAGAAAGAGAGAGAAAGGGTTTTAGGAGAGATGGGGTTTGGGTTTGTTGATATTGTTTAGAGCAGTCTCATTGACTTGAGCAAAGTCTAATGACAGCTAAAATTTAGTTAATATGTGCTAAAAAGACCCCACATTGAATTGGACATTGCTAAAAAAATTTGAATGTTAACTACAATGATTCACTAAATATGGAGGCCTACAGTAATATAGCTAAATATTAAAATACTATTTTCTCACTCCAAGCAAATACTCAGGAACCCTCTCATTATAGAGAAACCCTTCCAATTTCTTCTCTCCATTTTCCCCCTCAACTCCCATAACTCTCTCCCTCTCCCACTCCCAATTTGCTCGAGCACCACGATTGAGCCCCTTCACTCTCACTACCAATCAATCCCAACGAGCCCCCACGACCGACTGAATCCCCTCCAGCACCACTAAGCCCCCTCCCACCACGATTGAGCCCCTCCCAGCATTATCCCCTTCCATAACATTCACCTCACCCACCACAACTAAGCCCCCTCTCGTAACATTCAAAACCAACCATGACTAAGCCCCTTCCCAACGACACTTGAAGCCACCGTGAAGCATCTTGTCCTTGATGACGGCCACAAAAACCCTCAACGACAGCACCTATTGTTAATTTTTATGGTTTATCTCTTCTCTTAACTCTCTCATAATTTTGACCATTGTTTGCTCTTATTGTTATGATTTGGAAAATTTTTCTTTACTGTTGAGCCAGGTTTTTTTTTTTTTTTCAATTCTTTCTAGTTTCTTTCCATATCTGTACTTTAATTTACATGTAATTGTAAGTTGGAAAGCGTTACTTTAATCATTGGTAAAACATAAAAAGGAGAATGAAACCTTCTAATTTTGAGATTCAAATTTTGTTAGAAAACCAAACACAATTTCAACTTTTCATGAGGATCAACACACTCATGATCAGTCAAACCCCTTGTATAAGAAAAGAAAAAAGTACCCTCTGTGTGTGTGTATGAATGGAATATTGTGGTGGTGTAGGTTAGGGGCTACATTAGCTAGTTTGGGACCCTGTGTTGGAATTTTAGTCTTACAATTAAGTTTAAGAATTCTCACGATTAAGCTTAGACCTCCTTTAAAAATTTAAGTCTCACAATTAAGTTTCAGAATTATCTTTTGCAACACTATTTCACATTCCAACTATCTAAAATTAAATTTAAATTTATACAATCAGTATCAAGCACAAACAAATGTAAAGGAAAAAAAATTACAAGTTTTAGCATTGAAGTTGAAAGAGAGAACAAATATTCTGGATACTAATCTTAAAGTATGATCTACTTGATGTAGTGGCTATAGAAAATCATGCTCTATTTGTTAAAGTTTTCTAAGAAAATTTGTCAGAAACTAAAATTCAAGCGAACAACAACACAAAGTGGAAACGTTGTCATGTTTAGTACTTTTTCTGCTTTGTTGTTTTATGGTTCTATTATTATGCTTTTGAAAGTAATGTCTTTTATGGGATTTGTGACTTTGTTGCTTGCTTACTGTTTTATGAAGGATGGATTCACAAATAATAGATGATCTATTTTTCACCACACTCTTGCAAAGTGGTGGAGAAGGTCCCCCCCCCCCCCTCATGGTTAGTGTCTTGCATGATAATGTTATGGTCGAGGTTGAAGTGACACAAACCAAATGGAAAGTAAGGACACAAACTAAAAAATCCCAATGGGGTGTGTCCTTCATAGTAGAGGAAGACAACCTCCTTGTATGAGTGTGGCTCAAAATTAGCATAGACGCTATTATGGGGATTGACCAAAAGTCCACCCAATTATGGATAAGGATCCATGATTACTTCAATACTTTTAAAAAACCTAACTGGCCTGAACATTATGTGGGCTCGTTGACTAATCGATGGTCAACCATCCAAAAAGACACAAACAAGTTTTGTGGTTGCTTGGCCCAAGTTGAATCAATGCATCCAAGCGGTATCAATGAACAAGACAATGTATGTTTCTAATTTTTAAAAATTTTCATTGAAATATGTATTAATATTTTTTTTATTGTTGTTTAGATTGAGAAGGCAAAAGAAATGTACCGATCGACACAAAAAACCACCTATAATTTGGACCATTGTTGGAATCTATTGAGACACCAACCAAAGTGGCAAGTGCATGTGGATAATTTGCCAACAATAAGAAAGGGAGGCTGCACTACCGTTCCAACTACCAATGCTAGGGATGAGAATATTTGTGAAAGCATGTCTGTCAATGTGGAGGGGCCACTAGGCAAGAAAGCTTAAAAAGAAAGGGAAAGCAAAAGAAAATGCAAAAAATATTCAACTACTGAGTTTGATGAAAGGTTAACTCACATGGAAAGTGATAGGAAGATAATGATGATTGAGGGACAAGAAGTAGTAAGCCTAGCTGAGAGGGAAAGGATTGAGATGATAGACCTTATGAAGAAGAAGATAGGGATGGAAATCATAAGTTTGAATCTTGATAACATGAATGAGGTGCAACGAGAATACTTTATGTCACTCCAAGTGGAAATCCTAGAGAAACATAGGAATGAATCACCATCTCAATCTTAGTATATTTTACTTGACTATTTTTGTATAGTGGCTGGGGTAACTTCTTATTTTAATCCACCTACTTTGTGGTGTTGTTTTGATCCAACTACTTTTTTTGTTGTTTTGATGATTTGCCTATACTTGGTTGGACAGAAATGAACTTTTGATGAACTTATACTTGATGTTTAGATGGCTGGACATATTTGGTAGTAGCTTGATGGCTGTTTTGATGGTATGATAGATTATGTATTAGGTTGATAGATGAAAATGTATGAACTTTTGATACATTAGTATGAAGTTATGTAGTAGCTAGAAATGTATGGATTTTATGATAAAAGTTTAGTTTGACAGATTATGCATTAGGTTAGTAGGTGGAAATGCATGAACTTTTGATATATTTGTATAAAGTTATATTTTAACTAGAACAGAAATTCAATTTGACAGATTACTTATTAGGTTGATAGATGGAAATGTATGAACTTTTAATACATTTGTATGAAGTTATATAGTAGCTAAAACTCTGTAGATTTTTTTATTAAATTCAGTTTGACAGATTATGAAGTTAATTTAGGTTAATAAATGGATTTTATGTATTTTGAAATAGAGATTGTTGGAAATTATGAAAATGAAAATAAATAAATAAAATGTTTTAAAATTAATTAAATAATGCATTAAAAATTAAATACAAAAATTAAAAATAATAATATTTTGTTATTATAAAGAGTAAGATAACTAATCCAATGTAAAGACCAAGTTTTGAGTGATTAGGCATAAGGCAAAAAGTGTTATATTAGCCAAATTTGGTCTAAAACTTTGCTCAAGCCCATGAGAGTGCTCTTAGGATGTCCAAAGTATAGTAGTGCGCACATTTTCACACAAGAAGTCCAAGAAGAGAGATGAATAGTAGTGTCGTCGGTATATGAAGCATATCATCCACATCACTTTAATGGTAAATTTGATTTGTTTGATTCAAATTTTAAAAATTGTCTTATAAATTAAATTATGTCATGTAAACACTTTACTAAATACGTTATCCATCCCAATTTATAAATTTTTCATGCCTGAGATGAGTATGTATATGGATTTCCAAGAGTCAATTGAGTTCATTCTTGTCCTAAATGTGTTATCCACACCAAATTTCCGATACTATCATTATTTAGAACATTGGCATTAGTTTCATCAAATTTATCTCTAAAATTTTTTGAAAATAAATATTTTTCATAAATCCAAAACCTCCCTAGCCATAACCCCACATTGGATTAATTATTGGATTAGTCAAAATAATAATATAATATTAACTAACTATATGTTTAGTTTATGTTTAACTAACTATATGTTTTAATTTACTTTTTTTCATATTTTACACAGTAACTATATGTTAATTAGTAATTTAATTTGATACTTAAATTATTATTTTTCAACTTAAATATATTGTGGCTCAAATTGGAAAATAATATTTTAAGTAAATAAAATAATAGTTATAGAATATGAACAGATAGTCTTTAAATTTGAAGATAAACTTAAATGTATTGTAACTCAAAATTAAAGATTTTAGTATATGTTGAATCAAATACAATAATTTTAAATACAAATTCATCAAATTTTGAAGATGATACTCATTTCACGAGTTCAATATCAATGCTCTTACACCTTTTCCCTTCGCAAGCTAATTCTTATCTTTTTGTTTTCAAACTACTGGTTTCTCAGCTCATAGAGAAAGGAATAATGAATGTCATTTTTTTTCTTCACATAAATAAGGGTAATGACATCCTTACACTTGCTTTACAACAGCTTTATCATCCAGTTATTTATTTTTTTCTTTAATTATTTGAATTTGAATTAAAAATCTCATAACAAGACTTTCTTCTATAATCTAGATGAAAATATATTTAATTAATCACCGTAATCATATAATTTAATTAAAAATAAATTTAATTTTATAAAAATTGACTTTCTTTAAATTATATAATTATGTTAATAGATTGAATTTATTTTCTGAACGTTATTTCTTTGAGACCTTTCTATCAGATTCGGACTATCAAACTAAAAAAAAAGGTGGATTGTAAAATAATAATAAAGAAAGTGTAAGAAATCGAAAAGCACCCAAACCGGACTCATGGTTTGGTAGAACCCAGATAATTATTGGAGGGAACTTATCACGATCACCTTACACCTAATCCCGCATAGAAAATTATAAAGTTACTATTAAATAATAATTTTCATAAAATAATATTATCTTAAATTTAGTTTTTACTTTTACTTTTAATTTGATATATTTAAATATAATACAAAATATTATTATATTTAAAGTTATCTATAGTTTGTTTGACCGTCATTATCCATCCTGCATATACATGCACAACGACAAATACCTTCTCTGCCGACAATTTGCTATTGGGTGCTCCTCCTAAAAGGCCACTATATATATGGTCAATCTGCAATTATTATCTTCAATCGATGGAATGTGATTGGCCATAGTAAATGGAAAAATTAAATAACCTAAATATATGCCTTTGTAACGCATTTCCAGTGTTAATTCTTATGTTTAACTATATATAAGTACTCTACCTGCCCTCTCCATGTACACACGAGTGTGTTCTGTGAGTACGTGGAGATCAAGGCTAGGGAGGGAGATCAGCTACCTGCAGGAGTGAGTAAAGATTAAGGAATACTGAAATGGAGGTTTGTAATCCTAAGGGAGGGAAAACAGCTGCTCCTGCATTCCTAGCAATGCTGCTGATGATCATGATGCTCCTTAACGCATATTGTTGTAGTGCTGCTGTCGTTACTAAGAGCAACACCAGTTTCCGATGCAGTGATGGCCGCCTCGATGAATGCCTGATCGAGGAGGACTTGGAGTTGGAGTTGGGGTTCCTGATGAACCCCTATGTAAGCCGGATCCTTGATGGTTCTGATTCAAAGCCTCCCAACTCCTCCAATAAGGATAAACCAGCCTTTCCTGAGCCTTGTGGGAAATCTGGGGACCCTGGATATTCTGAATGCATTGCTAAATATAAACCAAACCCACATGACTGTGTGCGCAAAAATCTGGCAGCCCGATGCTAGCCACATTGAAATTTGAATCGTGGAATTAGTGTGTTTCCTTTCAGTTTTTGTACGCTTCGTTCTCCTAGCTATATCCTATGCTTGCTTTTGTTTTTTTTTTTTAACCTTACTCTTTTGTCTGGTTTGTCTGTTCCTTTCTTTGTTTTCAAGTTATATGTATAATGCCGTATTACTGCCTTGAATGATTGTGAAACCCTGTTACATTTATGTGTTTCAATTGATGTATTACTTTCGTTCTTTTGGAGAAGACTTCGCTATTTCCACAACAACTTTGAAGCTGGTATATGCCTATTACTACAAATATATCTTACAAATTAATATACTCGGAAAAAGATCTCCAAAAGTTATTTGAAAACTGAAAATTGGGTGCCGACAAATACGATAGTGCAGCTATAAGGACATTACTTGCGGTAAATTAAGCAAGGCTTCAATATCAACTTACATAACAAAAACGTTCTAGAAAGACTCAATCAGAACATATCTACATGAATCGTGTTCAAAATAGAGCAGATCAGGAACACCTGTATATTGTAATACCCAACAAAAAGAGGAGAAAAAGGCTAATGCATTAGGGTATGACCGACGAAATTCACGAGAAGAGGGCATAGGACTAGCTCCTACCAGTCAAGCCTAATCTCTCAGCGAGATTGTACATTACTAGTTGATCCCAAACAAGTCCGAAGAGACGCTCCCCTCCATGCCAATTGCAAAAGCAAGGGCCATGACGAAAGAATAGCTGTGAATACAGCGTACCACTGCTGATCTGAGAAGAAATGATCCAATAGAAGGGGGACAGAAAAACCCTCTGAATCAGAAACACATGCTCCAAACCTAGTCGCCTCTATCAGAAAGGCATCTTTTTTTGCGAGCATGTGTTTTCACTCGAATTTTAAATGCTGTGCATGGTTAAATGTTGTGCTCGTTATCTTTGTGGCTTAACTGTATAAGTATCCGTTGCTTGTGGCTTTTTCTAAATTCGGCTTTCCTATGGATTAGCTTAAGCTTTCAATAGGATAAAAGACAGGATGCTCTAATGTAGAATAAAACAAGCCAGAGCTAAGCAATAAAACAAGCCAGAACTGATCAGTTTAAAACAGGATGCATGTGTGCGTACAAGTTCTTACAAGCGTTGCGATTGAAATTTGAATGTCAGCGTTCTTCTATAATATCCTACGCTTATTTCTTTTTTTTAGTCTTTTTCCTTTTGTTGGTTTCTTTTCAAGTTATGATGCCATAGTAGTGCCTTCAATTAATGATTGTGAAATTAACCTGGCCTCTTATGTTGATATGTTTGGATTTATATTATATGTATGTATTTTTGTTGGAGAATATATATCTGCAATTTCCACAACGATCGATTTTACAGGCATGATATGGTTGGAACAAATCAACAACTCGTAAGTACGTCTATATTCCTTCAAGCTCATGACGGCCACCCTGCATTTATTTAATTAGATCAGCCTGTTGAAGAAGTCACAAGTGAATGAAAACACACACCCACACACAAACCAAAAACAAAATCTCTTTTTTATTCAATACTCCTATGTACACTATCTGCATTATCTAATTATCCCTTTTCCCTTCGCAGACTTCTTATCCTTTTGTTTTTAGATCATGACTGCTAAATAATTTTTTCTGACCCTGAAATCCATCGATATTACGGGGTAAAGTAAGAACGACCTGAGATGAAGATGGAGAAACGTACGAGATCAACCACAAACTTTTGATTGAGATTCCAATCTCAATTAATCTCATCTCATCTTATTTAATTATTATATATTTTTTTAATTTTTACATAAAATATAATAAATAATTAAATTTTTTCAAATTCTAAAAAAATAAGAATATTACAAAATAATTTTTTAATAATATTATTCAATTTCCATCTTAACTCATATAATCTTAACTCATTATTCAAACGACACCTAAACTATGTTTGGATAGTGGATTTAATATTTTATCATTACTTTAAAACTACGTTTGGACAGTTAGATAATTTCAGATGATCTGTGAATAGTAATAAAAATGTGATAAAAAAAGTAATGATAAAATATTGAATAATAGTAAAAAGTAATGAAAAGTAATAATAAAATATTAAATAGTAGTAAAGTGATCTCAAACCACTACACTACCCAAACACAACCTAAAACTCAAGAGCTTCGCAAGCATAAAGCTGCAAACAATTCTGAGACTGGCCGGAATCCGGCCGAAATATGGAAATTCATCCGAAATAGACCGAAATAGGTCAAAATGGTTGGAAATAAACTTGGAACGGAATACCAACCTAAGTCGTGCCAATTACTATTCTGCTCTGATGCCAAATTGTTACGAGTACGAGCGATAGATCGAGTAGCTGGTGAATCAAAATGAAAAAATGTAAAATCAACCTGATGTGTTTTACCTATTGTGAAATATTGAATAAAAGTTGGTTTGTTTTGTGAGGGAACCCACCTCGGCAAACAAATTGCTGGACATAAACGAAATTAATACCTAAATTTACCAAAATCATAGCTAATTTGATTACATAAAAATAAGGCAAGTCAATACCTTAATTCCTTTATTCGAAAAGCAATAAAAATGGAAAGTAGATGTTTTGATGCTAAACTTCCGTAGCAGAGAAGTGGCACAAAACGTGGATGCATGGCAAGTTGAAGTTTGTTCCAGGTTACATACAGTATATACATCATGAGAAGCAGAGTAAAGTTACAGCCACCGAATCGCGATAAGTGTATTTGATCTTTCTTATTTTTCTGATTTTTTTATATATATATTTTTAACATCTTTTAATATTTTTAAAAAAAATTATAATATTATTAAAAAACATTTCCTCAATTACTAAGTGTTAAAAAAAAATTACATGGAGACAGACTAACGGGACCCAATTACATCGATGAGTTTAGCAGATGAGAAGCAGGCTGTAGGAGCGAGCATAAATATTAATTTGTCAGTTTTTCAACACTAATCATGACCATTATCTTTAGCATTTCCATCCCTAAACTGCTAAAGCTGTGTGGAGTGTACGTAGTTTGTGTGGTTCCCATTCAATTAGTACTGCCACTTCAAAATTAGGATTAATTTAGACTCAGAAAAAGCCTAGAGCATGACCAGACTAGTCAGACTAGTACAAATAAAAAGACAAAACTAAATACATAAATAAAACATTAATAGTACTATAAATTTAAAAGTAATCTCTTTTTTCGGTAGGATAAGTATAGAAATAAGAAGAAATGAAAATTTTATAAATAATAATAAAATAATTTATAAATAATAATGATATAATATGATAATATTTTATGAAATTTTTAAAAAGTAAAAAATAAATAAATAAAATATATTATAAAGTTAAAATATTATTTTAGAATATAATTTGTTAATATTACTTTTTTTTGATAATTTGAAAAAATTAAATTATTTTTTATTTTTTATTTAAAAATTAAAAGTTGTATGATTAGTTTAAAAAATATATAATAATTAATTTGAAAGTATTTATATTTAGTAATGTACAAAAAGAAAAGGAAATTAAATGAAAAATTTGGGACGAAATTTTTTTCAAATAAACCTTAAGAGCACTCTTAATGACTTTTGTATTATACAAAAAATATAAATTATTTAAAAAATTGCTCTAAAAAGGAGTTCCAGTTGATTATGTAAAAGAAATTGTAAAATACAATTAGCTATAGTAATCCATTACATGTAGCGGCTACTATTCATCCTATAAATTTTTTATTATTATTGTTATTTCATTTGTTCCCTTATTTTTTTTTTCTTTGATTTTTATCATGTAAGCAAATTCTTTTTATTGTTCATCATTTAAAACACATATTTCATTTTCTTCTAAAAAATATCTTGGAATTATTTTTAAACCAATTTTTTCATATTTTGATTCTATTTTTAATTTTTATTTGGCTTATATATTTTTGTTTTACGTGTATAGGGCTAAATTATTTTACAATGCATATGAAAACAAATTACAATATAAAAATATATATGGATAATGTAAATTTATTGGTAGAAATGAAATTTTTAAAAAGAATAAAAAAAATGAATGTTTAATTGATATAAAGAAAAAATAGATAAGCTGATAGATGATATATTATAAAAATCAATATGTAAAATAAAACGAAAAAAAAATTTTGATGATGTATTTTAAATAATCGGATAAAGAATCCATTAAGAGTGATCTACTAGTCTAAGAATTACTTCTGTAAATCAATCATGATCTGGATTGGAAAAAGTAAAAAGTAAAATGAAAAAAATTTATTATTTTGAAATACTTTTTAAATAGCCAAGAAGGGAAAAAAAAGGCTTTATAAATGTATCGTACTCTTTATTTTTATTTTAATTTTCTAATAAGATTAAAAAATGACCAAACTTTACATATTGGCACTCTAACGCATCTATAAAATGCTTTCTTAAATGGCCAAGAGAAAGTATATATATAATTATATGTTAAATATTTATAATCATTACTTTTTTCAATGGATTCACTCATTTTTAAGAAAGCTTATTATAGGCTTGAGCATTCTAAACTTTTATAAGATAATTATTTTAAAATGGTACACCAAAACGTATAGATGCTAAATTATTAATTCGTTTCAATATCTCAATTAGAATAATAATTAAAAACGGAATTCAAAATTTTATTGGACGCTATTCCTAAATAAAAATCATAAATGTTTTTTTTAATCATTTGAGGTGATAATTGGTTAAAGAACTGAGAATATAACTTTTTCTTTAGGCATAAATAAAGGGTCCAACCAAAAGCAGTGGTACCCAAGCCGGACCCATTTGTTAGAACTAAATTATTGGAGCGAGAGACCTTAATTATCCGCTTTCACTTTGTAACTAATCTGAATTCCGAACATACAAATGACAAAAACCTTTTTGGCCGACAATTTTCTGCTGGCTCTTCCTCCAAAAAGGCATCCATAAACAACTAATTAACCTTCTGTTATTATTCAACCAAAAACAAGATTTTAAGAGCGTGGGATGTGATTAGCCATCGTAAAGGAAAGAATAAAATTACTAATATATATGCTTTTGTGACGCATCTCGTAATTCCTGATCTGGCTCATGATCACTTTCTTCTTTATTCAACACTATATATATAAGTACTCTACCTGGCCTCTCCATGTACACAAGAGTGTGTTCTGTGAGTGAGTGGAGAAGGCTAGGGAGGGAGATCAGCTACATGCAGGAGTGAGTAAAGATTAAGGAATACTGAAATGGGGGTGTGTAATCCTAAGGGAGGGAGAACAGCTGCTCCTGCATTCCCAGCAATGCTGCTGCTGATGATGATGATCATGAAATTCACCAGAAGAGGGCATAGGACTAGCTCCAACTAGTCAAGCCTAATCTCTCAGCGAGATTGTACATAGTAGTTGATCCCAAACAGGTCCCAAGAGACGCTCTCCCATTTACAGATGAGGCCTTATGTCATCTGGTCCCTTCGCAGTTTTTGTATAATTGAGTTGCTTAGAATGGCTTGTGATGGCGACTGGATGCTATGGTGAAGTATTTTATCTCCCATAATCCCCAGTAATTGATATTCTTTCGACACTCTAAATCCTTCCTAATTGGCATACTTTGTGTAGTATTCAATAACATTGAGTCCCAAATCATTGTACGGAATCTCTTTGTGAGATTCCTGTGAAATTTATATGTATATGTATCAGCTCCCAAGTTGATCAGATGGGATATATGGAATTGGAGCTAGCATTAATTTATCCAAGACTGCAGTCTGAGATCGAGGATGCATGGCAAGTTGAAGTTTGGTCCAGGTTACACACAGTATACATGATGAGAAGCAGGCTGCAGGAGCATAAATATTAGGAAAATGCTAGTTTGATCCTTACTATGTCTCTCACTTTGATTGCTTGTATATTTAATTTTTTTTTAATTTTTTCTACTTAATAATTAAGAAAGTTATTTTTAGTGTATTAGTATATTTTTTTATTTTTTAAAAATATTTAAATATATTAAAAAAATATGAAAAAAAATAAGAACACACATTTGACAAGAGCGGGCTACTTGGCCGGCAAAGTAGCCCCAGTCTAAATATTAATTTGTCAGTTTTTCAACACTAATCATGACCATTATCTTTAGCATTTATACTAAAGATAAATTAGGATTAATTTATACTAATCATTAGCTGTGTGGAGTGTACGTAGTTTGTGTGGTTCCCACTTAATTAGTACCGCTACTTTAAAATTAGGATTAATTTATACTCGGACTAGTCAGACTAGTACAAATAAAAAGACAAAACTAAATATATAAATAAAACATTAAGAATGCGTTTGCTTCCAAACTCAAATGAGTTCAATTTAATTTTAACTTGAGTCTAACATCTAAATATTCAATTTTTAAATTATTGAACTCATCCCAATTTAAAACTTTCTTATACTTGAGATCCATAATTTTTTTCAATTTAAAACATCTTTATATATAGGACCCACAATATTTTTTAATTTTTCATAAAAAGTATTAAACTCATCTTAACATCTAAATACACTTTAAACTCAGTTTAGATGAGTTCCACATAACTTCCTTCACTGCTCAACTCACTACTATCTATAAAGAATTCAACTCAGCTGAATTCAACTCAACATCTAAATACAACTTAATAGTACCATAAATCTAAAAGTAATCTTTTTTTCTACAGTTGAGGATAAGTTTGGAAAGAAGTTCCCAAATTCCCCCCCCCCTCCCCAAAGTGGCGACGGCATGGGCGAGAGTGGGGATTTTTTTTCTGCAATTCGCCCACGTTGGGGTACCCCTTTCGCTAAACAGGAGACAAGGGATGGACGGATGGACACATTTCAGTTATCTGAGCTCAAAATAGTCCAGAAACATATTCATACATGTTTTTAGGCCATTTTAGGCCTAGAATTTAACTACAAAAATAAGTATATTTTTTAACTGAAAATAAAAAATAAATTATATTTATAGAAACTATTAACTATATATTAAGTTTCAACTAATAATATTAAGTATTAACTAATAATCATCACTAACGCACTAAACTATTACAATTATACAAAATAAGAGAACTAATAAACTATTACAATATTACAAATTGTACTATTAACTATTGTAGCAACATTACAATCAATTTTAAATTAACAAAATTATAACATTTCAAATTTGATTAATTTGGAGTGGTGGTGAGTTCACTGAGTTGTGTCGACTACTGTGAGATTGTGAGAATTGAGATCATAAAATCTACAATATTAATAATTTGAAAATAAAATAAATTAGAATTATAAAGTTATAAACATGAAATAAAAATTTAAAATACAAAATATTAAAAGTACTAACTAATGTGAGATCGAGTAATTAGGATGAAGATAAACATAGATCATTGGGTCCTTAGGATTAAGATTCGGCATATGTATATTTGGAATTAACTATATGCTAAGTTTCAAACAATTTACATGCATGTTCTTCCTCTACAGCACACAATTCACAATCTGATTCTCGTTTAATCTCATCCTCCATATTGCATTAATTTTAAAAAAAATAGATGAGATTAAGAGAAATCAGCCTCACCTTCGTTGTGACAGACGGCAACGATGGCGAAGACGACGACGACTCACAATAGTATCACAGACAACGTGAGGACTTACGGCAAAAGAAGAGGGAAACTTGCTGGCCAATAGGGCTCAAGAGGTTTAAGTGCTTCGGGATCGTGAGGGGGGGAAGGCTAAAGGGTTGTAAATACAAAGCTCAAAACGCGCGCCGTTTTGGTTATGGGGGTTGTTAAA
This sequence comes from Cyclocarya paliurus, assembly GCA_029856935.1. Lineage (NCBI taxonomy): Eukaryota > Viridiplantae > Streptophyta > Magnoliopsida > Fagales > Juglandaceae > Cyclocarya > Cyclocarya paliurus. The sequence goes on along the minus strand of CM056946.1, from coordinate 31,680,835 downwards.
AAAAAAATTCCTGGAATCAAAACAACTCATTTTGATGCCTAGGTTTTTCTTTTTAATTAACATATATTTTAAATATATATATAAATATCTAAAATATTATATATAATATATATATATATATATATAATATATATATGGGTAGCGAGGTGGGACGAAGATCACTCTCATCCCAGCCCTGCCCCGGCTGGGGGCACCAAATGTTGGCAGGATTACCTTGGCCTCACATATGGCAGACGGGGAATCCGCCCCGCCAACACGGGGTGGGGCCCCTAAGATAAAGATAAAAATTCTTTAAATTGTATAAAATAATTTATAAATAGTAATGAAATGAATTTTATGAAATTTTGAAAAATAAAAGAGAAAAAATTAAATAAAAAATATTATAAAGTTAAAATATTGTTAGAATATAAGTTTTTAATTTTTGAGAATTAGAAAAAATTGAATTGTTTTTAATTTTTTATTTAAAAATTTAAAAAAGTTGTAATGATTAGTTTGAAAAAAATATAATGATTAATTTAAAAGTATTTATATTTGAGTAATGTTTAAAAATGAAATCAGATTAGATAAAAAATTTGATACAAAAATTGTTTCCAAACCAGCGTAACAGTCTACAAATTACTTCCGTGTATCAAACATGATCCGGATTGGAAAAAGTAAAAAGTAAAATGAAAAAAAAGTTATTATTTTGAAATGCTTTTTAAATAACCAAGAGAGAAAAAAAGGCTTTATAAATGTATAGCACCCTTTATTTTTATTTTTATTTTCCAATAAGATTAAAAATGACCAAACTTTACATATTGGCACTCTAACACATCTATATAAAATGCTCTCTTATATGGCAAGAGAAAGTATATATATAATTATATGCTAAATATTTATAATTCCGTTCTGGTTAATTTTCGGCCATTTTGATCTGTTTCGATCTATTCCGGACGGATTTTGATATTTCAATCAAATATCGGCCAGTCTCATAATTGTTTGTAGTTTTCTACTTGCAGGGCTCGACTTTTAGGATGTGTTTGGATAGTGTAGTGATATGAGATCATTCTACAATTATTTAATATTTTATTATAACTTATCACATATTTTTTACTATTTTTTATTATGATTCAATATTTTATCATTAATTTTTTACCACATTTTCACCATTATTCACAGATCATTTGAAATTCTCTAACTAACTAAACCTAGCTTTAAAGTAGTGATAAAATTTTAAATCCACTATCCAAACATAGCTTTAGGTGTCGTTTGAATAGTGAGTTGATATGAAATTAATAAATATAAAAATTAAAAATTAAATAAAATATTGTTAAAATTTTTTTTAGTATTATTATTGTTTTAAAATTTGAAAAAATTGAATTGTATATTATATTTTATGTAAAAATTCAAAAAATTATAATGATTAAATAAAATATGATGAGATTAGTGGAGATTAAGATTTCGTTTGTTTTTATAGATGACAAAAATAAGATGAATCGAGATTAAAGTTAAAAATTAAATAAAATATTGTTAGAATATATCTTTTAATATTATTTTTGTTTTGAGATTTGAAAATATTGAATTGTTTATTTTATTTTATATAAGAATTTGAAAAAATTATAATAATTAAATAAAATAAGATGAAATAAGTTGAGATAAAGTTGTGAAAACAATCGTAACTCTCAATCCAAAGTTTGTGGTACACATACATTTCTTCGTCTTCATCTCAAGTTGTTCTTACTTTAGAGTATCTATATTGATTTATGTATATGTATATACAAAGTCATATTTGAATAATATAAACTTAAATTCTTTTATATTGACTTATGCATATCTAAATATTTAGCTAATTATGAACAATATTTATGTAAATTTGGAGAGCTACTACTCACTTCATAAAACATATTTTATTCATTATTTCTCTCTTCTTTTTCTCTCTCATAATCCTTTCATTTTCTCCCTCACTTAACAACCCAACAAACATCTATCTGTATATTCATTTTATTATTATAATATATTATATATTTTTTTCATTCTATTATATTTTTAATATAATATATAAAAAAAATTATATTTTTTATTATTACATTTGTATTATTAATATTAAATATATGTAGTGAATACTAATTACAAAAAATATATAAATTGATTTAAAAAATTAATAATAATAATAAAATAATATTTTATTATTATTTTATTTTAAATATGTATAAATTAAGTTTTACTTAAATAGCAAAATCAACATATAAAAAATATGATTTTGCCTATCTTCTGATGGATTTCAGTGTAGAAAAAGCATAAAGCATGACTAGACTTGGCAGACTAGTACAAATAAAAAGACAAAACTATAGTACCATAAATTTAAAAGTAATCTCTTTTTTCGATAAGGATAAGTTTAGAAATAAGATGAAATAAAAAGTTTTAGAATAATAATAAAATAATTTATAAATAATAATAAAATAATATAAATTTTTTTATGAAAGTTAAAAATAAAAAATATTATAAAATTAAAATATTATAAGAATATATTTTTTTAATATTAATTTTATTTGGTAATTTGAAAAAATTGAATTATTTTTTAGTTTTTGTTTAACATTTTTTAAAAATTAAAATAATTAATTTGAAAAAAATTATAATAATTAAGTTGAAATTATTTATATTTAAATAATATTTAAAAGGAAAAGGCAATGAAATAAAAAATTTGAGACGCAAAATTTTTCCAAATAAACCCTAACAGACTAGGAATTACTTCCGTATATCAATCATGATCTGGATTGGAAAAAGCAAAAAGTAAAATGAAAAAAAATTATTATTTTGAAATACTTTTTAAATAGCCAAGAGGGAAAAAAAGGCTTTCTAAATGTATCGCACTCTTTACTTTTATTTTAATTTTCCAATAAGATTAAAAAATGCTCAAACTTTACATACTGGCACTCTAACGCATCTATAAAATACTTTCTTAAATGGCCAAAAGAAAGTATATATAGAATTATATGTTAAATATTTATAATCATTTCACTTTTTTCAATAGATTCACTCATTTTTATAAACAACTTACTATAGACTTGAGCATTCTAAACTTTGATAAGGTGATTATTTTGAAATGGTACGTCAAACGTATTGATATTAAAATATTTTGTTTAAATATCGCAATTGGAATGATTATTGAAACGGAATTCAAAATTTTATTAGATGCTATTCCTAAATAAAAATCATAAATGTGTTTTTTAATCATTTCACGTGATAAAGGTTAAAGAATTAAGAATATAACTTTTTCTTTCGGCATAAATAAAGGGTCCAACCAAAAGCAGTGGTACCCAAGCCGGACCCATTTGTTAGAACTAAATTATTGGATCGAGAGACCTTAATTATCCGCTTTAACTTTCTAACTAATCTGAATTCTGAACACACAATGCTGCTGCTCCTGCATTATAGGACTAGCTCCAACCAGTCAAGCCTAATCTCTCAGCGAGATTGTACATTACAAGTTGATCCCAAACAGGTCCCAAGAGACGCTCCCCTCCAATTGCAAAGGCCCATGACGAAAGAATAGCTGTGAATACAGCAAACCCAACTGCTGATCTGATAAGAAATGATCCAATAGGAGGGAGACAGAAAAACACTCCGAATCAAGCATCTGAGAAACATATACTCCAAACCTAGTCGCCTCAAGCAATGGATACTTAAACTGTTAAAACACAAAGATAATGGGCACAACATTTAACCATGCACAGCATTTAAAATTCGAGTGAAAACACATGCTCGCAAAAAAAGGCTTTTCTAAATTCGGCTTTCCTATGGATTAGCTTATGCTTGCAATAGGATAAAAGACAGGATGCTCTAATGTAGAATAAAACAAGCCAAAGCTAAGTAATGAATTGTGGGGAATTCCATTTCCTTTCATGTTTGATGCAAAACCCTACACATAGAATGATCAGTCCTATCTTCGCCAAAATGAGCTCAATTATAATGAAAGTTAGTGATTGCAGGTTAGATGTTTCTTACCTTCACAATGAGAGTGCAACAGACCAATTTCTATGTAAGAGGACGGCCACTTGTGCTATGGTCAAAGGTTTAACAACATGACATCTAATCTAAACCCCACTAAATGAATGTGAATGATTGATAGGCCTTGCATTCAGAGGAAGGCTTAAAGCCAAATCCCAAAATAGTTGGGATGAGCTGGGACGTGCAGGACCATTGCGTGGTGCATGCAACATAGAAGGAAGATGGAATCCATGCAGGAATGGACTGGGTCGTGGCCGTTCTACGTGCAGAAGGAAATGGTCATCAGTGGGTGCAAGTTTTACGCAACACATTCGTAGTTGCGAGTTTTACGTCGTTTTAGTTCAGTTTGTTACCACTCTGTTTTACATGTGTTGAATTTCATTTGTTAAGTTGTTAACTTCCCTTTTATTCCGGTTGGATTGTAAATGGCTTGCTTACTTAAGCAGCCCATGCCTTCGTAATGAATCAAGTAATCAATTGTTATCCAAACTTGCGGTACTTTCTCACCCGAAGAGAAAACATCACTTTATCGTTTGAGTATTTCGTTGGGACCTATCATTGGCCTTAGAGCCAGGTTTCTAATGGGTACTAACAAGAAGCGTATTGAGCACTTGGAGTTTGGACTCGGTGCAGTTTAGGAAGGACTACAGCAAATGGAGGAAGCTATCAATCAACTTTCAAATGTGTTGATCTCAAATCGGGAGAACCCCAACCACGGCAACCATCACCAAGAAGGCAACGATGGTGGTTGGCAAATCGTCTCCTCCAAATCGGCGAAGCTGGAATCCCACAACTTTCGGGGGATGACCCAACCGAATGGTTCAACCGTGTGCACTAGTTTTTTGAATACCAGAGCACGACGGAAGCCCAGAAAGTCTCTATGGCAACATACCATTTGGAAGGAGAAGCTAACCAATGGTAGTAGTGGATTCATCGAACATTTCGAGACGAAGGACAGGAGATTTCATGGGAGAAATTCGAGGAAGAACTCTGGGCTCGTTTCGGGCCTTCAAAGTGTGAGGACTTCGACAAAGCTCTATCCCGAGTTAGACAACTAGGACTTGAGGGACTATCAACCCGAGTTTGAGAAGCTCAGCAACAGAATCCAAGGATGGACTCAGAAAGCATTGGTGGGGACATTCATGGGCGGCTTGAAGACAGAAATAGCGGATGGGATTCAGATGTTTAAGCCACAATCACTCAAAGAGGCCATTAACTCGGCACGGATGAGGGACGATCAACTTACACGGCAGCAAAAGTTCGAGCAATCCCCACCTACAAGAGCTCCTTTAGCTCTTCCACAAGCCACTCGTGTAGCTCTTGCTACATCTACAACCGCTATTCAGAGTTTAACTTGAGAAAAAATACAAAGGAGAAGAGCACAAGGCCTCTGTTTCAACTATAATGAACGCTTCACAAATGGGCATAGATGTCAAAAATCGTAATTATTACTCTTGGAGGGACATGCGGGTAACGTGGTATGTGAAGACATTACTGATTAGCAGACGTTGGAGAAAGACCAAGGTGAAGGACGCCACGTGGGAGGAGAAATAGTCGTTGTTGGACCAGTTCCTTTCAGTGGACCTTGAGGACAAGAGTCCATTTGATGGGAGGGGTATTGATAGGCCTCGGCGTTCAAAGGAAGGCTTAAAGCCGAATCCCAAAATAGTTGGGATGAGCTGGGACGTGCAGGACCATTGCGTGGTGCATGCAACGTAGAAGGAAGATGGAATCCATGCAGGAATGGATTGGGTCATGGTCGTTCTACGTGCAAAAGGAAATGGTCATCAGTGGGTGCAAGTTTTACACAACACATTCATAGTTGGGAGTTTTACGTCGTTTTAGTTCAGTTTGTTATCACTCTGTTTTATGCTCTGTTTTACATGTATTGAATTTCATTTGTTAAGTTGTTAACTTCCCTTTTATTCCGGTTGGATTGTAAATGGCTTGCTCATTTAAGCAGCACATGCCTTCATAATAAATCAAGTAATCAATTGTTATCCAAACTTGGGGTACTTTCTCATCCGAAGAGAAAACATCACTTTATCGTTTGAGTATTTCGTTGGAACCTATCAGAGCTTTGATAGTAAATGGAATCTTTCTATTCATCAAATAATGACAGAAGTTCTCTCTTTTACCAAAGTGAAATAACTTAACCACTTTAATGGATAAAAGCAATTCATCACTAGTCCAAAACACAAGAAGATAGGTATGACTGAGACAAGGTATTACTGTCAGAGACTCTTACGGTTGATATCTAGTTTGAAAATCATATTGATGCATTAGAGGGGATAACTATTTAGATTTCAATTCTTTTTTTTTTTTTTTTAACGGGGATGGGGGATGCAGATTTAGAGGAACGTACATAATGGTTATCATCACCTTTCGCATTAAGGAAAATGCTATATCCACCGCTCAGACGTCCCGCTTGACATGGAATGCTGTTTAGAAATTAAAAAATAAAGACAATTTCGTCTTCAACTTTCATCTTCAAGCCGAAGAAACCATCCCACCAAGAGAAACCAATTCCACCAAAGAGAAACCAATTCGCCTTCAAGCCCCCGTCCATCCTACCAAACTGAAAACAGTTAGCATTTCATCTTCAAGCCAAGCCTCCATTTCGTCTTCAAGCCTTCAGAGAAACCCATTTGGTCTTCAAGCCTCCATCCAGTTCGAGAACCCATTCCGTCGCCTCCTCCAAGCTAGAGAAAGTAGATCAAGAAGAGAAAAGCACCCCTTCAAGCTTCCATCCATCCGATGGCCAAAGAGAACTATTTCGAAAAACCCACTCATCTATTGAATCCATCCCATCACCTCCCCTTCAAGCCTCCATCCCAGTTCAAGAAAAAACCCACCCTTTTGTCGCCATCCTTTCAAACCTCCATTCATCCAAACCTCACATCTTCGTCTAGATTATTACTGAAACAACAACAGGACAAGAAATATTCAAATATTACATTTCCTAAACCACCTACAATTTTTGTGACATATCACATCTTTTTGGCCTATACAGATCCCCCCCCCCCAACTTCAATTTTTACACTTAATCCATTAAAATCCATAGGAAAAGCCAAAATTCAAATAAATAAATACTCCATATGCTTTAATCACTAATGTTAAATACGAAATCAAAGGGGAAAATTATGCAAAAAACAAGAACATATTTCTTGGGCTTGGTTCAAATGCATTATAAGAGATCAGTGTCTTTTTACATGTTAAAATAAAATGGAAAAAATACCAAAAGATGGACATCTGATGGAAAAGTCGGAAGAAATGAAGCTTTCGTCGGGGGTTGGGGTTTGCTGGTTTCTGAAGAGGAAATCAGAAGGGGGATGTTGGCAGGAGACAGGCTTTGCTGTCTTCTTTCTTTTTCTTTTTTTCTTCTTTTTTTCTAAATTATAGAACGTGGCATGCCACGTACAGCAGAAAATAAAAATAGTAAAAAGTAACAATAATTGTAGCATCACCATTCGCATAATAATGGACTCAGTGTTATAATGCAGCTGGCACCTTTGAGGTCCCCAATAAATAAATAGAATTAATTATATTTACCTCCTCTAAATTTAACTTAATTTACAGTATGCCTCTGAAACTAATAATTGTATCAAAGTAGACCCTCGAATTTTTGAAACTTTCCAATCATCCCCTTTCGTCTATCAGCAGCATCAAATCTAACGAAAATTCACTGTAAAGATGTAATTTTTATCTAATTTATTATCATTGATCATATAAAATATAATATAATATATGCTATCAATTAATAAATATTATCAATTAATAACAAATCATTAATCATTAACCATATATAAAATTATTTTATACCTAAGTTACAAGCAAATATGAATAATTTATGTACATAATGAAATTATTTGATATTCATTAACCATATATAAATTAATAAAAAAATTATTTAATGATTAATGATTTATTATTAATTGATAACATATATTAGATTTTATTTTATATGGTCAATAATAATAAGTTATATAAAAATTACATCTTTACAGTGAATGTTATGCATATGAACAGCACGTGCAATGAATGTTCGTTAGATTTAATGTTGTTAGTAGATAGAAGGGAGGGATTGGAAAGTTTTGAAAGTTTGAAGTCCACTTTGATATAATTATTAGTTTCGGAGGCACATTGTGAATTAAGTGAAAATTCGAAGAGACAGAGTATAATTAACCCAAATAAATAATTTTATTAGTGAAATCTTAATTCTACACCCACCTTGGAAGTATTTTCCTGAACTAACAAGTATTATAGAATTTCAACTTCACGCCATTACTGAAACCATAAGTTTGATCCACTTCAACTATAGGTCGGTCACCAACAAGCACCACACACATCAAATCCCCGATGGGCAAACCGCATTTCACCAATTAGCTAGATCAAACCATACGAGTCATTTCCTTCATCTAAGGTTGGCTCACCAAAAGTATAGTTGCTGTGAAATGTCAAATGTGCAATAGATATTCCGTAAATTTCTTTAAAATCTCTATGCCGACTAAATCATCAATACCAAGCTAAAGGCTTTTCATAGACACCAACCTGATCTTGTACCAGCAACCATAACGTCACATAGCCATAGATGTCAACAAGAAGAATTTGAAAATTGAAAATTGAAAACTAACTCCTTCCAAGAATGCGCCCCAAAGTCTAAATTTTTATTTTACTCCCTTCATAAATTCATGCTCAGTAACGAAAAATAATTCTTGCAGTTTCGATATCTACAGTTATCTCTAAGTCAACTTTTAGTGCAGTAGGTCGAGTCCTTAATCCTTTTTGCAGTAGCCTATCTCTACTTATGGTAGAAGCTCTTATTTGTATACAAAATTGACTCTGTTCTTCTTCTGCTCGATTAACATTCGCAGTTTAATGAATGATATTGAGGAATTTGAAAAATTTGATACACGTATATTTCACCTTTTCTTTTACTGTCTCTAAAGTATATATCATTTTTTGATTTATTTTAATTATTATGCTTATTCTTTTCTCCCCTTTTGTGTAGAGCTCATGGAAGAACTAGGAAATTCTTTAAGATCTACTTCTTTGGCCGGAGATTATCAAATTTAAGGTAGGTCATCTTTTTACATCTTTCCTCAAGTTTTTTTTTTCATTTAATGTAATTAATAACTTTTTATTGGAATTAACTGCTTGATTTATTTTCATACAATTGTAAGGCTTGTTAAATGAACTATTGGAGTTGTTGGCTTGGTGGCAATTGGCATGTGCATAGTTATTTGTTCTAGTTGTAAAGTTTCTTATTAGATATTCTTGCAATTTAGACTTGTAATTTGGATTTGTAATTTGAACTTATAATCTGTGGAACTTTTAGATAATTTAGACTTTTAGAATCTGGACTTGAAATTTGTTGGACTTTTGGACTTGTAATTTAGATTTTTTGACTTATTTTATTTCATAACAGAATTTTCTTTTTATTGCAGATTTTTTGTTTTCAGTTTTGTCGCAGTTACATTTATTATAGCAAAATTTTTTTTAGTAGATTTATTGTTCCAGTTTTTGTTTTATCGTAGATTTTTTATAGTAGAATTTTTTTTGCATTTTTTTATATATAAACATATTTTTTTATGACAAATTTGCATTTTATTAAAACTGGAAAACTGGACCGAAAACTAGTGAAACCGATACCCGATACCAGTTTAGGAGAGTAATCGGTACGTAATCGATTTAAAAAAATATAAAACCAGTGCATACCAATTCAGTCCTAAATTTTATCCAAATTCGGGCCGAACCGAATCTGTTACTCCTGTAATTGTTTTGTTCAATACCACACGCGGCATTGATGAGGAAGAGAGATAAAGGGTTTTAGGAGAGATAGGGTTTGGGCTTGTTGATAGGGTTTAGGATGTCCAAAGTAAAGTGGTGGGCACATTTTTATGTAAGAAGAGAGATGAACAGTAGTGTCGTCGGTACGTAAATCATATCATCCACATTACTTAAATAATAAGATTTGATTTATTTGATTTAAATATTAAAATTTATCTTATAAATCAAATTATGTTATGTAAACATTTTACTAAATGAGTTATCTATACCAACTTATAAATTTTTCATGTCTGAGATGAGTATATGGATTTCCTTGAGTCGGTTGAGTTCATTCTTGTCCTAAATGTATTATCCACTCCAAATTTCCGATACCACCATTATTTGTACCTCTTCCCTTCAGAGCTAATTCTTATCTTTTTGTATTCAAATTGCTAGTTTCTCAGCTCTTAGGAAAAGGAATAATGTATATAATTTTTCTTCTTCACATATATAAAGATAATGATACTCTTACACTTGTTTTACTACAATTTTATTATCTAGGTATTTATTTTTTCTTTTGTTATTTGAATTTAGATTTAAAATCTTAAAACAAGACCTTCTTCTATAATTTAGAAGAAAATAAATTCAATTAATCAATGTAATTATGTAATTTAATTAAAAATTAATTTATTTTTATAATAAATATTTTTTTTAAATTATATGATTACATTAGTTAATTGAAATTATTTTTTTTAAAATTATATAAAAAATTTATGTTTTGAGATTTTTTTTTTTATCTAGATTAAACGAAAAAAAGAGAGTAAATAGTCAAATAATAAAAAAAAAAGAACGTAAGAAATCGAAAAGCACCAAAGCCAGATTCATGATTTGACAGAACCTAGATAATTATTGGAGTGAGAGAGAGACCTTTTACACGATCACCTTACACCTAATCCTGCATATACATGCACAGCGACAAACACCTTTTCTGCCGACAATTTGCTATTGGCTTCTCCTCCAAAAAGGCCACTATAGGCTATAAATCTGGCAATTATTATGTTCAATGGGTGGGCATGTGATTGGCCATCGCAAATGGAAGAATTAAATATACTAAATATATGCCTTTGTGACGCATCTCTACTGTTAATTCCTCTCGTCATCAGGTCCTTCACTAATTTCCTCCTTATGTTCAACTATATCATGAATACTGTATGTAACCTGGACCAAACTTCAACTTGCCATGCATCCTCGATCTCAGACTGCAGTCTTGGATAAATTAATGCTTACTCCAATTACATTCATCCCATCTGACGATGAACCTACCTACCTCCTCCTTAGCATATATATATATATATATATATACATTCTGCTGACTAAAAATATTAGGCTTTAGACCCATGATTGTTTTATGGTTCTCGACTCCTTCCATTATTATCCAGGTTTTGTGCCAGTACTCACTCCCTTCATTATTATTTATTTTCAGCATGATCACTTGAAACCTCTCGAATTTTAATATATTTTAAAGAAGGTTTATTTTAAATATTTATTATATAATTCTCTTATTTTAATATTTTAGAGATTTTATTTTATTATTTTATTAAATTTTCCTATTTTTATTAATTATTAATTTTGAAGTTTTAGAATATTATATTAGAATATTTTAAATTGTGAAAATTATCTTATTGGGCTTTCGTATTGTTAATTATTGTTTTAGATTTAAATTGATCTTTAATTTAAATTGGTTTGTTTGTGGGTTTTAAAATACTGTTATTTTATTAAAGCATTTCACTATGTTTGATTTATTTTAATTAGTGATCTGCAATTTATTTCCTCTTTATTTTAAATGATGTTTTTGTCAGAGTTTAATATTTCACTTTAGCTAATTTTGAGTTAAATTGATTAATTTATTTTAACTGTTTTAAAAATAGTTATTGTTTTATTTAAATGGACTTGTTTTTGGATTTTAATATTTTTACTGTTTTAATTGAGTATTTCATTGAGTTTGAATTATTTTATTTATCTAGTGGTTTTAAAATCGTTTTCGTTGGATCACTTTCGAAACCCAAGTTGAAAAGTCTGGATCTCACTTTTTTCCTCTTCTTTTTTTCTTTTTCTCTTCTTTTTCTTTTTTCTTTCTTTTTTTCCTCCTTCCTCTCTCTCTCCCTGCACGCGACCGGCCCTTCTCTCTCTCTCTCTCCCCGTTATGGGTTTACCTTTGCCGGCGCCGTTGCCGGCCGCTGTGGTCGACACCGCCAGTGCCGTTCGGCTCCCCGTCGACCGGCGACCCTACCGTACCATTTTCAGCCGGAGCCTCGCCGTCGTTTGCCTCCACGGTGCGCTTTTACCCGCGGTGGTTTCCTCCTTGCTACGCCGCCGTCCGGCCACCTCCGGCCACCAGCTCCTAGCCACATCATTACCGGCCCATTTCCTACCTAACCGACCCAATCCCGGCTCCGATCCGTCGCCGGAGCAGCCCCAACGAGCATCAAACCCGAACCCACTTTTCCGGCCTTCCACCGCCTTTTCGGCCGCCACCCACGGCCAACCATCACCACCATTAGATTCCCCACCTCCTATAGGCCCTACCCTACCGTTCCCAAGTTTTCGTTTGACCCCGGGTGAAATTTGAGTTTCACTGTATATTTTGGCCACAGTGTATTTTTACACTGTGGTGTTGCTGTTTTGGCTCTTCCAGCTCTCCCGTGATCCTCCATAAATTATTTTAAAGCACTGTAAGTATTTCTCCAAAAGACTTTTAAGATTTTAAATATATTTTTGCAATGATCTGTTTTATAAACTGTGAATTGGATATCTGTTGGTTATTTGGAAATTATGGATATCTGTTGGTTATTGGTTTTTGGTCATTTTCATGGCATTGTGCACGCATGCGTGGGTGTGTATTTTGAAAAGGCTTTTCGGGTGTGTGCAAATCACCCCCAAGCCGAGATGGGTTATTATCTCGGTGGAGCTCCTCTGGGCACTCGGGAGCGGAATATACTGAGTGTCGTCCCCTGGAGCTGTTGCTCGGGACTTGGACGAGATGGTAGCGCTCTCGATCCGACTCCGTGATCTCTCGGGCTGGCGGAGATCAGAGGATGCTTGGCTATGTACGCGATGGGCGCGAAACTAGGCATCACTAGTGTTGTATCACTCGCATGGTCGCTACCTGTGGGGTGACGAAGGGAGCCAGGGTATGTGGATGGTCCCTAGGGGAGACCATGGTGCATACGGGTTAAAATTGGAACTAATGTAACTATTCCTGGTTATTAATTTGTCAAATGGTGATTTTTGGCGTGCGTGGGAAAAACTTGTGATTTTCGAGAAATTGTGTTTTTCTCGAGTTTTGAACTTGGGTCATCATGTGCATGCATTGGTCGTTGTAATTATATATTTGTTATCTTGGAGTACTTTTGGGTTTTACTTACTATGGTACCATTTATTTGGTACTGCAAATTTTGACGCAGGTTTTGAAGGGGTTGAGCCCGAGGATGCGGCTCCACCTGAAGAGTAGGGACATTTGGTTATATTTTTATTTGGTACTTGTATTTTATTTGATGTCGTTTTATGAATAACAAAATTGTATTATGTTGACTTGTGGATTTCTGTATTATTTTTGTATTGTAATAAATTCTGGTACTTAGTTATCTGACTTAACCTTTCCGCTGCATTTTATTTTGTACACGTGTTGCATTTCACACACTCGGCACATGTCGTTGGGGTGCGTGACCGTGCTGTCATCATCCCGGGTGTCTCGATTTCCGTGCTTGTCCTTACATGGAAGTCGAGGGCGCCACAGGTGGTATCAGAGCGGTTTGGCTCTGGGTAAAGCCATATGTCCCTTAGGTGCAGTACCAGAAAGTTTTAAAGTTGTGATTTAAAATTATTTGATTTGAAGTATGTTGTTTTTAATGGTTTAATTTATTATTTGTTGTTATTTTATTGGTTTCATCTATTTTGTTGAATGTTATTTTATTTTAATTGTTTTATTCTGTGGTCGGTTATTTTAATTATTTATTGTGTACTTCTTCATTGTTTTATTCATGTGTTGCATGTCATTTTATTTATGAAATTTTATTTTATTTGTGAGATTTTGTTTTGTTTTGATTTTATGTTGTTTGAGGTATGTTACTTTAATTGTTTTAATTTATTGTTGATAGTTTGATTGATTTTATTTATTTTATTATTTTTATCTTATATTGTTTTATTTTATTTTATTTGGATGTTACTATTACTCTTAAATTAATTTTGTCCGGAACTAAAGTGGGGTTGAGAATTGTGCTTTGACAGAATATGGTGAGGCCAAGGAGGCAGGATAAGGAACCCATAGGGGAATCTTCCAACAATGAGGTGGATAATGCCATTGCCAGGGCATTGAATAGGATGATTGATCTCTTTTATCAAAATATCAGGCCGCCTCAAGTTGACCAAAATATTGTGGTACAAGTAGGGTGTTCCTACGAGAGATTTCTCAAATACCGGACCCCGATGTTCTTTGGAGTTGAGGATCCACTTCAAGCTGAAGGGTGGATCAATGGAATAGAGAGGACTTTTGAAATTTGTGGGTGTACAGAAGAGCAACAAGTGCTATATGCTAGTTATCTGCTGCAAGGTGATGCAGCCAATTGGTGGAGGATGAAGAGGAATCTTTTAGAGAGGGAGTTTGGAACTCTAGCTGCTGTGTCGTGGCATCGTTTTAAAAAGGAATTTGATGACAGATTCTTCCCACCTGCTGTGAGGAGGCAGAAGGCCCGAGAATTTAGTAACCTGGTTCAGGGAGGTATGACTGTGGAGCAGTACTCCCGTGCTTTCATGGAGCTTGGGCGATTTGCGCCCCATCTTATCGCCACTGAGGATCTTCAGGTGGAGCGTTTCAGGGAGTGTCTGCGTCCTGAGATACGCAGATTCGTGGTATGCCATAAGGTTTCCTCTCTTAGTGAGTTGATTGATTTGGCTACCATGGTTTAGCGGGAGAATAGTTTGGCTATAGGCTCCCCTCCAGGTCAGAAAAGGAGGAGTTTTGCTGGTGAGGGTAGCAGTTCTGGGTCTCCCCAGAAATTTGTTCAGAGGAGTGGGACCCGACCACAAGCAGCATCTGGTATGCGTATTAGGGGCCGAGCCCCAGTTTGCAGCAGATGCAATAGAGCTCATGAGGGTGACTGCCGTCAGAGTGGGACCACCCAGTGTTATAGATGTGGCCAGCCGGGTCATTTTTATCGAGAGTGCCCTAATCAGCCTCAAGGAAGCCGCGGAGGCCGTCATGGAGGAAGAAATAATCAGAGGCAAGTAACGCAGGCTCGAGTGTATGCCATGACCCCAGGAGACGTGGATTATGAGGCGCCATCTACTCATGATGCTGGAGTGATTACAGGTATGAGTTTAATTTAACTTTTGGAATTGGTGTTTGGGGAAAAATTGTTTGTTTGAATTTTTTGGATGTATGTGTGCTTCGGGTAGAGTCGTCTCTATGATTTTTATGCATGTGCGTTGTTTGATTCCGGGGCACCTTAGTCTTTTGTATCAGCCACCTTCGCGCGGCTGTGTAACTTGGTCATGGAGCCCTTACCTCCATCTTTGGTTGTGGCTCTTCCTAATGGGGAATTGGTATATTTTAATATCGAAACTTGAAGGGACGGCATGGTCTAAGTGAACTCTATGGAGTAGGAACTCAAGTTGCAGCTAAGGTGGGAATAGCTTTAGTTTGCCTAGGATACTTGAGGTCTTAAGTTCCGAAGAGTTAAGTGTTGAGTCTTTAGAGTAGGAGGTCGTAAGTTCAACGAACTTCGAGGATAGATTTTTGAGAAGCTATCTAAGGTTTGAGGCTCTATGGTTTCTAGGAAATGAGTTTATAGGATCTAAGGTGGTAGGTTCAACAAGCACTTGAGAGACTAATTAAATTAGAAATTTTAATTTTACTAGCTCAGTTTAGCACTTTGGTATTATTTTGAGTTTAGAATTTTGCAAGGTTTGTAAGGTGAGTGTTTTAGCTTTAAGGTCATCGAATTTGAGGATTTCAGGAAATGACTCTTTTGGTTTAAGGTTTTAGAATTACAAGATTGAAAAATTGATTTGTAATAAGATTTAAGTTTTTTATTCTTCGAACTTGATGTGCTGGTTTGATTATTTTGGAGACTGACTAGTCTGTGATCATTAAAATGAGGTTTATCAGAGTTGAATTATTAATATAGGAATTTTTAATGAGAATATTTCTTGGGTGATGGAAGGTAATGATTTAGCTCGAGTATTTTCTGAAGATTGTAGATTTGGGTCGAATTTGGGAAAATGATTAATTGTAACTTGAGGTCACATAGGAATTTAAATTTTTTAGGCTATACTTTCCTTTGGAAATTAAGTGTCCAGTTGGGAGAATCAAGGACATGGTTATTTGACTTAAAGAAAGATCGATGAATCTTGGAAGTTGAAATTTAGGCATCAACGGTGGATAGTATAATCAAGTATGTGAGATATTTAAACATTAGGATCTTTGGATGTTGTAGAATAGTTTTGATGGATTGAAGATTTGAACAGTAGGGTTTTCCTTGAGGTTTATTAGTGTTGTGCTATTGAAGGATTTAGTCATGCAAAAACTAGCTTATAGGAGTAGAAGTAGGTGGGCAGGTTACCAGGTTTCTGTAATGTTTTAGAGAAGTCTTTGGTGGTTCGTAGTGAATTTAGTCACCGCTAGATTAGATGATATTTAGAACTTAGTTGTTTAACTTTCGGGTTTAGTTTGTCGGGTAGAATTTTATAGATGCTCTTACTGGTTGGCTGGAGTGGATTTGAGCCTTTTAGGATAAGTTTTTATCTAAGTTGAGCGGGTGTATTTTGGGATGCTGAGGTTGATTAATATTGATCTTGTTTAAAGTAGCGGAAGTTATTTGAGTAATTTGTGTGATAATTCATGATTTTGGAAAGAGAGTATTTCCATCAATGGTGGTAAGAATTTTCGGGATAGTAGGTATGGAGCCACCTTGTACTCGATGATATTAATCTTTATAAGGATATAAATTTTTGAAGTGTGGTGATTATCAAAATGCACGGCAGGAGCATGATACTGTGGTTGTAATTAGGAGTTTAAAATTTTGTGTTGATTTTGAGGAATTAGTGGTGACTTGAAATTTTGAAAAGATACCTATAATTGGAGATTATTTATTGTGTATGCAATTTCGTTATTGATGGTTAACTTTGGAAGTGACCTCTAGGTTACCAAAGTGTAGTTTACAACGAAGGTTTGAAAGTTTTACCGTAGGAACCAATAGAGGTTAGTTCAGATTATCAATTGGAGCTAGTAATCATTGGAATTCCTTGGGTGTTGTGTCAAGGTTTTGTGAACATTGAGATCTTGGTTTACCTGGCCGCTTTAGGAGTATTAATCATGATGTGTCAATGGGAGATTAGTGAGAGTAATCTAATTGGACCGAGTTATTATAAGAGATATTAGATTAAGTTCGGGGATAAGAGATGTTATGGCGGAAGCGCAAAGTTGTCAGAAAGATTTTGCGGTTTCAAGGAGAAGAGATTTGTCTGTTGAGGAAGGTGTTTGGGCTTATCTCAAGGTCTCTCCTATGAGAGGCCGATATGAGGGAGCAGTATCCGTATTTGTTTGGTTGACCCCCTGGTATGCTTCTTAAACCTACTCTTAGTTGAACCTTGTAATTGTCTTAGTTTTAATGATTGACCTTACCAATTTCGAGGACGAAATTTTATTTAAGGGGGGGAGATTGTAACATCCCGAATTTTAGTGTATTTTAAAAAAGGTTTATTTTAAATATTTATTGTGTAATTCTCTTGTTTTAATATTTTAGAGATTTTATTTTATTATTTTATTGGACTTTCCTATTTTTATTAATTATTAATTTTGGAGTTTTAGAATATTATATTAGAATATTTTAAATTGTGAAAATTATCTTATTGGACTTTCGTATTGTTAATTATTGTTTTAGATTTAAATTGATCTTTAATTTAAATTGGTTTGTTTGTGGGTTTTAAAATACTGTTATTTTATTAAAGCATTTCACTATGTTTGATTTATTTTAATTAGTGATCTGCAATTTATTTCCTCTTTATTTTAAATGATGTTTTTGTCAGAGTTTAATATTTCACTTTAGCTAATTTTGAGTTAAATTGATTAATTTATTTTAACTGTTTTAAAAATAGTTATTGTTTTATTTAAATGGACTTGTTTTTGGATTTTAATATTTTTACTGTTTTAATTGAGTATTTCATTGAGTTTGAATTATTTTATTTATCTAGTGGTTTTAAAATCGTTTTAGTTGGATCACTTTCGAAATCCAAGTTGAAAAGTCTGGATCTCACTTTTTTCCTCTTCTTTTTTTCTTTTTCTCTTCTTTTTCTTTTTTCTTTCTTTTTTTCCTTCTTCCTCTCTCTCTCCCCGCACGCGACCAGCCCTTCTCTCTCTCTCTCTCTCTCTCTCTCTCCCCGTTACGGGTTTACCTTCGCCGGCGCCGTTGCCGGCCACCGTGGTCGACACCGCCGGTGCTTTTCGGCTCCCCGTCGACCGGCGACCCTACCGTACCATTTTCAACCGGAGCCTCGCCGTCGTTTGCCTCCACGGTGCGCTTTTACCCGCGGCGGTTTCCTCCTTGCTGCGTCGCCGTCCGGCCACCTCCGGCCACCAGCTCCTAGCCACATCATCACCGGCCCATTTCCGACCTAATCAACCCAATCCCGGCTCCAATCCGTCGCCGGAGCAGCCCCAACGAGCATCAAACCCGAACCCACTTTCCGGCCTTCCACCGCCGTTTCGGCAGCCACCCACGGCCAACCATCACCACTATTAGATTCCCCACATCTTATAGGCCCTACCCTACCGTTCCCAAGTTTTCGTTTGACCCCGGGTGAAATTTGAGTTTCACTGTATATTTCAGCCACAGTGTATTTTTACACTGTGGTGTTGCTGTTTTGGCGCTTCCAGCTCTCCCGTGATCCTCCATAAATTATTTTAAAGCACTGTAAGTATTTCTCCAAAAGACTTTTAAGATTTTAAATATATTTTTGCAATGATCTATTTTATAAACTGTGAATTGGATATCTGTTGGTTATTTGGAAATTATGGATATCTGTTGGTTATTGGTTTTTGGTCATTTTCATGGCATTGTGCACGCATGCGTGGGTGTGTATTTTGAAAAGGCTTTACGGGTGTGTGCGTATCACCCCCAAGCCGAGATGGGTTATTATCTCGGTGGAGCTCCTCTGGGCACTCGGGAGCGGAATATACTGAGTGTCGTCCCCTGGAGCTGTTGCTCGGGATTTGGACGGGATGGTAGCGCTCTCGATCCGACTCCGTGATCTCTCGGGCTGGCGGAGATCAGAGGATGCTTGGCTATGTACGCGATGGGCGTGGAACTGGGCATCACTCGTGTTGTATCACTCGCATGGTCGCTACCTGTGGGGTGACGAAGGGAGCCAGGGTATGTGGATGGTCCCTAGGGGAGGCCATGGTGCATACGGGTTAAAATTGGAACTAATGTAACTGTTCCTGGTTATTAATTTGCCAAATGGTGATTTTTGGCGTGCGTAGGAAAAACTTGTGATTTTCAAGAAATTGTGTTTTTCTCGGATTTTGAACTTGGGTCATCATGTGCATGCATTGGTCGTTGTAATTATATATTTGTTATTTTGGAGTACTTTTGGGTTTTACTTACTGTGGTACCATTTATTTGGTACTGCAGATTTTGACGCAGGTTTTGAAGAGGTTGAGCCCGAGGATGCGGCTCCACCTGAGGAGTTGAGACATTTGGTTATATTTTTATTTGGTACTTGTATTTTATTTGATGTCGTTTTATGAATAACAAAATTGTATTATGTTGACTTGTGGATTTCTGTATTATTTTTGTATTGTAATAAATTCTGGTACTTAGTTATCTGACTTAACCTTTCCGCTGCATTTTATTTTGTACACGTATTGCATTTTACACACTCGGCACGTGTCGTTGGGGTGCGTGACCGTACTGTCATCATCTCGGGTGTCTCGATTTCCGTACTTGTCCTTACATAGAAGTCGAGGGCGCCACATCACTCCTGCCAAACATAACCAAGTCATGGAGAATTAATTCCATAGAGATAAAAAAAAAAAATTCAAAACCTCTCACAATTTTTTAAATCTTTTCAAACACTTAACACTTTTCTATTTTACATATATATAAATTTTTTATGTAATCATTACAATTTTTTTTAAAAATTTTAAAATAAAAATTATATTTAAATAATTTTTTAATTTTATAATATTTCTATTAATTTTTTTTCTCTTCTTTTTTAAAATTTAATAAAATATCTTAACTTAAACTATTTTACTATTATTTTACTATTATTTATAAAATTTTAAAATATTTCAAATATCCAAATCAAATTGTTCGCACTGCAACTCAAAGAAAGTTTGGTCCCAATTTGTAAAGAGATTGGACACCACTGTTTTTATTTCCGTTTGTACCGTTCGAAATTTACTGTGCCAGAAAAGTAATCGGCACAGCTTAGGTGGGTATTTCGTTCCAGGTTAATTTCTGACCATTTCGACTTGTTCCGTTCTATTCCAAACGGATTTCGATATTTCAACTAGATTCCGGCCAGTCTCAAAATTGTCTGCAACTTTCTGTTTGCAGAGCTCTTGAGTCTTTGGTTGTGTTTAGATAGTATAGTGATTTAAGATCACTCTACTATTTTTTATATATATTTTATTATTATATTTTATCATATTTTTATTATTATTCTCATGTCATTCGAAATTATCTAACTACTCAAATGTAATCTTAAGGTTTCGTTTAGTTGACAAACTGATCTTAACTTATTATTATTTTTTTAATATTATTATTTTTTTAAAATTTAAAAAAATTAAATTAATTATTATATTTGATTATTTGTATAAAAATTTTAAAAAAATTATAATAAATAAATAAAATGAGATAAATTAGTTAAGATGGAATCAACGACTCCCATTCCAAAGTTTGTGGTTCTCGTACGTTTCTCCATCTTCATCTCAGGTCGTTCTTACTTTACCCCGTAATATCTTCTGATAGATTTCAGTGTCAGAAAAAGCAAAAACATGACCAGACTAGACAGACTAGTACAAATAAAGAGACAAAACTAAATATATAAATAAAACATTAATGGTACTATAAATTTAAAAGTAATCTCTTTTTTCTGTAGTAAAAGTTTAGAAGTGAATTCAAATGGAAATTTGATAAATAATAATAAAATAATTTATAAATAATAATAAGATAATTTAATAATATTTTATAAAATTAAATAAAAATATTATCTTTTAATATTATTTTTTATTAATAATTTGAAAAAATTAAATTATTTTTTATTTAAAAAATTATAATGATTAATTTGAAAAAAATGTAATAATTAATTTGAAAGTATTTATATTTAATAATATACAAAAAAAAGAAATTAAATGAAAATTTTGAGACGGAAAGTTTTTTCAAATAAATTCTAAGAACACTTACAATAGTTTTTTCATCCTATATTTTAAAATATATCATTAAAATTTATTTTTTTTATTTTACGTGCTGACTTTTAAAATATACCAGTTTCTTCATTTTTTTATATCATTTAAATATTATATTTTTTAATATTTTTTATTCATTTCAAATATTTTCTCTAACTATCAATAATATCTTCAAATGATATTTGCAGTATTTTTCTATATACAATTTAATATAATTATGTTCTATTTTAAATTAATCCAAATTTATAAACTAAACCAAATATAAATTAATTCAAAAAATAAATAAATAATATGAGAGAGAAACTAATAACATTAGAGAGAAACTAATTTAGGACTTTTGAAGAGATGAGGAAATTTAAATAGTATGAGAGAGAAACTAATTTAAAATGTTTAAAGGATGAATAGTTTCCTCTACATTTAGCATGCTACTGTAGTAAAATATAAAATGAAGAATAGAATACAAGATCTATTGGAATGTATTTTTAAGAGTATTTTTTTGTATTTTAAAAAAAATATATATTATAGAAGATCCATTAAAAGTGTTCTAACAGTCTAGAAATTACTTCCGTGTATCATCTGGATTGGAAAAAGTAAAAAGTAAAATGAAAAAAAATTATTATTTTGAAACACTTTTTTAATAGCTATAAATGTATCGTACTCTTTATTTTTATTTTTATTTTCTAATAAGATTAAAAAATGACCAAACTTTTGGCACTCTAACGCATCTATAAAATGCTTTCTTAAATGGCCAAGAGAAAGTTTATATAGAATTATATGTTAAATATTTAAAATCATTCACTTTTTTCAATGGATTCACTCATGTTTAAAAAAAAACTTACTATAGACTTGAGCATTCTAAACTTTGATGAGGTGATTATTTTGAGATGGTATATCAAAACGTATTGGTATTAAAATATTTTGTTTAAATATCGCAATTGGAATGATTATTGAAACGGAATTCAAAATTTTATTAGATTTTATTCCTAAATAAAAATCATAAATGTTTTTTTTAATCATTTCACGTGATAAAAGGTTAAAGAATTAAGAATATAACTTTTTCTTTTTGGCATAAATAAAGGGGTCCAACCAAAAGCAGTGGTACCCAAGCCGGACCCATTTGTTAGAACTAAATTATTGGAGCGAGACCTTAATTATCCGCTTTCACTTTGTAACTAATCTGAATTCTGAACACACAATTGACAATAACCTTTCTGGCCGACAATTTACTGTTGGCTCTTCCTCCGGAAAGGCCACCATAAACAACTATCCTTCTGTTATAATTCAACCAAAAATAAGATTTTAAGAGCGTGGGATGTGATTAGCCATTGTAAAGGAAAGAATAAAATTACTAATATATATGCTTTTGTGACGCATCTCGTAATTCCTGATCTGCTCATCAGCCACTTTCATCTTTGTTCAACACTACAAATATAAGTAATCTTCCTGGCCTCTCCATTTACACATGAGTGTGTTCTGTGAGTGAGTGGAGAAGGCTGGGGAGGGAGATCAGCTACATGCAGGATTGAGTACTAAAGATTAAGGCCAGAATACTGAAATGGAGGTGTGTAATCCTAAGGGAGGGAGAAGAGCTGCTCCTGCATTCCCAGCAATGCTGCTGCTGCTGATGATGTTCCTTAACGCATATTGTTGTGGTGCTGCTGTCCTTGCTAAGAGCAACACCAGTTTCCGATGCAGTGACGGCCGCCTCGATGAATGCCTGATCGAGGAGGACTTGGAGTTGGAGCTGGGGTTCCTAATGAACCCCTACGTAAGCCGGATCCTTACTGGTGGAGGTAAAAACCCTCAGAGCAAAGATCCTAATAAACCAGCCGTTCCGTCTTGTGGGAAACCCAATGACAGCCTTGCATATCGTAACTGCATTAAGAAACTTAACCCAGACAAGCATAAATGTGTGTGCAAAGGTACATACTGCCGTTGCCCCTAGCCTTGAAATTTGAATCGTGGAATTAGTGTGTTTCCTTTCAGTTCTAGTACGAGCTATATCCTATGCTTGTTTTTGTTTTTTTTTTAACCTTTTTCTTCTGTTTGGTTTGTCTGTTCCTTTCTTTGTTTTCAAGTTATATATATAATGTCGTATTACTGCCTTGAATGATTGTGAAACCCTGTTACGTTTATGTGTTTGAATTGATGTATTACTTTCGATTGTTTCGAGAAGATTCTGTTATTTCTACAACGACTTTGAAGCCGTTATATACCTATAACTACAAATATATATCTTACAAATTAATATGTCTATTCTTCACTCGGAAAAAGATCTCCTAAAGTTAATTTGAAACTGAAATTGGGTGCCGACAAATATGATAGTGCAGTTATAATTAAGGACATTACCTGCGTAAAGCAAAGCTTCAATATCAACTCACATAACATAAACGTTCTAGAAAGACTCAATCAGAACATATCTACATGAATCATGTGTTTAAAAAAGAGCAGAGGAACACCTGTAAATTGTAATACCCAACAAAAAGGGGAAAAAAAAGGCTAATGCAAAGTGTGTCGACCGATGAAATTCACGAGAAGAGGGCGTAGGACTAGCTCCAACCAGTCAAACCTAATCTCTCAGCAAGATTGTACATTACTAGTTGATCCCAAACAGGTCCGAAGATACGCTCTCCCATTTAGAGATCAGATCTTATGTCCCTTGGCAGTTTTTGTATAATTGAGTCGCTTGGAATGTGTTGTCAAAGGTACATTTCAGTTAGATGGACGTGGGTGATAGACCTATGTGTCCGGCAGGAAAAAATAATACATAAATTACATTGAAGTTCAGTAGATGCGGATGCTTAAGAAATTATCCAATAGTCGGGGGACAGAAAAACACTGAATCAAGCATCTGAGAAACACATCCTCCAAGCCTAGTCGCCTCAAGCAATGGATACTTGAACAGTTAAACCACAAAGATAATGGGCACAACATTTAACCCTGCACAACATTTAAAATTCGAGTGAGAACACATGCTCGCAAAAAAAGGCTTTTTCTGAATTCGGCTTTCCTATGGATTAGCTTATGCTTGCAATAGGATAAAAGACAGGATGCTCTAATGTAAAATTCGGTTTACTTATTTTTTGTGACAATTTTGTTCGTCACAATAGTCAAAATCTGTTATAATATGAGTACCACAAACTCTAGAATGAGAGTCCGATCTCAACTAATCTCATCTCATCTTATTTAATTATTATAATTTTTTTAAATTTTTAGATAAAATATAATAAACAATTCAACTTTTTCAAATTTCAAAATAATAATAATATTAAAAAATAATTTTTTAACAATAATTTTTTCAACTTTCATCTTAACTCATATCATCTGAACTCATTATCTAAACAACACCTAAGACTATTTTTGAGTAGTGGATTCAATATTTTATTATTACTTTAAATCTACGTTTGGGTAGTTAGGTAATATTAGATGATCTGTAAATAATGATAAAAATGTGGTGAAAAGATAATGAAAAAATATTTAAGAATAGTGAAAAATAGGTGAAATGTAATAATAAAATATTGAATAGTAGTAGAGTGATCTCAGATCACTACACTACCCAAACACAAAAACAATGGTGTCCAAACAGAAAGCTGCAAACAATTCCGAGATTGGCTAGAATCCGACTAAAATATCAAAATCCGTTCGGAATAGACCAAAACAAGTCGAAATGGCTGAAAATTAACCTAGAACGGAATACCCACCTAAGTCGTGCCGGATACTGTTCCGACATAGTAAATTTTAGACGGAATGAACGGAAATATAAACAATGATGTCCAAACTAATCTCTTTACACATTGGGACCAAACTTTCTTTAAGCTATAGTGTGAACAATTTGATTTGAACATTTAGAATATCTCAAAATTCTGTGAATAATAGTAAAATAGTTTGAGTTAAAATGTTTTATTAAATTTTAGAAAATGAGAGAAAAAAATTTGAATAAAAATATTAAAAAATTATTTAAATATAATTTTTGTTTTGAAATTTGAAAAATATGTATTGATTTATATATATATTGTTTTGAAGTTTATAAAAGTTATAATGATTATATAAAAAAAATAAAGATTTGAGATAGAAAAGTATTTGATATTTATAAAAATCTAGAAAATTATGAGAAGATTTAAGTTAATTTTTTATCTCATCTCATTATACAGACAGAATTAATTCTCCGTGACTTGGTCTTGTTGATACGAATGATCATACTGAAAATAGATAATAATGAAAGGTGGGGAGGAGAGTGACTACTGGCACAAAGCCTGTATAATAATAGCAGGAGGAGTCAAGAACCATAAAACAATCATGGGTCTAAAACCTAAAATTTTTGGTCAGCAGAATGAAATCCTATATATATATATATTTATGTTAGAGCTCTCACAATGAATTCTTCATTCTATCTTTTAAAATACATCATTAAAATTCTTTTTTTTTTTTTACATACTGACTTTTACAATATACTATATATCAACTTATCTATTTTTTCTTCATATCATTTAAATGTTATATTTTTTAATCTTTTTTATTCATTTCAAATATTTTCTCTAACTATCAATGATATCCTCATATCTTTTAATATTTACAATATCTCTCCATATTCATATAATTTATGTACTATTTTAAATTAATCCAAATTTATAACCTAAACTAAAATATAAATTAAGTCAAAAAATAAAAAGAAGAGATTATATAATGAAAATATCTTCAAAAAATATTATGAAAATATCAATTATCGATAATTGTCATTTTATGAAATAAGTGATATGTAAGACTCAATTTTATTAAACTATCACTACTAACCAAATGATTGATATCCACATTATTAAAAATATCACCATTCCAACACTTGCCTAGACTATGGAAATTTGACAATATGTGAAATTATTAACAGGTAAGCATATTCCAATACTTGCATTCCAGGTTCCTTTGGACATGTGAGAAATTAATTTAAAAGGTTTATAAGCATGAACGGGCTCCTCAAGATATAGCGACTTTCTTGTGGCAAAATGTAAAATCTTTTTAAAATAGTAGATCCGATAGAAGGCAATTTTAGGAGCATTTCTTTATATTTTAAAGAAAAATGCATTATGTAGAGGGAGTGTTCCGGAGGTAAGTTGATCGGAATCTAATAGAGATACAAAGGGATCCATACACTTATATATGTGGCTTTCATCAGCCTTGTTTTTTTTCTTTTCCTTCAGAAGAAACCGTTGCCCCCTCTCTCCCTTCTGATTGAGCTGCATTATTGCATAATTTATATAGTTAAAATCAATATAATTTTAATTGTTTCATCATATTATCATTAATTTTAGAGGAAAAATGATCAAGAGGCAATAAATTCAAGTTATGAATTAAATCGATTAAAAGCATAGTTTATGCTTATATTTTATAACTTGTGATTTAATTTGATTTTATTGTCTCACATGCACAACACATTTTTATTTAATATTTTAGTTTAGTTTTCTTAAATTAATTATTTTCTTTTTCTAATTTTATTTTATTTTATCTTTATTCTATTTGTTTTAGTTTATTTTATTTTATTTTATTTTATTTTATTTTATTTTTATTTTTATTTTTATTTTTTTATTTACTGCGCAGGCTAAATGACATGTCGTTTGGCCTGCAAAGCCAAATGACATGTCGTTTAGCACAGATTTAATTTCGGTCGTCTGGCCTAAACGACGTGCCGTTTGGTCCGCAAACCAAACGACACGTCGTTCCCTTCATCTTCTACCTCCCGCACTGCACTTCGTGCTACAGTGCCGTCGTGCACAGCAGCTCCTCCGCCGGCCACCAGCAACACCAGACGACGCCGGCGATCAGTTCTACACCACCATGCATGGCCAAGTACACGTCCAACTCCACGAAACCACCGAGCTACGGCAGCGTCGTTGAAGTTGTCTTCAACCTCTCGACCGTGCAAAGCTTCGAACCATGCATGCATTCCGAGCATGCACAAGAGCACTCCATCACCCCTGAAGCACCTCCACTTCACGGCCAACCTTCATCTTCAACAACGCAGCAGCTCCAACCAACACGCAGTGCGTTCGGACCACAGCAGGATCCACGGGCAATGCACGGAGCAGTCCATACAGAGCAGAAAAAGAGAAGCAAAAGAAAACAGAAAGACAAAGAATCACTCGGTGCAAGCTGGAAAGAAACTACATGCAGTGCAGTCGGCTGCAGTTCGGCGCAAAGCAGAAGAAGAAAAGAAAACCATTCGGTGCAGTTGGTTTCGAAGAAGTGGAAGAAAAATAAACATGCATGTTCGGTGCATGTGGTTTCGGTACAAAGCAGTGGAAATAATAAACAGCCTACTGAGTCGGTTGGAAAGCAAGAAAAAAAGAAAGAAAAGAAAAGCATGCATGTGCAGTTTCGGCCGAAAGGTGAATAAAAATATAAACATGCATGTGATGAGATCGGTGCATCATTCGGCTGTAAAGTAGTTGCAAGAAAGAAAGAAAAAGAAAGAAAAAAAAAAACTCAAGCACTCGGTCGGCTGGAAAGCAAAAAGAAAAGAAAGAAAAGAAAAGAAAGAAACAAACGGCAGTGGGGAACAGATGCACATGGGAGTTGGGACAGCACAGACGCACGCAGCACAGTGCAATTTTGATGCCTATATAAGGCTTGTAAGCAGACTGAGAATTGGTGGTCAATGTTAGACACCCAGTAGCTGTAGAATAGAGTAGTTGTAGTTTTTCAGTTTAGGAGACAATGCAGATGAAGTGAGGGAGTTCGGTGATACAGTTGAGAGCCTAATGGACCAACTGTGTTATCGAGCTGTCCTCTCCTTTATCTGTAGTCTCCACTTTATTTTTATTTTTTTATTTCAATTTATGTCATTTAATTTTATCCACTTTAAATTTATGCACTTTAAATTACTGTCATTTATTTTTCTGCAATTTAATTTTCTGCACTTTAAATTACTGCACTTTATTTTCCTGCACTTTTAATTTCTGCACTTTAATTTATTGTCATTTATTTTTCTGCATTTTTATTTCCTGCAATTTATTTTTATGTCATTTAATTTTCTTGCTCATTTAAATTTCAGTTATTTAATTTTCAACAATTTAAATTCACTGTCTTGCGCTTTAATTTCTTTACTTTTCATCACTGCTTCTCAACACTCAAAGCCAACCAAAAATGAATCTGGTTCACGACCAGTAAATTTTCTTTTTCATTGCACTCTTTCATCCATTGTAAATATCATCAATTTTTATTTTTATTTTCTCATTGTAAATAATTCCACCATTTTACACGAGTTTATTTTTAGCACTTTCCCTGTGGAGACGATCTAGGAATTTATTCCTAATTACTACGCGACACGCTTCTGCACTTGGGATAGCCTTTTGGCTGCTCATTTTCGAACAAGTCACCTTCTCCCCCCTCTTTGCTCTCAAACTAAATCAAAAGAAAACAGAGACAGAAGAAACCGCCCACAACCCAACTCTCTCTTCCCCCGCTGCCCATTCCTATGTCTCTCTCTCCTCCGTTTTCCTTCATTCCCCCATTTTCTTCCCACCCACACGAAGACTAGTCCGTCGCCCACAGTAGTCACTGACCTCCCCGACATCCATCACCGTCACCGACATCCCGACAACGTCAGGTATCTCTCTCTATCTCTCTCTCTCTCTCTCAGTTCCAATTGAGTTGCCCTAACACAGAATACAAACAAAGGGGCTTCGAATTTCCACATTGAAATTAGGTGTTCAGTTGGTTGATTTATGTATACAAATTGGAACTGGCACACTTTTAGCATTAGTTTTCTACTTCCTCTATAAAGGTAAGAGGAAATTTGTATATGGCTTATTTTGTATATGATAGGGCTATAAAGTGTTCTTGCTGTCTGGTTCCGATTACTTCAATGGCCCTGGTTTTTGGATTGTTTGATTTTGGTGTGTGGTTGCTGCGTGGGTCAACGTATTGTTTAATTTTGGTGTATGGTTTCTGGATTGTTTGATTTTACTGTGTGGTTGGTGCGTGAATGCCCCTGCTTGATTCTACATTGTTGGTTCCTTAGCATGCAAAGACAACCTTGCTACAAAAATTAGTTGCTCTTTGGGGTAGATTAAAATTTTAAAAAACAAAACTCTGTTTGATTGTCTGATAGTAAAAGGTATTGGCAGGACTAGTTGTTTGGAAGGATTTAGTTTTTTATGTTACTGAAAAGTCTGGAAATGATCTGTTTTATGAAAAATATGCTTCTTTCAAGCATGCTTTTCATTGACACTCAGGTATAGCACTATAATGATGGAAATCCATCCATTTGGATAAGTGCCTGAAAGGTCTATCAAAAAATTCACGATTAAAGAACAGTTGGATCCTCATTGTGTTTCATGAGTATATTAACTTTGTTATCTTTATTATATACTAATTGATGAAATGTATCCTATTTTTAGTTTTCAGGTTATTTGTTTTTCTCAGCTTCTCTAGAAACAAGCAGGATTATGGATTCATATACACTGAAGTCTGTGTTAGATTTGCGTGCACATTTTCGTTCAACTTTTGATTTCAACTACATTCTAAGTTTTCTGAAATTTGATCATCAATAAAGAATTGAATGAAAAAATTTCTTTTGCAGATTCATATACACATTGAAGCACAAGTGGAATTGCTGTTACTCCAATGCTAAATTCATCTGATGAACTTAAGACCAAAATTGACCTGTTGTTGCAAATCTGGTTGTTGCAAATCTATGATTTAAAGTGGCTCCTAGAGCAAACCACGCAGCCCAACAATGAAACCTGGCTTCCAACAAATCCATCACCTTTGTAGGTCTCTCCAAAGACAGCCTTAATGACTCTTGAGCATAAGTTGATGAATCACAAAACTCAAATGGAATTCAAGGCCATAAACAAAAGTTACAAATTACAAAGTATAAGATAGGCATTTTGTTGTCATGGGTATTTGCTGTCAAGTACTTTGAGTTGTAATGTTAGCAATTGTTGACAAAGTACTTTGCTGTCAAGTATGTAAGACATAATTGTAGTTGGGCAAGTTGTACAAGAATTCGTAATGCTTAAATAGAAATGGGATTTTGTACTATGGAAGTTGTACTATACTTATTGAATTTATTTCCTTGTTTTATAAATATAAAAAATCAGTATTTAAATACCAAAATAAGTTGTCTTCACTGCAGCTGAATATATTTCCTTGGTTTTTTGTTCAATATCGAATTTTGGAATGCTATCACCAAAATTTACATTTAAACTCCGAAATTACATTCAAATCCCAAAATTACAGTCCAACCAGCTAATGACATTAAGACCCCAAGATTACAGAATACTCATGGTTGGTTAGTATACTATCTTGACTCCCTCCTCCAGCATCTTTGTCCTTCACCTGCGGATCACAAAAAAACTGTTAGTGGAGTGTCAAAGGAAAGGCTTCGACGTGACAATGTATAAAACGTTTCTAGTTGCACAATTTTACAATACCTCATCTATCTTGTTTCTTTTTTGACTTTTTATTTTCTTTTTCAGTATTGTCTCCACTATAGAGACTCATCGTTTGGATGGAAGCCTACCCTTAATTTTAATACCAGCAAGACTACAAACCCCATGATTTTGTTGTTTTGTTTCACTTGGACCATCTTGACACACAGCATACTCACTCGTTGTACTATTCTGACTTAACTCTACCTCCTTAAACTTGTGCATATGATTCTTCCACTTTATGTAGGTCTCATGATCCTTTGAAGCAACTAAAGCTATTTTACATTCGCATTAGGAGCTCATTCTAATATACACCTTAACCACGAGTCAAACAACCACACAAATATATATGTGTCCTCATTTAATATAAGATCACATCCAAAAAGTATCGATCGGCCATGTTAGTTGACTCCCACGAAAGGGGCAAATGGCATTTTATATTTATTTGTCAAATACGTTGTGTGAAATGTTATGACATCTCCAAATGACTCATATGCTACCCTACTTCGGGCATCCGCCCAAAATACATTTCATCTAGATTCATCACATAGAAAAAATCATTATTTTTCCCTTGTTGCCACACCAAATAATTGTGAAATGGCTCTGCATCTCCTTCTCCAAGCAATTCATTACGAACTTTGTTAATATAATTCATGTGCTCTCTCTCCAAAAATGAGATTCTCATATCCACCCCCTTCAACAAGCATAGTTTTGTAACTTTTAGCTAGACGGATTCTGGCTTTATCCATCATCTCAATTCTTTTTTTCGATCAACTTGATAATTTTTTATGGCAAGCAATATGTCTTGACTTACTCGGGCTTACAACATGATTGTGTTTGAGGACGACATTAGATAACTGATACCTTCTATTGACTATTTGCTTTATATTAATCTTAGCCTTGCAATTTGTCCCACCTACTAGCTTTAGCTAATCAATTTTTGATTACTTGCTTATTGGCTTGTGATGGCAACTGCATGCTATGGTGAAATATTTTACCTCCCATAATCCCCAGTAGACGATGTTTTTTTTTTTACACTCCAAATCTCTCCTGTTTGGTATACTTTGTGTAGTATTCAATAACATCTGCTTGAGTCTCAAATATCATATCAATCTTCGGTTCTTCATCCTTTTTATTCTCAGTATACTGAGATTCAGCTTGCTCTTGTTGGTCTTCTATATTAAGCAAAACATCATTTATTTAGAATCCATTAAACATGCTATAAAATAATCGATATTTAAAAGAGTCCATAAAACAATGCTATTAAAAATTCAATAATTAACATCTAATCTCATGGAGTGTTAGAACCGTCATTGTCATGTTTTTCCTTGAAAAATATCAATCGACACGGTCCCATCTCGATTAAACCTATAAAATAATATATATATATTTAACAGTTCTATACAAAACAAAAATTATATAACCGAAATTATTTTTAAAACTCATATTATATAGATGATTTAAACTAGAACACAGTTTAGACTTCAGACATAAAACGTACTTCAGACTAGAACACACTTCAGACAAGAACACAAATACATACTTTAAACAAGAAAACAAATACAGGGCCATAAGAAAAAAAAAATGCAGGGCGATAACACGACTGGGAAGATACTGAATGTGTAAAAATCTGAGAATGTGTAAAAATGCAGGGCCATATGAATTTGAATACTTCCAGATTCGTATATTCAGAAAAATTAGGTTTATTTGAAGGGGTTTCACTCGAACTACTCAGCAATCCTGCTTTGAGAGATTTAAATCAGCGATCTCATTTTGGGCATGACTGGCATTTGCATCGTGCAGTTCATATGAATTTGTTTTCCTGATATGGGTAAAGTGAGATATCATGCTGGTGTACTGAAGAGTTTGATAAAGCACTGAAGATTCAATGTCAGCCTTCGAAGGTTTTAACTGATCATATCTGGGTTTTTTATGGTAAGTTCCAATTGCAATTTCTTCTTGGATTCTATTGTTGTTTTGTTGTTACCCACATACTACACATTCAACATTGAGAGAGACAGATAGAGCGAGCTAGGCTGAACTTGTACAGAAAATGCATAGGGGAAATGTAACATGTATAGCACTTATAATTCTTTTCATTGATAAGAAGTTCATGTTATTATTTCAAAGTTGCCCATTTCATCTCTCTCAAAAAAAAAAAAAAAAGTTGCCCATTTCATCTCCTTCTGGTTCACTTTCCAAGGAGTCTGATATGCGGGGAGAGGAGCAGCAAAATATAGTCTTACGCTTTTAGGCTTGTAGCCTCGTTGAGAAGTAGATTTTCTCAACAAAACTTAATCAGAAATTTGTCTCAGCTTCTGCAGATAAAACTTGAGGAAACTTTTCATGAGAGGAACATAAAAATTTACCAAGTGGATTAGGCTTATTGAAAAAACAATATTTTGATAAATGCCTACATGCACAATTTGGGAATCAATCTGGAATGATAGCTCTAACCTTCACCTCGCTTCGATGTGTAATTCGTTTAAAAATTTCCATGTGGACTAACCTCTGCCCCTAAATTCTCTCCCAACAACTAAACCATTAGTGGCTCTTGGGGTTGGTAAAGAAAGCAATCATGCATGTCATTATGGACACGAAAATCGCTTTAATTTTTACCGTCCATTCATGAAAATAAACAATGGGTATTTGGAAAGATCTGAATTTGAGAAAGCACATTGCAAAAGACACGTATGTCGTAGCGTTTCTTCAACAGAAATTTAGGTACATGTTAAGAGGAAAGCACATGGTACGGAAGGGAATAAGATTTCCCTCTTCACCATTTCCAGAAAACATTGGAACCACACTTGTATTTGTCCTTCCCTTCACATTCCAGCGCCAAATCGTCAGAAAGAAATGGCACTTTCTGCATCAGCCCAAAACAAATCGAGGAGAACCAGTCAAAGAAAAGTTAAAATCCATAGTAGAAGGAAACCCAGAAAAAAATGATTCTAGTCATTGACGAGACTAACCTTTTGCTTGGCAAGATCATGGCAGCCGGTGAAGTTCTCGGGGAACTTGCATGTGCCAAATTGAACTGTATAAGCTCGTGCAAAGTTTGCACCACTCGTGGCCAATCTCTTCTTGTCATTCAGTTCCTATTACAACATTCGTGCTTAGTTTAAGTTCCGTATTAGAAACCAATATAAGTAGCACTAAAACAAAGCTGCATAATACACCTTGTTTGCTTTACTCTTTTCAAGGTATTCTTCGATGACACCTGCATTGGCAGAAGAATTGGAGGCGGCAGCAGTAGCAGTTATTAAGACTAGAGTCCAAAAAAGTGGAAAGTGTATTTCACAGTATTTCATTAAATGAACATATTGTCCTTTTATATACAAGGGAAATGATAGACGTTTAAAATTAATAAACTAACTAATTAACTAACTCTAATATCCTCCCCTCAAGCTGGAGCATGAATGTCAATGATGCCCAGCTTGGAAATCAGAGAAGAAAACAAGGAAAAACCAAGTGGCTTTGTGAAACAATCAGCTAGTTGATGATGAGATGAAACATGAAATGGTTTGATAATTCTAGCTTGAATCTTGTCACGGATGAAATGGCAATCGATCTCTATATGTTTCGTGCGTTCATGAAAAACTGGGTTGGAGGCAATGTGAATAGCAGCCTTGTTATCACAGTATAATGCAGTAGCTTGTAAGGAAGAAACTTGTAAATCATGAAGCAATGAAATAAGCCAAACTACTTCAGAAACAGCAGTAGCCATAGCTCTATACTCTGCCTCGGCTGATGATCCTGAGACTGTTGGTTGCTTCTTTGACTTTCATGAAACAAGAGAGCTACCAAGGAAGATGCAAAAACCAGTAATGGATCTTCTGGTATCACTACATGCAGCCCAATCAGAATCAGCAAACACAGTTAAATGAAGAGTAGAAGTAGAAGGAAAAAACAACCCTTGACCAGGTGAGGCTTTGAGATATTGAAGCACTCGATAAGCAGCATGTAGATGGGGCTGCCGAGGAGAATCCATAAATTGGCTGAGTGTATGCACTGCAAAAGTTATATCTGGTCTGGTTATAGTAAGATAAAGGAGCTTACCCACCAAACGTCTATAGGCTGTAGGATCATCTACAAGTGGCCCTTCAGATCGAGTAAGCTTAAGATTTTGTTCCATGGGAGTATTGACAGGTTTGGAACCCAAATAACCACTGTCTGAAAGTATTTCCAGAGCATATTTTCTCTGAGAAAGAGAAATTCCAGTATTGTTTCTAGCAACTTCTAGTCCCAAAAAATACTTTAAAGATCCAAGATCTTTAAGTTTAAATTTTTGATCCAGAAAGATTTTGAAGGAATTAACAGATTCTATATCATTGCTTGCAATGAGAATATCATCAACATATACCAACAATGCAATGAAAATAGAACCTGGAGATCTAGTAAAGAGAGAGTAATCAGCCTTTGACTGCACAAAACCATGTTCAATAATGGTAGAAGAGAATTTAGCAAACCATTGCCTTGATGCTTGTTTCAAACCATATAATGACTTATTGAGTCGACAAACTCTAGTATCTCCTTTATCACCAAAATCGGGAGGCTTGGACATGTATACTTCTTCTAACAAATCCCCATGGAGAAAAGCATTGTTGACATCTAATTGAATTAGATGCCAACCTTTAGCTGCAGCTATAGCTAAAAGGCACTTAACAGGGACCATCTTAGCAACTGGACAAAAGGTGTCAAAGTAATCAACACCTTCCTGTTGGGTGAATCCCTTGGCAACTAGCCTTGCCTTATACCTCTCAAGAGTTCCATCAGATCTAAGTTTTACTTTTTAGACCCATTTACATCCAATTGTACTTTTTCCAGGTGGAAGAGTGGTTAAAGTCCATGTATTATTGTGTTCCAATGCTGCTATTCCCTCAGCCATAGCAAGTCTCCAATGAGGAAATTTGACAGCTTGATGATAGTATTGAGGTTCAACATTGGTGGAAAGGGCCAAAGTAAAAGCTTTGTGTTTATGAGACAAAAAAGAGTATGAAATAGAATTTGAAAGAGGATACTGCTTACCTGATAAAAGACCAGAAACATGAATTGGAGAAGATGGAGAGCAAGCCTTTGAAGATGCCAAATGGCAATGGTAATCCTGCAAATAACCAGGTGGCCTATGTACTCGAGAAGATTTTCTGGTTAAAGGATTAGATGAAGTGGGAATATGGTCTGTTGGAATTTGAACAGGTTCAGTTGGAACAGGAAAAGGTCCAGAAATATCAGGAATGGGTTGGGGAAAAACAACAGGAGATGGGGTGGAAATATGAGAGAGATTTGTAGACATTGACTGGAAAGGAAAGATATGCTCATGAAAAACAACATCTCGAGACACAAAAGTTAAATGAGAATCAAGATCATAAAGTTTATAACCTTTGATTGCATGCGGATATCCAATGAAAACGCATCTATGAGCTCGAGGAGAGAATTTTGATCTATTTTGAGCAAGAGTAGAGGCATAACAAAGTGATCCAAATACTTTGAGATGATCATAAGTAGGTGGTTTATTGAAGAGCAATTCATAGGGAGTTTTATTGTTCAGCAGAGGAGAAGGAATTCTGTTGATCAAATATACTGCAGTAAGTATACAATCAGACCAAAAAATTAAGGGAAGATTGGACTGAAAAAGAAGAGCACGAGCAACATTAAGAATGTGCTGGTGCTTCCTTTCAACAACTGAGTTTTGTTGAGGAGTGGCTACACAAGATAACTGATGCAAGATTCCTTTGGTGGAAAAAAATTGATGCATAGCAAACTCACTGCCATTATCAATACGAATGATTTTAATTCTAGAATTGAATTGATTTTCAACCATAGCAATAAAATGTTGTAATAGAACTCGAGCATCAGATTTGGATTTTAATAAGTAAACCCAAGTGCTACGAGAATAATCATCTACTATGGTTAGAAAATACTTGAAACCATCTATAGATTGAGACTGAAATGGCCCCCAAATATCACAGTGTATAAGCTCAAAGGGAGAAGTTGAATTATTCTGACTATTAGAAGGAAAAGGTAACCTCTTGTGTTTAGCAAGAGGACAAACATTACAAGGTATAAGACTGTTTCTAGGAATAGAAGAAACTATATGAGATAACAATTTCATTCTAGGAAAAGAGGGATGACCCAACCTTCTATGCCAAACATCAAAATTATTAAGACTAGAGGAATGAACAGAATGTGAAACAGAGGTAGGATCGAAAGACACAACTTGTGATTCAATAGGAGGATCTGGTTGTTGCAGTAAGTATAATCCTTCTTTGGCTTTACCCTTCCCAATCATTCTCCAATGGATGAGGTCCTGAATTAAGCAAGCATCACGCAAAAAAATTATACAACAAGAAGAAGAAGTGGTGAGTTTACTGACAGATAGAAGATTAAAATGAAAGGAGGGCACACATAGTACGTTGTGTAAGACAAGAAATGGTGACAGAATAATAGTACCAACATGAGTGACTGGGGCAGAAATACCATTAGGCATTTTGACAAACATATTATGAGCAGGTTGAGAAGATGTTAATAAAAGAGAGGAATGGACCATATGATCCGTAGCCCCGGTGTCAATGATCCAATCAGCAGAAGTAATTGATGAATTATGAATGTTCTTGATGAAAAAAACGGAATGTTGAGGAGATGAATTAGGAATTTTACCCGAGAGATGTTCAAAAGAAGTAGTAGATATTACATTAGCTGTTTGTGGTGAAGAAGCAGGAGACTCGGAATGGAGAAGTGCAAGAAGCTGTTGGCACTGGTGTGGTGTAAGAGGAAAAGCCGAATTAGGTTCAGATGAAGTAACTTGATGAGCTGAGGATGAAGATTTGGCTTTGGATCAATATCCAAGAGGATATCCATGCAGCTTGAAACATTTATCCATAGTATGGCCTGGAATGGCACAATGAGAGCAAATAGGCCTGTCTCGACGATTTGAAGTTTTGCTTGCATGTGGAGGTTTAACAGAAGAAGACAGAGCCGCAGACTGAATACTTGGAAATAAAGCCGAGCCAATTTCACGTTGACGTTCCTCTTGAAGAACAAGAGAGAAAACCTTGTTGATAGGAGGTAACGGCTCAATAAGAAGGATTTGGCCACGAACATGAGAGTAGGAATCATTTAATCCCATCAAGAAACGCATCACGTACTCTTGTTGTTGCAGATCTACCAATGCACATAATCCTCCACATGAACAAACAGGTAAAGGCCTATAATTCATCAATTCATCCCATAGGCCTTTCATTTGAGTGAAATACGAACTCACAGAGAGATCAGCTTGTGTGAGAGAAGCAATAGCTTTCTGGAGTTGAAAGATTCGTGGTCCATTACCTTGAGAGAACCTTTCTTTAAGATCAGACCACATTTCCTTTGCTGAATCTACGTATATCACGCTGGTAGCAATTTCTTTAGACAATGAATTGAGGATCCAGGACAATACCATATTATTGCATCTGGTCCAGGAAGAAAACAGAGCAGATGTAATCGGAGGTGAAGAGAATGAGCCATCGATGAAGCCAACCTTATTTTTGGCAGTCAAGGCCATGAGCATGGACCTACGCCATGTGTGGTAGTTGTCGCCCGTAAGAACTTGAGTGACCAGTAGAGACCCTGGACTATCTCCATGATGAAGATAATAAGGGTTTGAAGCATCCTCAGGAAGAGGCGAAGAAGAAAGGGATGAAGAAGAATCCATGTTAATGTGCGGACAAAAAAACTACTGATACCATATTAAGACTAGAGTCCAAAAATGTGGAAAGTGTATTTCACAGTATTTCATTAAATGAACATATTATCCTTTTATATACAAGGGAAATGATAGACGTTTAAAATTAATAAACTAACTAACTAACTAACTCTAATAGCAGTTGTGAAAAAGGCGCTGTTAGGCCAAGCAGTGCAGCCCTTCTCCTTCACTCCCACTCGATTCTTTTGGTTCAGAAACTCTAACCTGTTGGGCCTTGATCACAGGCAACTTGTGACCAACCACAACTGGGGATGCCACAGAAGGCATGGAAGCAAGCTTTGCATTAAGCTCGGGCGATCCAGCTCCCGAGATGGCATAATTGCATGCCAAAACAGTAGAGTTCATGGCTGCCATTGCTGCAAACTCTGGTTGCACTAGGAAAGCAAAGTTCACTTTTTCTTTCCAATGAGCGAGGGAACAAAGGTGAAGAGAGGGCGGTTAATGGTTGTTTATGGGGTTATGGATATTTGATAAGGAGTGATATGATAATGAATGCGATAATGGAAAGTGGAGGGAGTGTGGATAAGGTGAGATTGGCAAGCTCTGTTCTCCATGCTGTGTTGGGCATTTGAATTTCTGTCGTGAGCTATATACTCTTGGCCCCACTTTGGAATCAAAAGATGTGCTTGGTATCTCATTAGTGAGGACACGACAATTTATATCAGGGAATGTTCAGAGAGTAGTACTATACAGCCTCCCCATTTTATCTACACCACACGAATTTTTGAATTTTTTTTTTCTCTTATTCCTATTTGAACTCCCTCCATTTCCCACCCCACGCATTTTCTCTCTCCCCCCGTTCCCACCCTTGCATTTCCCTCCCAGCCAGCACGTCCCCACCCCACCGTCCCACCCCGGCATTTCCCCCCTCCCCTGCGTCAGACGGAAGCCCCCTACCTTCTCCTTCTCATTTTCCCCCCTCCCCTGCATTCGGTCAGAAGCCCCCTGCCTGCACCAGTCCGTGTGAGCTCCTCCCCCACTGGTAAGTTTGCTGTGTTGTGCTCCATTTAAAAACATATTTTCTGTGCATGTTTGAATTTATGGCTCAACAAGTTTTTGCCTTTCCAGTTATTGGCTCCTAAGCTTCTCCTTTTTTTCTTTAATTTGTTTCATATCTTCCAAAGGAAAAGGGAAAGAAGATTTTTTAAAAGTGTAAAAGGTCAACAAAACGTCCCTCAGAACGTACTATCTAGCATCAACAATAAACCTAAGGCCTTAATTTTTTTTTTTTATCATCGATTGAAAAACATATTGGATGAAGAAAAGTTAAGAACTCTACTTTGGTTGCGATCAGAAGCCATCAGTTTTCTGGGGAATTGAGGTTAGTGAATTTTAGTTATTTGAAGGTTCTTCAATCGTTTGCTAGAAGTTGCCTCAATTGAATAATCTATGATCTAACGTATGCAAACAATAGTAAAGAACAAAAAAAAATCAAATACATTGCACTTCGCACACATGGTTCTTTGGCATTTTCTCCATCGCAGACCACCTTAGTCTTCTTGGTCTTTCTTTAATCAATAGTTGCCATTCTCTGTTTCCCAAGCAAAACTCCATAAAATTGTAAATTACAAGCCATTACAAGTTTTTGCCTTTCCGGTTATTGCCTTCTAAGCTTCTCCCTTTTTTTCTTTAATTTATTTCATATCTTCTAAAGGAAAAGGGAAAGACGATTTTTTAAAAGAATACAAAAATAAAGTAGAAGAAGCTTCAATGGCTTTGCAATTAAGTAGTAATTTTCGCCAACTTTTTGTTCAGTTCTAATTAGAAAGTAGTATTTTGTTCACTGCCCACATTTGTCAAAAAAATCCTAATAGAAACCTTTTAAGCTTGAAAATGTGGTGATGTGTATACAAGACACCAACCACAGGAAACAAGAGTTTTTGAGTACTAATATGTCTGGTGACTGCAATCTCCTATATAGAACGCGTTCTCATCCCTATCAAATTCATTATGGTTGAATCACATGTTTGCATGTTTGAAGCTTTGCTATATAGCTGAAAGGCAATAACAACACTAAACAATTCACTAGCCCATAATTTGATGCTGTAAAATCTACCTTTTAGGTAGAAGTGACTTGTGTAGAGTGATAAAGATAAGGGGCCAACGTCCTGTACATTTATGCTCTTGATGATGGAGCATATACATATGATTCACAAAGGAAGAAATATAATTACTTAATTTGGTCTTGATTAGATTGGAATTCTAGTCATCTTTAAAAAAAAATCTAAAATAAAAGAACTGTTTAAATATCCTTAAAAATTAGAATAACATGACAAATTGAAATATTAGATAAATCAATCTGGATATAATATTAATCCCCTTGGATTTCTTCTCTGACTATTTAACATGAATCATAACAAAAGTCAACTATTTGTTCTTTGTTTAAATCTAAAGATCTAGTTATAATATTAAACCCCTTGGGGTGCTATTATATTGTGTTATTAATTGATGATTATATTATGTTGTTTATAGAGATGTGCTGGTACTGATCATTTATAACTGAAGACATGAATGCAAGCTTGATGAGTCATCACATGGAGGATGTGTGGCAGTACTGGTTTTGGAGTATTTTTTTTGTTGGGGAGTTTGTACCAATGTTTTGGTTGTGGGGGAGTTGGTACCATAGTGTAGATGATTGGATGGTTGTGAATATTTGGAGTGTTGTGGGAAAAAAAAGTCTCAAACTCCATATTGTGTAGATGATTGTTTGTTGTGAATGGAAGGGAATGAACTTTGTATAATTTGTAGTGTATAGTTTATGTCCTCATTTTAATCCTTTTTTAGATCTGATGGCTTTCAAATTATGCTCATCTGATTGTGGGTGTTGAAATTAGGCATGATTGGATGTCACCAGTTTTCAAGTTCTATCACTTGCTTGTGATATTTTGATATTCTCTTATCTCTCTTTCAAAAGATACTTACATTAAATTCATCTATGTAAAAGAAACTTGTCTGAAAGGTGTGCATCTCTGACTTCGAAATTTCATGTCCATTTGATTGTCAATAAGACAGGCAAAAAATAGATAATCTGAAATCTGAAGAAATGGATTGGATGTCGTATGACTTCAAAGCTATCATTCTTCTAACATAATCTCAACCAAAACCTGAAGAGATTTTCTACTGATTACAACATATTCTTGGGGTAACTTTTGTACATATAATTTGGCATAAATGGGAGACCATTTTCATGGACTGGCACTACATGAAACCCTGAAACCTACCAGGAAAAAAAATTGTGGAAAAGAAAAAGGAGAGGGGGAATGAAAGGTGGCATAGTCCCAAAGAATAGTCTGATCCCAAAGAAAAAGCTAATTTTAAATTTTCAAAATTCATTAATTCACTTGATCCCAAAGAATAGTCTTCTATGTTCATAGCATGATGATGTTTACGAAGCCCCTTTTTTCATACAATGCATGCTATTCCAAGACTTCAGCTAGCCAAAGTTCCTTCCATGTGGAAATCTCATTCTCATGCTTAAGCTTTCTGATTCCTTCATAAAACCCATCTGCCCCATTCCCCTCTTTCCTGTGGTATTTCCTGTTGATGATTGTAGGTCTCCACCGCGAACCAGGGGTGTAATGGTTAAATTCCAGCACTATAATATCTGTGGCAAATATTGAAGGTTGTGATTAGCATTGCAAACTGATTTGGCCTCGTTATATGTCAAAAGATCACAGCAAACTAAGGCAATTTAGTTAAAAGATATAAGGACCTATGTAACTCCCCTAGCTTTTTTTGAATTTTGCAGAGAATTTTAATGGCCATTTGAATAGAGTAGGGAAATCAAAATTTCGTATTCCATTGCCATGCCCTTTCAAACACCCTAATAGCCTAATGTATCGTGCCACAGGTGCAAAAGCATGGACCCAAATAATCCTAAGGCAGAAGTTGATAAGGTTAAAACAACTGAAACTGGGACCAACTATATAAATAAGTTTTCTATATCAGAAGTCGGTTAAATAATGGGTTCACTTGCTCACTTGCCCAAAAAATATGTTTCCTGCTTAAAGTGAACTCATTTGTTTTAACATGCAAAATTACAGCACTTCGTCAGATGGCAAGTAACAGGTACAAATTACAGCACTTTGTTAGAGATATGTTATGACATTTTGTGTTAAAATGAGTACCAATTCATCCATCATCCAAGATTACTTGAAGAGTTTTTTCAAAAGAAACTAGTCGGGATTACCGTTTACCGCCCTGAACTCAAGAAAAAATCCTAGTTGTTTATTTGTCCAAACAACTATCTGTTCAACACCGCACGAATACGGGAGTGGGGAGTACGGGATTATTCAATATTTTCCTGTGGCGAGAATGGATACATGGAGTTTTTTTTAGAAATAATATCTTTTTTTTAATTTTCAATCATTTAAAATCTTCTCCAATCGCTGGACGAATTGAATTTTTTTTGTTTTGTAAGGGATGTGAGGTTCGAATTTGGTTCTTCCATTTAGAAACCAGACCTCATACCATATGATCCAAAGGACCTTGGCCAATTAAATAGTCTAGTATATAAGGATAAACATAACATTGAATGCTTATGTGAGATTCATATTGTCCAAAAACTCGATATCAATAGTATTAAATTTTGTAGAGTCCACATAATATTGTTTCTCTCTCTAAAATTGAATCATCTAATTTAGTAGACAATTGAGGATAATTTATGTTCATTTTCAATAAGGAGGAAACTAAGGAAACTCATTTGTACAGTTTTTCTTCTTGGTCCCTAAAATTATGCTCAAAAATTACTTTTTTAAAATAAAAGTACATAGATTTTACTTAAATAAAAGTACCTGCCTATAGAGAATATTTTAGAATTTTATTAGGAAATTTTTTTTTTAAATGATATTTGCAATAATAAGGCTTGCAAGTCTTATACATTCAAGAAAGTATATAAGATGTACACACTGTAAGACGGTATTTAACATTACTATTTAAAATAAAAAAGACTTTAAACTAATGTTTGAATAACATGAACTGTATAGGCAAAGAGAATGCCACTTCCGAAAACAATATAAAGTCAAATTTGATCATATTGTTGAGACGGAAGAAGATGGCCCTCGGCCTGCAATGCAAGCAGAAGAAGTCACCAAGACCAATTCTACCCATGATAACTTTCGTCTCGAAAACTTTTTAAATTTGAAAGTTGAATACAAACCTATAACTTTTTTGGTCCAAACCCATTATCATGCACGAGTGGACGAAGAGCATGGTGAAATTATCCAATGACATTCTAAACAATTCAAATATAATCATGTTACTAATTAATCAATACACATAGTTCTTTCACATAAATATAACCACGTGCAAACAACAAATCGAAGTAGCAAAAATTAAAAAAAAAAACTTTACATATAAACGAGGAGAAAGATTGTTACTGGAGTGGATACTCGCATCCCC
The DNA here is from genome assembly GCA_029856935.1 of Cyclocarya paliurus. Lineage (NCBI taxonomy): Eukaryota > Viridiplantae > Streptophyta > Magnoliopsida > Fagales > Juglandaceae > Cyclocarya > Cyclocarya paliurus. The sequence continues at coordinate 31,637,046 of CM056946.1, read as the reverse complement.
TTTGGGTTAGGCTAGGTCGGGATACTAAGGCCCCATCTCAGCCCGAGTCTCGCCCATCCAATGGGCCTGGGAACCATCAATATAGTTAGCCCACGATCTGTACAAGAAGAATGAGGTGTCATACTTGCGCTAGAAATGTGTTGATGTGGACCGATAAGACCCACTAGCCTTGACACCCCTATGCACACCTTGTGGAAAGACCCTGCCTCGCATTTAAGGATCAGAGCCAGGAACTAGATGGAGATCACGGATGACATTCCTGCCCTTGACGAAGTGCACGGGAAGTGACCGCTCCACCCACCTATCGTCAAGACACTACCCAAGGAACCACACCGGATTAAAAACTATAGCATGGTGTGCGCAAGACGTTGACCCCTGACACAGGGTACGAAATGTTTTCCTGATACCTAGTATAAAAGTCAGACACCAAGTAAAAATACGAACACATTCTCTTATTCTGAAGGAATTCCTCTGAAGAAGATATACTGGTTTTGGCATCAAAGGTTCCCTGAAACAACCCCAAGCCCTCCAATTTCTTTGTGTTGCAGGTGATTGAGACTCATTCTCGATGTGCGAAACATGTCGTCAACAATTATCATTTTAGCAATTGTTCTTTTCAGTACCACACCCAACATTGATGATAAAGAGAGAAAAAGGGTTTTAGGAGAGATGGGATTTAGGCTTGTTGATTGGGTTAGGATGTCCGAAGTATAGTGGTGGGCACATTTTTACGTAAGGCGTCCAAGAAAAGAGATGAATAGTAATGTTGTCGGTATGTCAACCATTCCATCCACACTATTTAAATAGTAAGATTTGATTTATTTGATTCAAATTTTAAAATTTATTTTATAAATCAAATTATGTCATGTAAACACTTTACTAAATACGTAATCCACACCAACCTATAAATTTTTCTTGTCAGATGAGTATATGGATTTCCTTGAGTCGGTTGAGTTCATTCTTGTCCTAAATGTGTTATCCACACCAAATTTCCGATACCACCATTATTTATACATCTTCCCTTCATAGGCTAATTCTTATCTTTTTGTTTTCAAACTGCTAGTTTCTCAGCTCATAGGGAAAGGAATAATGAATACCATTTTCCTTTTTTACATAAATAAGGGTAATTATACATTTACATTGGTTTTATTATAGTTTTACTATCTAGTTATTTATTTTATTTGAATTTGGATTAAAAATTTTAAAATAAGATCTTATTTTATAATTTAAAAGAAAATAAATTTAATCAATTAAAGTAATCATATAATTTTAAAAAAATCTTTAAATTATGTAAGATTGTTATGTTTTATCCATATTTAATTATCAAAAGAAGAAGAAAAAAAAAAGTAGATGGTAAAATAATAGTAAAGAAAGTGTAAGAAATCGAGAAGCAACCACACGGACTCATGATTTGGTAGAACCTAGATAATTATTGGAGCGAGAGACCTTATCACGATCACCTTACACCTAATCCTGCATATACATGCACAACGACAAATACCTTTTCTGCCGACAATTTGCTATTGGCTTCTCCTCCTAAAAGGCCACTATATGCTCAATCTGCAATTATTATCTTCAATCGGTGGCATGTGATTGGCCATCGCAAATAGAAGAATTAAATAACCTAAATATATATGCCTTTGTGACGCATCTCCAGTGTTAATTCCTCTCGTCATCAGGTCCTTACTTTCCTCCTTATGCTCAACTATATATAAGTACTCTACTTGGCCTCTCCATGTACACACAGTGTGTTCTGTGAGTGAGTGGAGAAGGCTAGGGAGGGAGATCAGCTACATGCAGGAGCTAAAGATTAAGGAATACTGAGATGGAGGTGTGTAATCCTAAGGGAGGGAGAACAGCTGCTCCTGCATTCCCGGTAATGCTGCTGCTGCTGATCATGATCATGATGCTCCTTAACGCATATTGTTGTGGTGCTGCTGTCCTTGCTAAGAGCAACACCAGTTTTCGATGCAGTGACGGCCGCCTCGATGAATGCCTGATCGAGGAGGACTTGGAGTTGGAGCTGGGGTTCCTGATGAACCCCTATGTAAGCCGGATCCTTACTGGAAGTTCTGGGCCCGACACCAGCAATCCTGATAAACCAGCCATTAAGCCTTGCGGGACACCCCAGGACAACCCTTCATATTCTAAATGCATCTCTGAACTTACCCAAAACAAACATCAATGTGTGCCCAAAGATGCTTACACCCGTTGCGATTAAACTCCTAAGTGAAATTTGAATCGTGGAATTAGTGTGTTTCCTTTCAGTTCTAGTACGCTCCGTTCTCCTAGCCATATCCTATGTGTATTACTGCCTTGAATGATTGTGAAACCCTGTTACGTTTATGTGTTTGAATTGATGAATTACTTTCGATCGTTTGGCGAAGATTCTACTATTTCCACAATGACTTTGAAGCTGGTATATGCCTATAACTACAAATATATCTTACAAATTAATGTCTATTCTTCACTCGGAAAAAGATCTCCAGAAGTTATTTGAAAACTGAAAATTGGGTGCCGACAAATACGATAGTGCAGTTATAAGGCCATTACTTGCGGTAAAATAAGCAAGGCTTCAATATCAACTTACATAACAAAAACGTTATAGAAAGACTCAATCAGAACATATCTAGATGAATCGTGTTCAAAATAGAGCAGATCAGGAACACCTGTATACTGTAATACCCAACAAAAAGGGGAGAAAAAGGCTAATGCAAAGTGTGTGTCGACCGATGAAATTCACGAGAAGAGGGCATAGCTAGGACTAGCTCCAACCAGTCAAGCCTAATCTCTCAGCGAGATTGTACATGGTAGTTGATCCCAAACAGGTCCGAGGAGACGCTCTCCCATTTAGAGATCAGGCCTTATGTCATCTGGTCCCTTGGCAGTTTTTGTATAATTGAGTTGCTAGGAATGTGTTGTCAAAGGTATATTTCAGTTCGATGGATGTGGGTAATAGACATGTATGTCCGGCAGGAAAAAAGAATACATAAATTATATAGATGCGCGCATGCTTAAGAACTGATCCAATGGAAGGGGGACAGAAAAACACTCTGAATCAAGCATCTGAGAAACACATACTCCAAGCCTAGTTGCCTCAAACAATGGATACTAAAACAGTTAAACCACAAGGATAATGGGCACAACATTTAACCATGCACAGCATTTAAAGTTCGAGTAAAAACACAAGCTCGCAAAAAAAGGCTTTTTCTGAATTCGGCTTTCCTATGGATTAGCTTTTGCTTGCAAGAGGATAAAAGACAGGATGCTCTAATGTAAAATTCGGTTTGCTTCTTTTTTGTGACGATTTTGTCCGTCACAATAGTCAAAATCTGTTGTAGTGAGAAACGTATGAGAACCACAAACTTTGAAATGAGAGTCCGATCTCAACTAATCTCATCTTATAATCTTATTTAATTATTATAATTTTTTAAATTTTTACATAAAATATAATAAATAATTTAATTTTTTCAAATTTTAAAATAATAATAATATTAAAAAATAATTTTTTAACTTTTATCTTAATTCATATCATCTCAACTCATTATCCAAATAGCACCTAAAGACTATGTTTGAGTAGTGGATTCAATAATTTAAATCTACGTTTGGTTAGTTAGGTAATTTTAGATGATCTATGAATAGTGGTAAAAATGTGGTGAAAATAATGATAAAATATTAAATAATAGTGAAAAGTATGCGAAATGTAATAATAAAATATTAAATAATAGTAAAGTGATCTCAAATCACTACACTATCCAAACACAACCTAAGACTCAAGAGCTCTGCAAGCATAAAGCTGCAAACAATTCCAAGACTGGCCAGAATCCGACTGAAATAACAAAATCCTTTTGGAATAGACCGAAACAGGTCAAAATGGCCAGAAATTAACCTGGAATGGAATACCCACCTAAGCCGTGCCATTTACTGTTCCGGCACAATAAATTTTGAACAGAATGAACGGAAATAAAAACAATGGTATCCAAACCAATCTCTTTACAAATTGGGACCAAACTTCCCGGTTTTGCTACGTACAGTCGCCGTATGTAAGCGGCGTGCAAACGGCTTCAAATAATAATAATAAAAAATGTGAAAAAAAAGATCAAAATAAAAATAAAAGAGAGAAATGCAGAGAGAGGTCGTGTGGGTGTCTTCGTTTCCTCGTCTTCTCCATGGTGGGTTTTTCTTGAATCTCAGCGCTTTCTGTGATAAGAGTCTGTGGATTTTCTTCAAAAGTTGATTTTGACGGATTGTTCTCCTTTGAGGTCTTGGATTTGGATAGCTTTGAGATCATTCGATTTGGGGGTTTTGGAGAGAGTTTTGGGTCTTTCAATAGGAATTTTTTACTTCAAATTAGAAGAAGGAGATGAAGCTTATAAAAAAGAAAGAGAATAATAAAAAGTAAGGAAGCTGCAGTTTATAATCAGAATGCAAACAACAATTTGGCATGTCAAACACAACTCTCACCCTCATAAAAGGAAGTGGTGACAAAGAAAAAACCTGAGGTAACCTCTAGGAACTTCAATAGACGCAGAAGAAACCTCACTGCAGTTGCTATTGCTGCAACTAGAAATGGCATCGAGGTCCTGAAACGGGTTTTGAGAAGTACTCTGCTTCTTCTTCCTCTGGTTGCAGTCTTCATTCTTCGCAGGTGCTGGTGATAGAGAAGGGAATTTATTCCATACAGCCGGATTTGTAAAGAAGGGAATTTGGATCAAAGGGAGTGAACGTGGGAAGACGAAGGACGGGGACGAAAGAGACCGCTTTCCATTTGACTGAAACGGTGCCGTTTCATTTTATCACTAAAAGGAAACGCAACGTTTCATTTTACACGGGGGCACCGATTGCCCCTCGCTTACGCAGGCCGACTGCATTAATCATTTTCCTTTGGAATATCTCAAAATTTTATGAATAATAGTAAAATAGTTAGAGTTAAGATGTTTTATTGAATTTTAAAAAATGAGAGAAAAAAGTTGAATAAAAATGTTATAAAATTAAATATAATTTTTATTTTGAAATTTGAAAATGTTGTGTTAATTTTTATATATATTTTACTTTCAAGTTTGTAAAAATTATAATGATTATATAATAATTATATAAAAAAATTAAATATTTAAAATAGAAAAATGTTAGGTGTTTGAAAAGACTTAGAAAATTATGAGAAGATTAAAATTTTTTTTTTATCTCACCTCATTATATAGACAGAATTAATTACCTGTGACTCTGTCTTGTTTGGTACTAATGATCATACTAAAAAGAAATAATAATGAAGGGAGGGAAGGAGAGTGAGTACTAGCACGAAGCCTGGATAATTATGGCAGGAGGAGTCAAGAATCATAAAACAATCATGGGTCTAAAGCCTAAGAATTTTGGTCAGCAGAATGAAATCCTTTATATATAAATATATATATATATGTATATATATATTTATATAATATATTTATATGCTAAGGAGGAGGTAAGAGCATTAGTATTGGTCTATGCATATCTATATGTAAAATTATATTTGCATAATATGACTTAAAAAATATTCACATTGACTTATGCATATGTATAAATTTAGCTAGTAGTGAACAAGTATTCATTCCATCAAACATATTTTAATTGTTATTTCTCTCTCCTTCCACTCTTTCTCTCTCAATCTTTTCCTATTTTTCTTCCCTCAACAACATAATAAATCTTCACATACACATTCATTTTATTATTATAATATATTATATATTTTTTTTTCATTTTATTATATTTTTAATATAATATATAAAAAAATTATATTTTTTATTATTGTATTTATATTATTAATGTCAAATGTATATAGTGGATGTTAATTACAAAATATATATATATTTATTTTAGAAAATAATAATAATAATAATATTTTATTATTATTTGATCTCAAATATGCATAAGTCAATATGAGAGTTTTAGTTGAATAATAAAGTAGTTATGTAAAAGAGATAATTTTACATATGCATATGCATAAATCAATATTAATGCTTTAAGTTGATCGGAAACTGATAGAAATAGATCCACACATTGATGTGGTATTCTGCCGCATCAGCCTTTTTTTTTCTTTTCCTTCAGTAGAAACGATGCCCCCTCTCTCCCTTCTCCCCACCTCTTTCCTCCCAAACCAAATCAGAAGAAACCACCCACAACCCAACTCTATCTTCCCCTGCCCACAACCTGTCGCCCACAACCTGACTCTCTCCTACCCTGCTGCCCATCCCTCTGTCTCTCTCTCTCTTCCCTTTTCCTTCCTTCCCCCATTTTCCTTCCCAGCCGCACGAAGACTAGTCCGTCGCCCACAGCAGTCACCGACCGCCATCGCCATCACCATCACCGTCCCTGACATCCCGCCGACGCCAAGTATCTCTCTCTCTCTCTCGGTTCCATTGAGTTGCCCTAACACAGAACACAGATAAAGGAGCTTCGAATTTCCACATTGAAATTAGGTGTTCAGTTGGTTGATTTGTGTATACTAATTGGAAGTAGCACACTTTTAGCATTAGTTATCTATTTCCTCTATAAACGTAAGAGGAAATTTGTATAACTTATTTTGTATAGGATAGGCTGTAGAGTGTTCTTGTTGTATGGTTCTGATCACTTCAATGGCCCTAGTTTTTGGATTGTTTGATTTTGGTGTGTGGTTGCTGCATGGGTCAACGTATTGTTTAATTTTGGTGTTTGGTTTCTGGATTGTTTGATTTTGCTGTGTGGTTGGTGCGTGAATGCCCCGGCTTGATTCTACAGTGTTGGTTCCTTAGCATGCAAAGACAACCTTGCTACAAAAATTAGTTACTCTTTGTGGTAGATAAAAATTTGAAAAAATAAAACTATGTTTAATTGTTTGATAGTAAAAGGTATTAGCAGGACTAGTTGTTTGATAGGTTTCAATTTTTTTTTCTTATTGAAAAGTCTGGAAATGATCTGTTTTATGAAAATTATGCTTCTTTCAAACATGCTTTTCATTGACACTCAAGTAAAGCACTATAATGATGGAAATCCCTCCATCTGGATAAGTGCCTAAAAGGTCTATCAAAAAATTCATGATTAAAGAACAGTTGGATCCTCATTGTGTTTCATGAGTATATTAACTTTGTCATCTTTATTATATATTAATTGATGAAATATATCCTGTTTTTAGTTTTCAGGTTATTTGTTTTCTCAGCTTCACTAGAAAAGCAGGATTATGGATTCATATACACTGAAGTCCGTGTCAGATTTGCCTGCACATTTTCGTTCAGCTTTTAATTTCAGGTACATTCTAAGTTTTTTGAAACTTGATCATCAATAAAGAATTGAATGAAAAAAATTCTTTTGCAGATTCATATACACATTGAAGCACCAAGTGGAATTGTCATTATTGCAACGCTAAATTCATCTAATGAACTTAAGACCAAAATTGACTTCTTGTTGCAAATCTAGGATGTAAAGTGGCTTCTAGAGCAAACCACGCAGCCCAACAGTGAAACCTGGCTTCCAACAAATCCATCACCTCTGCAGGTCTCTCCAAAGACAACTTTAAAGACTCTTGAGCAGAAGTTGATGAATCACAAATATGAAATAGAAATCAAGGCCATAAACAGAAGTTATAGATTACAAAGTATAGGATAGGCATTTTTTTGTCGTGGGTATTTGTTGTCAAGTACTTTGAATTGTAATGTTAGCAGTTGTTGACAAAGTACTTTGTTGTCAAGTATGTAAGACATAATTGTAGCTACGCAAGTTATACAAGAATTCGTAATGCTTAAATAGAAATGAAATTTTGTACTATGGAAGTTGTAACTGAATTTATTTCCTTGTTTTCATGAATAACAAAAATCAATATTTAAATACCAAAATAAGTTGTCTCCACTACAGCTAAATACATTTCCTTGGTTTTTTGTTCAATATCAGATTTTGGAATGGCATCACCAAAATTTACATTTAAACTCCGAAATTACATTCAAATCCCAAAATTATAATCCAACCACTTAATTACATTAAAACCCCAAGATTACAGAGTATTCATGGTTGGTTAAGTATACTATCTTGACTCCCTACTCCAGCATATATGTCCTTCACCTGTGGATCACAAAAAAAATTGTTAGTGAAGTGTTAAAGGAAAGGGTTGGACATGACAATGTATAAAACGTTTCTAGTTACACAATTTTATGATACCTCGTCTATCTTGTTTCTTTTTTTACTTTTTTCTTTTTTTTTTCAATATTATCCCCATTGTAGGGACTCATCGTTTGGATGGAAGCCTACTCATACTTTTAATACTAGCAGGACTACTGGGGGTGATATCGGTCCGGTCCGGTTCGGTCTTAGGCTGTTTTGTGGACCGGACCAGACCTATTCAGTCCAGAGAATTTCAACCCTAGACCGGACCGAGTATAGATAGGTCCGGTCCATCTCGGTCTGGTCTGGGCATGCCCTAAATGGGTCATTCAACCCATCTAAATTTGTCTTTTGTTGGGCCCAAATTCAATTTTTAGATGTCTTTTGTTGGGTCCAAATTCAATTATTTTCGGCCCACTTCAAATTTTGTACATTTTTTAGCTAAAAATACTAAAAAAAAAAACTTGATCTTGAAAAGTACAATGATAAAAAAAAACTAATCTATATAAAAAACTAGAAAAATAAAAATAAAATAAAATAATAATACAAAAGTTATTACAAATTACAAATTATAAACAAAATAATAATACAAAATGTATATCCCTCTTCCTGAAAACCCAAAGCAAAATGATATAAAAAGATTAACATAGAGGGAAGAAAGTAAGAAATGCATGCATGAAAAGGATCCCAGTCGACACCAAAAAAAAAAAAAACAAGTAAACTGCAGAAAGACTTGTGCGCCTGAGAGGAAGAGAGAAATGACAGTAGTCTGGTGTAATCTCCAACTTTAAAATTTCAGCTTTCATCTGTTCTGAATTTGACCCACTTGATTAGCTTTCACTTTCAATACTACTTCATTGCCAAGAAAATAAACAAACAAAACAGGTGAATAATAATAATAATATAAAGTAGAAGATCAAACTTAATATAAGCTTCCATTATTTTTCCCTTTCTCTGTTTGTTCAGTTAACAAGATAGAATAGAGTACTGAACTTTTCACATATTCATATGCTGCTTTAATTCACTTCTTAATTGTTTTATTTTCCTAGTAAGGAAAATGATATATAGCTAAATTAATAGAACTTCAATTTGCTAGCTAGTTAGGTAGAAATCTTTTTGGCTATTTGGATGTTGCATTAATGTTGTTTTGGAATAGCTCCAGATCATAACAGCCCCACAAAAAAAAAAAAAAAAAAAGAACAAGGAAAAGATCACCAGACTAATGTGCTACTGCTGTAGGTCTGAAGAATTCTGATGTGCTACTGCTAGTCATCATTTATAATCGTCCAGACTAATGTGACACTAAAAATGGTTTTGTTTTTATATAGTAATTTAAACAAACTAAACTAAAATGGGTTTGATAATATCAAATCAAATTCTAATCAAGGCAGCTGCTTTTTACAAAAAAATTCTAAATACCATGGCTCTTTGTGATACACAAAAAAAACCATAAAAATCATCTTCAATCATCTCAAAAAAAAAATAGGTTATTAATAAAATTATAAACCAGCCAAACAGCAACAATCTTCTCACCTCTTCAATCTTTAATCAAGATTGGGTGTAGGGCCAGTAGGCATTGAATTTGACGCCTCCACAGAATCAACAAAGTCTGGGTCCCCAACAAGTTCTATCCATAAAAATTTAAAACAAAACAAGTTAAATAAAATTATATAACATAGAAGATAAAACAAAATAAACTATGAAAAATATCAAAGGTAATTTATTACATACCCATATCTAGCTGCTTCTCAAATTCCTCCACTTCATCCATTAAAGTCCTAAAGCTTATTGGAGTAGAAGAAGAACGAAGCCAGTTTTGTGCACATATGAGACCCTCAACACTCATTGGATTTAAACTACTTCTGAAAAAGTCAAGTACACGACCCGCAATGCTAAATGTAGATTCAGAGGTCACAGTAGATACTGGTATTGCAAGTACATCGCGTGTAACTTTTGAAAGTACGCGATATCTAGCTGAATTCACCTTCCACCAAGTTAGAAGGTCAAAATTATCATCTTGATCCTCACATCTTTAAGCTAGATATCTATCAACCTCTGACTTAGTTTCCAAACTGTCTTCTGACTGTAACTGTTGTTTAAATTGGGCCATCAAATGTGCCTTTCTACTCGTATTCCTGTCAGATGAAGGAGATACATTTTCAAGTGGGAAACTTGTGCGCTGAGGAGAGTGTCCTTCTTCGTTTTCTCTGTATGCCTCATACATGCGGATAAATGTATTTCTCACCTTCCAACTAAAATCAATTTTTTTTGCATTATCATGTGCAAACATTTGTCCCAACCCAAAATCAAGATATCGCATCTTGTAGCGAGGATCAAGAAGAACACCAATATAGAGCAACATATTCTGATTTTCCAAGATCTCCCAATACTTGTCAAACTTTCTCCTCATATTTATGGTCATTAATCCCACAACGGGATTTCGTTCTTCACACTCCATATTAATGGCATCTTTAATAGTAACTAACTCCGGAAAAAAAAAAGTATTACAAGTTATATATTCACCCTCCGAGAAGCGTAAAGTTGCATCATGAAATAATGCAAGAAATCTCACAAACAACTTTACCTTCTCCCAATCGGATGCATTAGGAGGCCCTAACTTCTTTGACTTTCTCCTATTGACCACATGATCCACATTTTCATCGTCATGGTCGTCATCATCATCATCCTCAATACTACTAAGGAAGCACAGATCTTCTTCCTCAAACCGATCAAAAGCCCTTTTAAATTTCGAAACTCTCTCCAACATAAGATAGGTGGAGTTCCACCTAGTCGATACATCTAGGCAAACTTGGCTTTTGGATTGAATATCTTCCAACCCCACACATTTTTTAAATATACTCTACCTTTGAGGGAAGGATTTAACATACTTTACAACACCCCTCACCTTCGCAATAGACTCATCATATTCTTTCAACCTCTCATGAACAATTAAATTCAAAATGTGGGCATAATATCGAACATGCAAGAATTCATGTTCTAAGACCGTGTCTCTCCTATACCTGGTTTTTTTTTCAAATAAGTAATGGCCCCATTATTAGAACTTGCATTATCAAGAGTGAGTGCAAGAAATTTTGGTCGCCCCCAATCAATCAAATACATCTCTATACCCTTACCAAGTGTATTACCCTTATGATTTTCAACCAAACAAAAGGAAAGAATCCTCTTGTGTAACTTCCAGTCATCATCATTGAAATGTGCTGTGAGACACATATAATTTAAGTTTTGCAAGGATGTCCATGTATCCATGGTGAGGGAAATTCGCTGTCCTCGAAGAGCATTTCTCAACTTTTATTTTTCTTTCAAAAACAAATTAAAACAATCCTTGGCAACCGTCATACGGGATGGAATCCCTACCTACTTTGGGCAAACCACAAGCATAAACTTTCTGAAACCCTCCCCTTCAACATGCCTAAAGGGTAACTCATCAAGAATAATCATCTCGGCTAAGGCTTGTCGGCAAGCCTCAACACTAAATGCAATAGGCACAAGTCCCCCACTAACACTACCACTTCCTCCCTATACCTTCCAACCTAGAGTCGTCTGAGATTTATCCATCTTCTTAAACGGACATTTCTTACACTGATTCTCAATGTGATTCTTCATGTTTTTCGTACAATTGGCATTCGTATCAGCAGCGTACGAAGTACCACAATAATTACATGCAGCCCTAGGTTTAGTTGGATCACCTTTTGGTATGATTGTAAAGTGATCCCAAACAAATGACCTAACTCTACCCCTTTGTGACCCACCAACTGATTGTTCACTTACATTGGATGGGGGTTGGGGTGGGGGTGGGGGCATGTTTTGTGTTGACTCTTGCACATCATTTGTAGAAGACTCCATCTATAAAAATGACAAAAGGAGAAGTGGACAAAATAATTAGAAAACAAACATTAATTCATGTACATGCAAGACCATATTAATTAATTAGTTGATATTAATTAATTACATATTTAATTAGCTGATATTAATTAATTGATATTGGATGATGCATTTTCACATGCAGATTTTAAATACATGCAGATTGAAAGACATGCATATATATCTATATATATATATATATTATATATATATATATATATATTCAGACATGCATATATGATATATATCTATATATATATTCAGACATGCAATTTACTAATTCTTAATATCCAACAAGGAGAAGCAACATCTATACAACACAATAACAAATCCACCCTACATAATCGATCCACATAATCACAACACACAAAAAATTTTTCCAATCATCCCAAAATCCTTCACAATCGAGCATTTGAACAAATTGGAGAGAGAGAGAGAGAGAGTACCGACTTGGAGAAGCAACATATATACAACACAATAACACCTACACCCCACATAATTGATTCACAGAACCACAACACACAAAAAAATTCTCCAATCATCCCAAAATCCACTTCAAAGTCAAGACCATTCGAAGTTCGAACAAATTGGAGAGAGAGAGAGAGAGTGTGTGTGTGTACCGACTACCGAGTCCTGCTGCGACGGAGGGGACGGTGGGGAGTTGGGACGGAGGGTGGCCGAAGACGCTAGGGTTTTCGCGGGAGGAGTTGGGGAATTGGGGAAAAAGTGAAATGAATCGGGAACCAAGGGGGAGGGGGGGTGGGAAGACGCCAGGCCCGTACCTGAAACGGCGCCGTTTGGTTCTTAATTGGACCCAAACGGTGACGTTTCAGGTACATAAATTGAAAAAAAAAAAAATGGGTTGCGTGAAACAACGCTGTTTCACGCAACCCAGTTCTTTGTTTGGCCTATAGTGACTAAAACGGCGCCGTTTGGGACCCATTTTGAATCAAACGACACCGTTTCTGGGAAGACAGCTCCCATGTGTTTTTTTTGTGATTCTTTTAGATTTTTGACACATAAATCAATGAAAAAAATTATTTAAATTAGTAAAATTAAAATTAAATAAACTATTTAATGTGGATTATTTAATTACCTCATTAAAAAAATAATTAATGATAATTATATTTATAATGTTAAATGTTAATTGAGAATTTGTTACTAACTTAGAGTAACATTATAAGTTTATAAGTATAAGTCTATAGTTTATAAGTAACATTATAAGTTTATAAGTTTATAAATTAGTATAAGTTTATAACTATAGTCTATAGTTAATAGTTATAATTATACTAAATCATTATAACTTATACTAATTTATAATATAGTTATAACTTATAATAAATCACTATAATATAGTATAACTAAACTAATATAACAACTAATATAACTATTAGTATAACAATATAATAGTATTAGTATAAAGTATTAGACTATTAGTAATATAGTATAGCTATATATTAGTAATATTAGTATAAGTATAATTGTATAAGTATAACTATAGTCTATAGTTAATAGTTATAACTATACTAAATCATTATAACTTATACTAATATATAATATAGTTATAATAAATCATTATAATATGGTATAACTAAACTAATATAACTATTAGTATAACTATATAATAGTATTAGTATAAAGTATTAGACTATTAGTAATATAGTATAGGCTATAGCTATATATTAGTAATATTAGTATAAGTATAACTATAGTCTATAGTTAATAGTTATAACTATACTAAATCATTATAACTTGTACTAATATATAATATAATTATAATAAATCACTATAATATAGTATAACTAGATTAGTATAACTATTAGTATAACTATATAATAGTATTAGTATAAAATATTAGACTATTAGTAATATAGTATAGGCTATAGGCTATAGCTATATATTAATAATATTAGTAATATTAGTATAAGTATAATTGTATAAGTATAACTATAGTGTATAGTCTATACTTAATTATAATATAGTATAATTATATATATAATTAATTATATATAAAAATATATATAGAAATACATTCGGTCCGGTCCGGTTCGAAAACCATCCGGACCGAATGAATTCGGTCCAAAAAAAATTGGACCAGACCGGACCGGACCAAGTTCGGTCCGGTCTGGTTCAGTCGAAAATGGCCAGTCCGGTCCGGTTTTCTCGGTCCGGACCGACCAATGGTCACCCCTAAGGACTACGAACCCCATGATTTTGTTGTTTTATTTCACTTGAATCATCCTTACATACAACATACTCACTCATTGTATTGTTCTAACTCAACTCTACCTTCTTAAACTTGTGCATATGATTCTTCCACTTTATGTAGGTCTCATAATCCTTTAAAGCAACTAAACATATTTCACAATCGCATTAGGAGCCCGTCCTGACATACAACTTAACCACGAGTCGAACAACCACACAAATGTATCTGTGTCCTCATTTGATATAATGTCAAATCCAAAAAGTATCGATCGACCGTGGTGATTAACTCTCACGAAAGGGGCAAATGACATTTTATATTTATTTATCAAATATGTTGTGACAAATGTTATGACATCTCCAAATGACTCATGCTACCCTACTTCGAGCATCTGCCCAAAACACATTTCACAATCTCCCTTCTTCATCTAGATCCATCATATAGAAAAAAATCATTATTTTTCTCTTGCTGCCACATCAAATAATTGTGAAATGGCTCTGCATCTCCTTCTCCAAACAACTCATTACAAATTTTGTTGATATGATTCTTGCACTCTTTCTCTCTAAAAGTAAGATTCTCATATCCACCCCCTTCACCAAGCATAGTTTTGTAATTTTTAGCCAGACGAATTCCAGTTTTATCCATCATCTCAATTCTTTTTTTCGACCAACTTCATAATTTTTTATGGCAAGCAATGTCTTGACTTACTCGGGCTCACTGCATGACTGTGTTTGAGGACGACATTGGATAACTGATACCTTTCATCGGCTATTTGCTTTACATTAATCTTAGCCTTGCAATATGTCCCTCCTACCGGCTTTAGCTGATCAACTTTTTATGACTTGCTTATTGGCTTGTGATGGCGACTGCATGCTGTGGTGAAGTATTTACCTCCCATAATCCCCAATAGTCGATATTCTTTTCAACACTCCAAATCCCTTCTATTTGGCATAGTTTGTGTAGTATTCAATTACTTCTGATTGAGTCTCAAATATCATATCAAACTTCGGTTCTTCATCCTTTTGATTCTTGGTATACTGAGATCCAACTTGCTCTTGTTGGTTTACATTAAGCAAAACATGATTTATTTAGAATCCATTAAGCATGTCATAAAATAATCAATATTTAAAAGAGTTCATAAAACAATGTCATTAAAAATTCAATAATTAATGTCTAACCTCATGAAGTGTTAGGACCGTCACTGTCGTGTTCTTTCTCAGAAAATATCAATCGACATAGTTCCATCTTGATTATAATTATAAAATAAAATAATAATAAAAGATATATATATATATAACTGTTCTATACAAAACCAAAATTATATAAACAAATTATTTTTAAAACTCGTATTATACATATGGTTTCATACTAGAACACACTTCAGACTTCAGACATAAAACGCACTTCAGACTAGAACACAAATACATACTTTAAACTAGAAAACAAATACATGCCCATAACAAAAACAAATGCAGGGCCATAACACGACTGGGAAGGATACTGAATGTGTAAAAATGAAGGGACATTACACGACTGGGAAGGATACAGGGCCATAACTTACTGAATGTGTAAAACTCATGTGTAAAAATGCCATTTTTTCAATATTTTCCAACTTCGTGTAGAAGGAATGTGTAAAATTTTTTGTTCCCATTCCATCTTGTGTATACTTGCCAGCGAGAACTCTAATCTAAAATGTAACTTCCGGCAACGTTAGGGACGACGCCAACAATACCAAACAGAAAAAGAAAAAAAAAAAAAAGAACAAAGAAATGGGAAACCAGATTGCGAGAGAGAGAGAGTTAACAAACCTGGTTTGCTGAAGAAGACGTGGTTGGGCGGGAATGAAAACTTGTGAAAGACGTAGGGAACTCTACAGAAGGGGATGGCATGGACGCATGGAACTCTACAGCGCGTGTACAACGCCTTCACTTTTCTCTAGTATCGGGTAGATCACTTTTTGGAGAGAAAAAAAAAAAAATTGATGAGTGTATGGATCTATTTGTGGGATTCCCGTGGGATTCCTATGGGAATTCTTGTATTTGTAAATTGTAACAGCTCCCAAGTTGATCAGATGGGATGCATGGACTTTAGCAACAAAAATAAGTATATTTAAAAACTGAAAATAAAAAATAAATTACATGGATAGAAACTATTAACTATGTACTAAGTTTCAACTAATACTCTTAAGTATTAACTAATAATCATCACGAAAGCACTAAGATATTACAATTATACAAATTAAGAGAACTAATAAGCTATTACAATATTACAAACTCATCTAAAAATAGTAAATATTACAAATTATACTATTAACTATTGTAGCAATATTATAATTAATTGTAAATTAATAAAATCATAACATTTCAAATTTGATCAATTTGGAGTGGCGGTGAGTTCACTGAATTGTGTAGACTGCTGTGAGATTATGAGAATCGAGATCATAAAAACTGCAATATTAATAAATTAAAAATAAAAATAAATTGGAATTATAAAGTTATAAACATGAAACAAAAATTTAAAATACAAAATATTAAAAATACTAACAAAGATGAGATTGGGTCATTGGGATGAAGATGAGTAAAGATCATTGGGTCCTTAGGACTAGGACTCGGCATATGTATTTTTAGAATTAACTATATACTAAGTTTCAAACAATTCACATGCACATTCATCCTCTACAACACACAATTCACAATCTCATTCTCATTTAATCTCATCCTCCATCATCCGTATTGCATAAATTAAAAAAAAACAAACAAACTAGATGAGATTAAGAGAAATCAGCCTTACCTTTGTTGTGACAGGCAGTGACGACTCACGACAGTATCACAGACGGCAAGAGGACTTACAGCGGGTGAAAGGGAAAAACTTGCTAGGCCGTTGGGACTCGGGAGGGTTAAGGGCTTCGAGATCATGAGAGGGGGGGAAGGACTAAAAGGTTATAAATACAAGACTCAAAACGACACCTTTTTTATTATGGGTGTTGTTAAAAAAACCTAGGCATCAAAACAAACGACATCGTTTTGATGCCGGGGTTTTTCTTTTTAATTAACATATATTATAAATATATAAAATATTATATATATATATATATATGGGCAACAGGGCGGGACGAGAATCACTCTTATCCCGGCCTCGGCCCAACGAATGCGGGCATCGTTGGGGCGGGGCCACCCTAAGATAAAGATAAAAAAAATTTTAAATAGTATAAGATAATTTTTAAATAGTAATGAAATGAGTTAATATTTTATGAAATTTTGAAAAATGAAAGAGAAAAAATTAAATAAAAAATATTATAAAGTTAACATATTGTTAAAATATTATTTTGTTTGAGAATTTTACAAAATTAAATTGTTATTTATTTTTTATTTAAAAATTTAAAAAAATTGTAATGATTAGTTTGAAAAAATTATAATGATTAGTTTAAAAATATTTATATTTAAGTGATATTTTAAAAAAAAATAAGATGAGATAAGAAATTTAAAATTTTTTTCCAAACGAGCCTAACAGTCTAGAAATTGCTTCCGTATATCAATCATGATCCGGATTGGAAAAAGTAAAAAGTAAAATGAAATTTTTTTTATTATTTTGAAATGCATTTTAAATAGCGAAGAGGGAAAAAAAGGCTTTATAAATGTATAGGACTCTTTATTTTTATTTTTCAATAAGATTCAAAATGACCAAACTTTACATATTGGCACTTTAACACATCTATAAAATGCTTTCTTAAATGGCCAAGAGAAAGTATATATATAATTATATGTTAAATATTTATAATTCCGTCCCCGTTAATTTCTGGCCATTTTGACCTGTTTCGGTCTAGTCTGGAAGGATTTCGATATTTCTCGAATTTCGGCCAATCTCATAATTGTTTGCAATTTTCTACTTGCAGAACTCTTGAGTCTTAGATTGTGTTTGGATAGTGTAGTGATATGCTATTATTTTTTAATATTTTATTATATTTTTTATTATTTTTTACTATTATTTAATATTTTATCATTAATTTTTTACTACATTTTCACTATTATTTATAGATCATCTGAAATTAGCTAACTACCTAAACCTAGCTTTAAAGTAATTATAAAATATTAAATTCACTATCCAAACATAACTTTAAGTGTCATTTGAATAGTGAGTTGAGATGAGATGAGTTAATATATAGAAGTTAAAAGTTAAATAAATTATTGTTAAAAAATTATTTTTTAATATTATTATTATTTTAAAATTTAAAAAAGTTAAACGGTTAAGTATATTTTATATAAAAAATAAAGAAAATTATAATGATTAAAATACTTTAAACTATATCACCAAAACTAATTTTTTCTATTTTACATACTAACTTTTACAATATGTCATCTATTAGCTTATCTATTTTTTCTCTATATCATTTAAATATTCTTTTCAAATATTTCATTTCTACCAATAAATTTACAATATCCATATATTTTTTTATATACAATGTAAAATAATTCAATCCTATACACTAAAACAAAAATATATAAGCCAAATAAAAATTAAAAATAAAATCAAAATATGAAAAAATTGGTTTAAAAATATTATCAAGATATTTTTTAGAAGAAAATAAAATATGTGTTTTAAATAATGAACAATAAAAAGAATTTACTTACATGATAAAAATTAAAGTAAAAGAAAATAAGAAAGTAAATGAAATACAAATTTTAAAAAAAAATTTATAGGATGAACAGTACCTATTAATTGTAGCGAGTTACTGTAGTTAATTGTATTTTATAATTCTTTTTACATAATCGAATAGAACTCTTCTTTTTTTAAATAATTTATATTTTTTATAGAATATAAAAATTATTGAGAGTGTTCTTAGTCAAGATAACTCTCAATCCAAAGCTGGTGGTACTCGTACGTTTCTCCGTCTTCATCTCATGTCATTCTTACTTTACCCCATAAGAGTATTAGTATTGATTTATGCATATGTATATGTAAAATTATCTATTTTATATATCTATTTTGTTATTCAAGCAAAACTTCTATATTGACTTATGCATATTTGAGACAAAATAATAATAATTTTTTTCTAAAATCAATTTTTTTATATATATTTTGTAATTAGCATCCACTACATACATTTGATATTAATAATATAAATGCAATAATAAAAAATATTTTTTTATATATTATATTAAAAATATAATAAAATGAAAAATATATATAATATATTATAATAATAAAATGAATATATAGGTGAAAATTTATTGTGTTGTTGAGAGAGAAGAAGAAAAGATTGTGAGAAATAGTAAAAGAAGAGAGAAATAATAATTAAAATATATTTTATAAAATGAATAATTGCTATCTAAATTTAAATAAAAACTGTTCATAACCAACTATTTATATATATATATATATAAGTCAATATAAATGATCTTAAATATATATATCAATATAGATTCCCTATGGATTTCAGTGTCAGAAAAAGCATAAAACATGAGACTTGTCAGACTAGTACAAATAAAAAGACAAAACTAAATATATAAATAAAACATTAATAGTACTATAAATTTAAAAGTAGAAAAATTCTCGGAGCAGCTACTGTTTGGCAGCAGCCACTACACACTATTAAAATTACCAATTTCTCCCTGCAACAAAACTCACGCCTCTCAGGTTCTTTTTATTTGAATCTTCCCAGTAGACTTCCTATCCCCCATCCCCCGCATTCCTTCCCTCTGCACAATCCCCCCACCTCCACCCCCTCTGATTTTTAACAATCGGATGATAATTTCAGCTTCATATTGCTCTAATCAGTGGTCTGTTTCAAAGATCTGACGGTTAGGTGGAGTTATTTCGTTTATTTCTATTTAGAATAATTGCTGTTGTGGATCTTTGCGATTTCCGGTAGAATAGGTTGGTTGATTCTTTTTGTGATATGATGTTAAAGAAAGAGGTGCAGAGAAGCTCTATATTAAAGTTTGAAACCTTTGGGTGTTGATATTCTGTTATGCAAGAAGAGGATTGTGCAGGTATGTTTCTTACCTTCACAATGAGAGTGCAACAGACCAATTTCTATGTAAGAGGACGGCAAGTTGTGCTGTGGTGAAAGGTTTAACAACATGACATCTAATCTAAACCCAACTAAATGAATGTGAATGAGCTTTGATAGTAAATGGAATCTTTGATCTATTCATCAAATAATGACAGAAGATCTCTTTTTTACCGAAGTGCAATAATTTAACCACCTTAATGGATAAAAGCAATTCATCACTAGTCCAAAACACAAGAAGATAGGTATGGCTGAGACAAGGTATTACTGTCAAAGGTTCTTACTGTATGACAATGAAATACATATGATTCATTGGCTATAGAGGGATTATTTGTTATTATTACTGACTTAAGTATTAGAAGCGTTCACCAAACTCTCAAGCCACACACTTCTTTGGTTGCATGTGATTGTATGCGAGAAGCTGAAACACGTCCATAACACCAGGCTTTGTGCCGGTACTCACTCTTCTTAACCCCCTTCATTATTATTTCTTTTCAGTATGATCATACGTACCAAACAAGACCATGTCATAGATATTTAGTTATGTTTGGATAATGAGATTGACATAAAAAAAATTTCAAAATTTCTCACAATTTTCTTTTCAAACATATAATATTTTTTAATTTCAAATCTTTAACTTTTTCATCTAATCATTATCTAATTATTACAACTTCTATAAACTTCAAAACAAAATTAATATAAAAGTCAATACAACTTTTTTTAAATTTTAAAATAAAAATTATATTTAAATAATTGTTTAATTTTATAATATTTTTTTAAACTTTTTCTCTCTTCTTTTTTGAAATTCTATAAAACATCTAAAATCAAACTATTTATTATTATTTATAAAATTTTTGAGATATCCAAGCATCCAAATCAAATTGTTCGCTGTACCTTAAAAGAAAGTTTCGTTCCAATTTGTAAATAAATTGGTTTGTATACTGTTTCTAAATAAATTTCATAAATATTTTTTAATCGTGATAATAGGTTAAAAAATTAAGAATATAACTTTTTCTTTTGCCATAAATAAAGGGGTCAAGCCGGACCCATTTGTCAGAAGTAAACGTGGGTAAGGCTCTCATTTAAGAATTAGAAAGTGAACGTGGATAAGGTCGATCTCTAGCTGATTAGAAAGTGAAAGTGGGTAAGGTCTCTAGCTCCAATAATTTACTTCTGACAAATGGGTCCGGCTTGTTTACTCGCTTTTGGTTGGGATACTGATACGCTTATTATTCTATTATTATCTATTTATAATTTAAGTTTATTTCAAATTTTTTTATTTTTTTTTTATTTTTTTAAATATTTTTTTAACATCCTTAATTATTAAAAAAAATCAAAAAAATATATAACTTTATTAATACTCACTTTCTTAATTATTAAGTAAAATAAAAAATTAAAAAAAATTAAATACAAATTTAATAATAAATAAATAATAATAAAATAATAACTCTATCATTATTATTTGAATTGGACCCTTTATTTATGCCTAAAGAAAAGTTACATTCTGAATTCTTTAACCTATTATCACGTTGAACGATTAAAAAATAGTAAGGTTAGATATAATTGTGAAAGTTACAAGTATAATTTGTTTAGAAAAAAAAAATATATTATTAAAAAATTAATTTTTTTATATAAATTTATATTTATTTATTTTTTTCAAAAATATTAGGTAACGCTTAAACACTACCCTGCACGACTGTAGTTTAAGTGAATTCTGAACACACAATGTGACAACTACTTTTTTGCCGACAATTTGGCATTGGCTTCTCCTCCGAAAAGGCCCTGCCATAAACTATTAAGCTTCTGTTATTATTCAACCAAAACAAGATTTTAAGACTGTGGGGTGTGATTAGCCATCGTAAAGGAAAGAATCAAGTTACTAATAGGCTTTAGTGACGCATCTCGTAATTCTTGATCTGCTCATCATCCACTTTCTTCTTTATTCAACCATATATATACTCTCCATGTACAAGTGACTGAGTGGAGAAGACTAGGGAGGGGGATCAGCTACCAAAATTCACATCTCATTTTCTTCTCAAATATATTTCAAATACAACTATTTTTAAATTAAACATTATAATTTTCTCAAACTTTTAAATAAAAAATAATTCAATTTTTTCAAATATCAAAATAAAAATTATATTATAAAACTATATTCTAACAATATTTTGACTTTATAATATTTTTTATTCAACTTTTTTCTCTCTTTTTTCAAAATCTAAATAAATACTTAACTCAAATTATCTCACTACTATTCATAAACTATCTTATTACTATTTACAAAATTATCATCTCATCTCACTTCTCAAACATATCCTAAAGAATACTGAAATGAAGTTGTGTAATCCTAAGGGAGGGAGAATAGCTACTCCTTCATTCCTAGCAATGCTGCTGATGATAATCATGATTCTTCTTAATGCATATTGTTGTAGTGATGCTGTCGTTGCTAAGAGCAACACTAGTTTTCGATGCAGCGGCGGCCACCTCGATGTATGCCTGATCGAGGAGGACTCGAAGTTGAAGTTGGGGTTCTGATCAACACCTATGTAAGCGGGATGCTTGCTGGTCATGGTCCAAAGTCTCGGCCCAACTCTTCCAACCGTAATAATGGAGCATTTACTGAGCCTTACGGGAAATATGACAATCTTGGATATTTTGAATGTGTGCGCAGACAATTTAGGAGTTTAACGGATACAGTCGAATTTAGTTTTGGATAAAATTTAGGATTGAACAGGTATATACTAATTTTATATTTTTAAAAATTAATTATACACTGGTTACCCTCTAAACCAGTACTTCCGATTTTACTGGTTTATAATTCGGTCCCGTCCAGTTTTTCAATTTTTTTTAAATGTAAAAAACATATGATAAAATATTACTTCTTATGATAAAATATTATTAATAATTTAATATATATTTTTTATGTTTAAAGCATATGATCAATTAAATTTTAATCTTTAAGATTAAACTTTTATTTTATAAATTATAATAGCATTATCTTATATATAATTATATTAATAATATATGATGAAACAAATTACAAATATTCATATTTAAGATTAACATTTTATGTTATAATTTATAAATTATAATATGAAAGTATTTCATATATGATATATAATTATATATATTATATATACAAATTTCATATATAATTAACATTCATCCTCTACGGCACACAATTCACAATCTCATTCTCATTTAATCCCATCCTCCATCATCCATATTGCATAAATTAAAAACAAAAATAGATGAGATTAAGATAAATCGGCCTTACCTTCGTTATGATACACAACGACTTAGGCGAGATTGACAGATGGTGACAACTCACGATGGTATCACGACAACGAGATGACTTATGGCTAGTGAAGGGGGAAAACTTACTAGCCGCTAGGACTCAGAGAGGGTGAAGGGCTTTGGGATCGGGGGGAGGCCAAAGGGTTATAAATACAAGACTCAAAACGGCGCCGTTTTGATTATGGGGATTGTTAAAAAAAAAATCCCAGACATCAAAACGTCGCGGTTTTGGTTAAAATGACATCATTTTAATGCCTGAGTTTTTCTTTTTAATTAACATATATTATAAATATAGATATGGGCAGTGGGGTAGGATGAGGATCACCCTCATCCCGGCCCCGCCCCTGCTAGGGGCCACCCCAACCCCTCATCTGGCAAACGGGGGATCCACTTGGCCCACACGAAGGCGGGGCGGATGGGGGGCAAGGCCCCACTGCCCACCCCTAAGATAGAGATAAAATTTTTGTAAATAATATAAGATAATTTGTAAATAGTAATGCAATGAGTTAATATTTTATAATGTTTTGAAAAATGAAATAGAAAAAATTGAATAAAAAATATTATAAAGTTAAAATATTGTTAGAATATAATTGTTAAATTCAATTTTTGTTTAAGAATTTGAAAAAATTGAATTATTTTTTATTTTTTATTTGAAAGTTAGAGAAAGTTGTAATAATTAATTTAAAAAAATTGTAATGATTAGTTTGAAAGTATTTGTATTTGGACAATATTTAAATATGAGATAAGATGAAAAATTTGAGACGAAAACTTTTCCAAACAAGCCTAACAGTCTAGAAATTACTTCCGTATATCAATCATGATCCGGATTGGAAAAAGTAAAATGAAAAATAAAAAATAAAATTATTATTTTGAAATGCTTTTTAAATAGCCAAGAGGGAAAAAGAGGCTTTATAAATGTATAGGTCTCTTTATTTTTATTTTTATTTTCCAATAAAATTAAAAATGACCAAACTTTACATATCGGCACTCTAACACATCTATAAAATGCTTTCTTAAATGGGCAAGAGAAAGTATATATATAATTATAGGTTAAATATTTATAATTCTGTTCCGGTTAATTTTCGACCATTTTGACCTGTTTCGATCTATTCTAGACGGATTTTGATATTTCGGCCGAATTTTGGCCAGTCTCATAATTGTTTATAGTTTTCTACTTGCATAGCTCTGGATTGTATTTGGATAGTGCATAATATGAGATCATTCTATTATTATTTAATATTTTATTATTATTATATATATATATTTTTATTGTTATTTAATATTTTATCATATTTTCATCATTATTCATGCCTAGCTTTAAAGTAATGCTAAAATATTGAATCCACTACTTAAACATAGTTTAAGTGTCATTTGAATAGTGAGTTGAAATGAGATGAATTAATATGAAAATTAAAAGTTAAATAAAATATTGTTAAAAAAATATTTTTTAATATTATTATTGTTTTAAATTTGAAAAAATTAAACTTTTATTATATTTTATATAAAAATTTAAAAAAATTATAATGATTAAATAAAATATGATGAGATTAGTAGAGATTAGCCTTGTTTGATTTTGTAAATGAATTGATATTAAAATTAAAAGTTAAATAAAATCTTATTAAAATATAGATTTTTTAATATTATTTTTATTTTAAGATTAAAAAAATAAATTTTTTATTTTATTTTATATAAAAATTTTAAAAAATTATAATAATTAAATAAAATAAAATGAACGTACACGAATTATGAAAAGAATGGAGTCGTAACTCTCAATCCAAAGTTTGTGGGACTCGTTTCTCCGTCTTCATCTCAAGTCGTTCTTAGAGCATTAGCATTGGATTATGCAAATGCAAATGCAAAATTTACATAATATGGCATGATTTTGCATTTGGCTATTCCATTTAGAAACTTATTCCCACATTGGATTATCCATATATTAGTCAAAATAATAATAAAATATTATAAATTTAATAATAATTTTTTTTCAATTTTTTTTGTTCTATTATTTTGTTTTTAAAATTAAGAGCTATATAGAAATATTAATATTATACAATATGAGACTTGGATAAAAATGTGGATGGGTTCTGGAGTGTAGCAAATACATTCTAAATATTTCATACAACACCATTGAAAAAAATACTTGTCTATTACATTTTCATATCAAAAAAATACAATTGAAAAAAACACAAGTTTTCCTTATTTCCAACTATACTTTGACAAGCAAACCTCCAAGATTCAAGTTTCTGTACACAATAACCCAAGTAATTAGTTAAACTAGTCATCACTTTAAAAATGAATTACATGATGAACCAAAGAAAATTGGAACAGCTCTTTAGTTCTGGGGAAAGTTACACATATATGAAATTGTTTAGGTGGAAAAGATTTAGATTAAATCATTGATAGCCTTTGCCTTTGACACACGCAAATGAGTTGCAATTTCCTTTGGGGCAAAGTTGTCAGCTATTGAAACAACGAAAAATCCTGCTAGTACAATTGCCAAATATATGATAACTGCATCCACTGTCATTGGCATGTCAATTGCAATTCCATCACCCTTTGAAAATATTGCATCCAGTGCAATTGCCACCAATCTGTGAATCAATTGAAAAAAATCTGCAATTGTTCATAAATCAGTTTAGTTCAAGCTCTTGGGTCTGGTCTTTCCATTATCAATCTCATTGCTACAGCTAGCCATTATCAAGTTATATATTTTGGTTGCAATTCTCTTACTTCCATAACAACAGAACCAAGTGCTAACCTGTCTTTGCCTTTGCCGCTATAATATACTGATGGCCCAGGCCATAATGTAACATGGCAGAAGAAAACTAGCAGCCCTCAATAAAATAATTGAGTTCAAAATTTGGGAACAAGCATGTAATTTAAGATAACATAACTGATATTCCATTTTAATCCTTTACAAAAAGCTGCTGACTAATAATGATGCATTGACAATTTCACAGTTAAAATGAAGTTTCCTTTCTCTAAGCATCGCACTTGGATTTTCAATTTCTCTTTTAATTTTCTCTGATTCATCAGCAAAGACTAAAAAGAACTTGAAAACTCAGAATTTGTAAAGGGTGAAATCGTAGGCACAGCCTGCAATCATATGATCCCACATTTTCTTTTCCTTTTCTTTTCCCTTTCCATCGAAAGAAAATTTTCACTTCCACTAATAACTCAGTAAACTATAAACGAAATTCAAGTTTATTACATGCTTGTTCAGCGAAACGAAATTTTCACTTCCACCAACCGAAAGAAAATTTTCACTTCCACCAAACGAAATTATAGCTCTCAGTTTGGGTCCTCAGAAAAATGTAAGAAAATACCATTCACAACTATCGCAGCCAAATTTAAAAGAACTTAGGATCTTTTAATCAAGCACAAACTCAATCAACAAAAAAGAAAATAAAACCTCAAGGACGATGGAAATCGAGAAAAGCCGAAAAGGAAAATACCTGAAGATTTTCTTGAGTTCAAGCATGATTCACTAGGTTTGGTACCTAGTAGAAAGGAAATGCTGTGATTTTAATTGGTGATGAGAAATGAAACAACCTAGAAAGGAAGAAAGGAGAAATGGAGGGGAAACCCGCGGGAGAGAAATGAGTTAGGGAGAGGGAGAATCAGGAGAGAGAAAATATTTTTTTATTCTATTTGGTCCTGCTACAGTTAAATCCAAATATGACCTACATCACTAATTTACTGTAGGTAAAAGTCATTTCTTTTGCATTTGCATAATTCAATACAGTGAATTTTTAGACTTAATTATCCAAATTCTTCACTTTTTTTGGATTTGCATAATCCATTGCCAATGTTCTTACTTTATCCCGTAATATCTTCTGATAGATTTCAGTGTCAGAAAAAGCATAAAGTATGACTAGATTTGTCAGATTAGTACAAATAAAAAGATAAAACTAAATATATAAATAAATAAATAAAACATTAATGGTACTGTAAATCTAAAAAGTAATATTTTCTTGCTAGCAAGCAAGAAATGAAAACTTTATAAATAATAATAAAATAATTTATGAATAATCTTAAGATAATTTAAGAATATTTTATGAAATTTTAAAAAAAATTAATAAAAAATATTATAAAATTAAAATATTATTTTTATTTGATAATTTTAAAAAAATTATTTTTTATTTTTTATTATAAAATTTTAAAAAAATTATAATGATTAGTTTAAAAAATTATAATAATTAATTTAAAAATATTTATACTTAAATAATATTTATAAAGAAAATGAAATGAAAAGAAAAATTTGAGACAGAATGTTTTTCCAAATAAATCCTAACAGTCTAGGAATTACTTCCGTATATCAATCATGATCTGGGTTGGAAAAAGTAAAAAGTAAAATGAAAAAAATTTATTATTTTGAAATACTTTTTAAATAGCCAAGAGGGGAAAAAAAAGGCTTTATAAATGTTTCGTACTCTTTATTTTTAGAGAAAAGTTGTGGAGCGGTCCAATTGTTAAGTTAAGAATAGAAGCTCTTCAATTACACGGTAGCACATGGATAAAAATACATTAAATCCATTAAACCTCACCATATAGAATCACAAGCAATTCTCTTCATAGAATCTGTCCATCATCTATGCCATTGCCCATCTCTGTCGCCAATTTCCCCCATCTCCGTCGATCATCTCCATCTCCTCGCCATCTCCTCTTCAAAATCAACCCACAATTAAATCAAAATCAATCCGTTCTTGCAATCCAAACAATACATATTGCTTTCAATCTATGGGAATATGCGTGTAACTTGCATTGAACAAAAAAATTTTCATTAAGCAGAAGCTTCAGCCATGGCGGCCACCTGTTGTCATCATCAAAGCACCCATTCAAGAAAAACCAAGAATTAAATCTAAACTCAAAAGAAAAACCCAGAAACAATACATATTGCATCAGCGAATTCATGCTACCATAGACGAATTAGGGCATACCAGAGAGGGACCACGTCGGCGCTGTCTCGTCCTCTGAGTGTCATGGCTTCAACAAATACTCGGTGGCGGCGGCAGCGGCGGCTTTGATCAAGTAAGGAGGGTCAGGTCTAGTCTCGGAGGAGGGTGGGTTTCATGCGAGAGGATGGGAGATGGGGGGGAGAGGATTTTGGCGGGTTCCGTGGGTTTTGACATAAGGCCAGCAGCGGTGGTGGCGGCTTTCATGCGAGAGGATGAGACAGGGCAGAGGGGGTGGGTTTTGCTACGAGAGGATGAGACGAGGGGAAGGGAGAGGGTAAGTTCGTGGGTGCAAGTTTTCACATGGGGTGCAGGCGCATCAAAATTAGAATGGAGAATCTACTTGTCAACAGCTCATTGAAAGATTGTAATTTGAAGATTATTGACCGACTGGTCTAAAGTTATTCTCTTATTTTTATTTTTATTTTCTAATAAGATTAAAAAATGACCAAACTTTACATATCGACACTCTTAACGCATCTATAAAATGCTTTCTTAAAAGGTCAAGAGAAAGTATAATTATATGTTTCATATTTATAATCATTTCACTTTTGATTCACTCATTTTTAAGAAAGCTTATTATAGGCTTGAGCATTCTAAACTCTTATAAGATAATTATTTTGAAATGGTACACCAAAACGTATCAATGCTAAAATATTAATTCGTTTCAATATCTCAATTAGAATAATAATTAAAAACGGAATTCAAAATTTTATTGGACGCTATTCCTAAATAAAAATCATAAATGTTTTTTTTAATCATTTGAGGTGATAATAGGTTAAAGAACTGAGAATATAACCTTTTCTTCTGGCATAAATAAAGGGGTCCAACCAAAAGCAGTGGTACCCAAGCCGGACCCATTTGTTAGAACTAAATTATTGGAGCGAGAGACCTTAATTATCCGCTTTCACTTTGTAACTAATCTGAATTCTGAACACACAAATGACAAAAACCTTTTTGGCCGACAATTTTCTGCTGGCTCTTCCTCCAAAAAGGCATCCATAAACAACTAATTAACCTTCTGTTATTATTCAACCAAAAACAAGATTTGAAGAGCGTGGGATGTGATTAGCCATCGTAAAGGAAAGAATAAAATTACTAATATATATGCTTTTGTGACGCATCTCGTAATTCCTGATCTGGCTCATGATCACTTTCTTCTTTATTCAACACTATATATATAAGTACTCTACCTGGCTTCTCCATGTACGCACGATTGAGTTCTGTGAGTGAGTGCAGAAGGCTAGGGAGGGAGATCGATCAGCTACATGCAGGAGTGAGTACTAAAGATTAAGGATTACTGAAATGGAGGTGTGTAATCCTAAGGGAGGGAGAACAGCTGCTCCTGCATTCCCAGCAATGCTGCTGCTGATGATCATGATCATGATGCTCCTTGACGCATATTGTTGTGGTGCTGCTGTCCTTGCTAAGAGCAACACCAGTTTCCGATGCAGTGACGGCCGCCTCGATGAATGCCTGATCGAGGAGGACTTGGAGTTGGAGCTGGGGTTCCTGATCAACCCCTATGTAAGCCGGATCCTTGATGGTTCTGATTCAAAGCATCTCGACTACTTCAATGAGAATAAAGAAGTCTTTGATCCTAAGACTTGTGGGACACCCCACGACGCTGGATATTCTACATGCATTAATAAACATAAATCAAAGCCAAGTAAATGTCTGCGTCCAAGTCCTTACAAGCGTTGCGGCTGAAATTTGAATGGCAGCGTTCTTCTATAATATCCTATGCTTATTTCTTTTTTTAGCCTTTTTCCTTTTGTTGGTTTCTTTTCAAGTTATGATGCCATAGAAGTGCCTTCAATTAATGATTGTGAAATTAACCTGGCCTCTTATGTTGATATGTTGGGATTTATATTATATGTATGTATTTCTGTTGGAGAATATCTGCAATTTCCTCATGAACGATCGATTGTAAAGGCATGATATGGTTCGAACAAATCAACTCGTAAGTACGTCTATATTCCCTCAAGCTCATGACGGCCACCCTGTATTTATTTAATTAGATCAGCCTGTTGAAGAAGTCACAAGTCAATGAAAACACACACAAACACAAACAAAAAACAAAATCTCCTTTTTATTCAATGCTCCTACGTACACTATCTGCATTATCTAATTATACCTTTTCCCTTCGCAGACTTCTTATCCTTTTGTTTTTAGATCATGACTGCTAAATAATTTGTCAGTTTTTCAACACAAATCATGACCATTATCTTTAGCATTTCCATCCCTAAACTACTAAAGCTGTGTGGAGTGTACGTAGTTAATTAGTACCGCTACTTTAAAATTAGGATTAATTTATGCTCCTGCAGCCTGCTTCTCATCTATATACTGTATGTAACCTGGACCAAACTTCAACTTGCCATGCATCCTCGATCGCAGACTGCAGTCTTGGATAAATGAATGCTTACTCCAATTCCATGCATCCCATCTGATGATCAACCTACCTACCTCCTCCTTAGCATATATATATATATATAGGCCGATTTCATTCTGCTGACCAAAAATCTTGGCTTTAGACCCCGGAATATTGTTTTAAGGTTCTCGACTCCTCCTGCCATTATTATCCAGGCTTTGTGCCAGTACTCACTCTGCTTCCCTCTCTTCATTACTATTTCTTGCAGTATGATCATTCCTACCAAACATGACCAAGTAATAGAGAATTAGTTCCATTTGGATAATGAGATCAAGATAAAAAAAAAAATTTAAAACTCCTTATAATTTTCTTTTCAAACATCTTATACTTTTTAATTTCAAATCTTTAATTATTTTATTTAATCATTACAAATTATATGAACTTTAAAACAAAATGTATATAACAATCAATATAACTTTTTTGCATTTGAAAATAAAATTATATTTAAATAATTTTTTATTTTATAATATTTTATTTAATTTTTTCCTTCTTTTTCGTTAAAGAATTAAGAATATAACTTTTTCTTTTGTCATAAATAATGAGGTCAAGCCGGACCCATTTGTCAGAAGTAAATTATTGGAGCTAGGGACCTTACCCACGTTCAATTTCCAATTAGCTAGAGACCTTATCCACGTTCACTTTCTAATTAAAGTAAGACCTTACCCACGTTTACTTCTGACAAATGGGTCCGGCTTGTATACGGGGGCGGCCGAATATATTTTATGGCCTAAGACGATTGTTAGTTTTAATTTAAAAATGATAATAATATTTATGTATTAAATAATAAAATTTTATTGAAAATTTATGAGATGTAAAACAAGTATTAATATTTTTTTGATTAATAATATCTATAAATCTTATAAAAATATGAAAGAAAATCTAATTTTTTTGTATATAGAATATTATCCCTTACCCATGTATAAACTTATTTGAATATTTCATTTTGAAAACAAATAAGGCCATCAATATCAAAATAAATATCATATT
Organism: Cyclocarya paliurus; assembly: GCA_029856935.1. Classification (NCBI taxonomy): domain Eukaryota; kingdom Viridiplantae; phylum Streptophyta; class Magnoliopsida; order Fagales; family Juglandaceae; genus Cyclocarya; species Cyclocarya paliurus. Next base: position 31,605,181 of record CM056946.1, on the reverse strand, counting down.
TTATCAAATATTAAAGAGTAATATATCATCATTTTTCTATTGACTAAAATATGATGATATATTACTATTTAAAGAGTAATCTTAAAATTTTTCAATTTTACTATTGTCTAAAAATTTTGCAGTAAGATTTTTTTTTAGTAAAACTTTTATATTGACTGATTTTTATTTTTATTTTTACCAAAGTTTACCATTTAAGATTGATTTTATTTTAGGCAAAAAAATTTCATCTTTTATGCTTACTAATATTTTTTCTATAGTTTATTTTCTAGGGTCATAATAATTATTTTCTTCTTTTAATTTAAAAGCCTACTCAAAGTTGGGGCTCTAGACGGTGGTGGCCTTAATTGCCTATCCCTTGAGCCGACCCTGCTTGTTTACTAGCTTTTGGCTGGAACCATTGTTTTAAATTTCGTACCGTACCGACCGGTACGGCCGAAATTTTCCGTACCGGCCATTGGTCTGGTACAGAAATCTGAGTGTTTCGTTTCGGCCGAAATTTCGGCCATACCGGCCGATATTTCGGCCTTAGTTAATTTATATATATTTTTTTTCTTTTTTTAAGTTATAAACTCATTTTTTGACCTCTAATTTAAACTGGACTATTTATAATTTATATATCTATGTATTTATATATAATTTATTTATATATAGACTATTATTTTGAAATATAATTTATATATATATTTATATATATAATTTATTCATATATTGACTATCCCGAAACGGTACACGAAACGGTACCAGTACCGAAATATTTCGTTCCAATGCCTTGACCGGTATGGCATCCGGTACGGTATTCAAAACATTGGCTGGAACCCTTTATTTATGCCAAAAGAAAAGTTATATTCTGAATTCTTTAACTAATTTTCACATCAAACAATTAAAAAATAGTTCTGTTAGATATAGTTATAGAGTGTATAAATATCGTTTAATTTTTAAAAAAATTAAATTTATTATTAAAAATTAATTTTTTAATATAAATTCTTTATTTTTTTTTTAAAAAAAATTACGTAACGTTTATACATAAATGTAATTATTATTTCTATGTAAATTCTGAACACACAATGACAACTACTTTTTCGCCGATAATTTGGCATTGCCTTCTCCTCCTAAAAGGCCCGGCAATAAACTATTAAGCTTCTGTTATTATTCAACCAAAAACAAGATTTTTAAGATTGGGGGATGTGATTAGCCATCGTCAAGGAAAGAATCAAGTTACTAATATGCTTTAGTGACGCATCTCGTAATTCTTGATCTGCTCATCATCCACTTTCTTCTTTATTCAACTATATAAATATAAATATATATATATATATAAATATATATATATAAATATAAATATAAATATAAATATATATATATATATAAATATAAATATAAATATATATATATATATATATATATATATATATATATATAAAACTCCATATACACAGTGTGTACTGTGAGTGAGTGGAGAAGGCTAGGGAGCAGATCAATTATCAAAATTCTTATCTCATATAATTTTTAAATATAATTTAAATGTAAACATTTTCAAACTAATCATTACAATTTTTTCAAACTTTTAAATAAAAAATAATTTAACTTTTTCAAATCTAAAAACAAAAATTATATTATAAAACTATATTCTAACAATATTTTAAATTTATATTTATTCAATAATTTTTTCCCCTTTCCCAAAACCTAAAAATTACTCAACTCAAATTATTTCACTACTATTCATAAACTATCTTACTACTATTCATAAAATTATTATCTCATCTCATCTCAATTCTCAAGCATACCCTAAGGAATTCTGAAATGGAGGTGTGTAATCCTAAGGGAGGGAGAACAGCTACTCCATTCCTAGCAATGTTGTTGATGATGATCATAATTCTCCTTAACGCATATTGTTGTAGTGTTGTTGTTGTTGCTAAGAGCAATATCAGTTTCTGATGCAGCAGCGGCCGCCTCAATGAATGCCTAATCGAGGAAGACTTGGAGTTAGAGTTGGGGTTCTTGATCAACCCTTATGTAAGTCGGATGCTTGCTAGTCATGGTCCAAAGTCTCAACCCAACTCCTCCGACCGTAATAATGGAGCCTTTACTAAGCCTTGTGGGAAATCTGGGAACCCTAGATATTCTGAATGCATCTATAAACTTAAACCAAACACACATCAATGTGTGTCTAGACATATTCATGACCGTTGCCTTTAAAATTTGAATTGTGGAATGGGCTTGTTTGGAAATAGATCTCACCCAAAATTTTCATCTCATCTCATCCCACCTCATTCCCAAACATAATTTAAATAAGAGACACGATGCTTGAACTGGCCCGTTTGAAGACCTACTTGGATGGATGCAATACTTCAAAATAAATTCAACTGAAATGTTGAATAAGTGTGTTTCAAACCAGTAACCTTCCATGGGGAAGGGAGGTGTCCAACCACTTAATCAGGCATGCCGGCCATTGGTCTCTAAATGAAACATGACCGTTAAACTATAACTATTAGTTAAAAAGTCACAAGTTAAGAGTTGTGATTTTTTACATGGTGTTACTTCATTTTCTATAAATAGAGGATGGGACCCATGAATTTATTTATTCTATTCTTCTATATTTTCAGTCACTTTTGAAGATGGATGTGGGTAATAGACACACGTGTCCGGCACGAAAAAATAATACATAAATTACATTAAAGTTCAGTAGATGCGCATGCTTAAGAAATGATCCAATAGAAGGGGACAGAAAAACACTCTGAATCAAGCATCTGAGAAACACATACTCCAAACCTAGTCGCCTCAAGCAATGGATACTTAAAACAGATAAACCACAAAGATAATGGGCACAACAATTAACCATGCACAGCATTTAAAATTCGAGTGAAAACACATGCTCGCAAAAAAAAAGGCTTTTACTAAATTCAGCTTTCCTATGGATTAGCTAATGCTTGCAATAGGATAAAAGACAGGATGCTCTAATGTAGAATAAAACAAGCCAGAGCTAAGTAATGAATTGTGGGGAATTCCATTTCCTTTAACGTTTGAGTCAAAACCCTACACATAGAATGATCAGTCCTATCTTCGCGGAAATGAGCTCAATTACAATGAAAGTTTGTGATTGCAGGTTAAATGTTTCTTACCTTCACAATGAGAGTGCAACAGACCAATTTCTATGTAAGAGGACGGCCACTTGTGCTGTGGTGAAAGGTCATCAGAAGATCTCTTTTTTACCAACGTACAATAACTTAACCACCTTAATGGATAAAAGCAATTCATCACTAGTAAGATAGGTATGACTGAGACAAGGTAATACTGTCAAAGACTCTTCCTGTTGATATCATATTGATGCATTAGCGGGGATTACTATTTAGTTTTTTTTTTTTTTTAAAGACCCGGGGGGGGGGGGGGGGGGGGGGGGGGGGGTTATCATCCCTTTCGCATAATACTGGACTCAGTGTTTCAATGCAGCTGGCACCTTTGAGGTCCCCAATAAATAAATAATTGTACGAGCGAAATCTTAATTCTACACCCTCCATGGAAGTATTTTCCTGAACTAACAAGTATGATAGATTTTCAACTTCACACCATTACTGAAACCAAAAGTTTGATCGACTTCAACTATAGGTCGGTCACCAAACACATCAAATCCCAGATTGGCAAACCGCATTTCACCAATTAGATCAAACCATACGAGTCCTTTCCATCATCTAAGGTTGGCTCACCAAAAGTATAGTTGCTGTGAAATGTGCAATACATATTCCGTAAATTTCTTTAAAATCTCTATGCCGACTAAGTTATACTTGGTAGATGAGATAAGATAAAAATTTTTAAAAAATTTGTGAATAGTGTTAAGATAAAAATTTAAAATATTATTTTTTAATATTATTATTGTTTTGAAAATTAAAAAAGTTAAATTAGAATTTGAAAAAATTGAATTGTTTATTATATTTTGTATAAAAATTTAAAAAATATGTAATAATGAGATGAAATAAAGATAAGATGAGATTTCTCATTTTTACACTAAAGCATAACCTAAATCATCACTACCAAGCTAAAGACTTTTCATAGACACCAACCTGATCTAGTACCGCGAATTCCAAAGGTACGGAGGATCGGAGATGTTGGGGGCGCCACAAAATGATCGTTTCGTGTGTTCCACGATACACACACGTCCCCCCACAAACACGGTTTTTAATGTAATTAGGCAACTAAAACGACGTTGTTCGGTTTTTGTACAAATATAACAGAGAATATGGCACATGCTATTTTTTTTTTTAATCAAATTTTTACTACCCTTTTTAATTTCAACCACAAAAAATCATCTTTTTTTTAAGAGAGAACACAAGCAGAAGAAGACTAGATAAGAGTAGGAACAGGATTACGAAATTTTAGATCAGAACAGTATATGTGTATATATACAGATATGATGAGAAAGAATTAGTGCAAGCATCTTCCCTCGATACAACAAACCCAGACACCCAACCCATCCCATTCCCCTCTAGAAGAGAATTCAGTTCTCTCATGTAACAAGGAAAAGAAAAATAAAATAAAACGGGCAGAACAGCCTTGCAAATTAGCCAAGATCATTCCATGCTCACTCCTATTTCTCTCTTTTGATGGGAAACTGCACCACTTAACTCTCCCCGATGACTTCATGACATAAGTGCAGCTCTCTTGTGCAATTTAGTCCAGAGTGCAAAACCAGGTTATCATGATCAAGATATGTAACTTTTGCTACTTTTCAGGTTTGAGATCTTTCCCGCATTTTGGCCCTTGCAAAAATTACTCCAGCTATGAGACCTACAGAGAGCAATATTGTTTTGGTCATGCTCAAGTGCAAGATTGAATCGTGCTTCATGTCATGTGGTTTGTGGAAGAACATGGACACAACTTACCGAAGAATATGCTTGCCGAGTTTTCTAAGCTGGTAGGAACTTTGAAAATAAGGATGCCAGCAATGGACAGAGGGATCTTATTCAACGACCCCACATGGCTGCAGGAAGCAGTTCAGTGATTACGGATGTTGTATATACCATTTTATAATTAATGCCATCTTATCTAAAATAACTATGATGGTTTAATCAAACTAAACGAATATTTTTTAAAGAAGAAAAGAAATGACCTGGTTTGGTAATTTTTTTCTTTTCCTCAATTAAAATAAACAAGAAAACAAAAACAAATTTCAACCCAGAAATAACATATTACCCACTGGAATTTATTGTTCTTGTTGGGGGCAGGGGCGAAGCCAAGTACTTGTAATCTTTACCTGTACGTTTTAGCCCCAGTTTGATGAAGAAACCACATAGAAGTGAAGCTGATTGCTAGTCCCAAAACTCCACTTAATGTCATTACAAACCAGAAGGTTGGCAACCTCGATAGTGGCCTGCCAAATCAATTCAACATCCAAAAGATTCAACAGGATAGAAAAGGAAAATAAAAAGATAAGAAATTTTCTCTGCATACAGTTAGAGCTTAATCAAGTCCCTCACACTGCCCAAGAGCACATCCAGAAAATTCTGGTATAAAAGGTATAGGATTGTACAAGTTATTTGCAAAGTACGTACAATGCTTATCTAGGAGATAAATTAATATAATCAAGGCTGATCCATCAGGTTTTCATGTTCAGGAGACAGATATAAAAGCGCAAGCATTGGGATGTTTCAGAGTGAGATATATTGCAATCTGATCTCTCGTAGAAAGTAGGAATATGAAAAAAATGTCAATGCAAAAAAGGATGAATTATTGGGACTCATTACAAAATGGTTTCTCATATGCATAAAGCAGTTTGAATGTATGAGAGGAAAGAAGAAGCAGCCAAACCTTTCTTTTTATGAGTAGAAGCAGCCAAACCTACCGCTCTCAAAAGGAGCAAGTATTGGAGAAAGAAAGTGGGTGGGACTGGGGGGAGGAGCGAAGGGAGAAGCAAGAAAAAAATGAATAAACGGGAAAAGAACGACAGATAAAAAGAACTATTATACTTTTGAGTATTTTACACAAGATTTCTTTATTGTAGACAAGCACTACTAGGAAGGTATCACTCTATAGCCAGAATATTTCACTATTTAGTAAATAATGGTTGGGGACTACAACAGAGGCAATACATGGGGCAAGATTTCAGGTTAATCTTGCAATAGCCAAAAGGCACTATCCAAGTTTTTAAGAAAATGCTATATACTACACTCTTACCCTACTTTTATCCAATTGTGTTGAAATGACATTGTTTATCAACCTTTGAATGTATTTTTATATAAAGGAAAATTGTGCATATCATACTCTCATCCTACTTTCATCCAGCTATGATGAGGTGGCATCGCCCACCAAACTTTAAGTTTTTCTTTTAAAAGATGAAAGAATGATCCAAGGGAGATAAAAGTGCCAAATTTTGTGCAGTAGGATGGGAGTGTATTATGTAGCATTACTCTTTGAAAAAGTAAGGACGGATCTAAAGGCTGATCAACAATGCCACATCAATATAGTGTGATGAGGATGGGATGTGAGCCTAGTTTATAGCATAAATCAAGTTTTCTAGTCAATCTTTACTAAAATAATGAAAGCGTCTCTAAAAAAAGAATAGGCATACAATGTAGCAGTTCATCTGAGTACCCTTGCTTTATGGCAATGCAGTTTTTCTCGCTTCAACAATATCAACACAAATTTCAGATTGCATGGACCAAATAAGATGCTCATCATATAAGAAAATTTTTGTTCCACAACCAAAAATACAGTATGCAAAGAAAAACCTCGAGTAAAAACTGCTTCCACCTCTGAAGATATCATCTTCAGCTTTAAAATGAATCGGTACACTAGACGGAGTTTGTTTGAACTTCAAAGACATGGTAATGTTAACTCATGCAAATCCCAACATCTTTAATTACCATTAGAAGAAGATTAATTCAATATGTCAGTAACAAAATAATTGGGTGTCAATGACATTATATATTAGGTAGATACCATCATAGAAGACAAAAAATTCAGAAAAGAGGGGGAAAAACTCACGTTCTGGTGAGGTAATCCACCTCATTGAAAATAAAAATTAGAAGAGTCCCTAATGGCAATGATAGGGTGTTATTAAGCAAGACCATTGAAAACTCATTCAGATTTCCAGATTTCGTAACTTGCTTTGCTCTATCCATGAACCTACGTAGAGTCAGCTGCACAAATAAAATAAAACATATAGAAGACATCTTTAGACCAAAACTAGAAAGAAAAAAGTAATTATGTGCAAGCGGGTCAGCTGATGCACCCTTAGAACAATAAACTAACACTCCCTCCCTACTTGTTGGACACCTACAGAAATTCCTACTTTTTAAGGTAACATTACTCAACTTATGAGTTGGTGAATTTGCCCACATTGGACGGAAAAAGAATGAGACCAAAATGCTCCTATTAGTGAGTATTTTTATTAGTAATCGAAGATTTTATTAAAAAGGCGTAGCCCAACCTTTACTTATAATATTTTGTATTTAATATGGAACACTACAAGGAGCATCCAAAAGCGGGAAGGGGGACAATCAAAATGGGACAGAGGCAACAGCACATAAGGAACCACTCTATTATCCATACATAAACACAAGCATCCCATGCACCTATGGGATTAGCCACCACTCCACCAAGTCTCTAGTATTGGCACCTCAAACTTGTGGTTTAAGGTCTAGTAAGAAAATTCTACAATGCCATAGGACTTAATACCCAATTAAAATGATTGCATATATTTTCATTCCTCTATAAGGTCCCTGCATAAGTAATAAATACACAAAGTTCCTGGTTTCTTTTGTCAATGGACAGCTTTGTCCATTAATCAATCTTCTTTCCTTCTATTCTTCTTTCCTTATTTCACCTTAATTTACTTAGGCTTGTTCAGTTAACATATTGACAAAATATATAGTTTCCATATAGAGCCAAACAGGTTTGCATACCGTTCGAACACTATTTTAGGAGTTCGAACGGTATAATTAAATTTAGTAATATTAGTGAATCGTTATTTTTATTCCATATTGTAGTTCTATTAAATCTTAACGAGAAATATATTATATTATAATTAAATTAATATAGAAATTTATCACATTTTGTTAAATATTTAATTTCTATTAATATTAATCTAATTAATATTAAATAATGTGATATTATTTTTATAAAATTCTATTGCTCAGAATGTCTCACTTTATTAAATTGCTATTCGTATTTAATTTAGTGATTAGTTATTTATTATATTTTTATTGTTAATGTTGTCTTGATAAGCTCTTTAATTGTAAATTTCAGGTTGATTATAATGTCTTCTTCTAGGACGAGACGTAAGCGACACAATCCAGCTGAGACTAGTAACAGTTCAGACAGGGAGAGGATTGTTTCACTAGAGTGACAGGTGAAGCTTTCTGACTTCCAGAGTCTTGTCTGGGAGGGTCATTCCCTACCATCAATCTTCAACGATCGTGGTTGGAGACCTATCTTAGATGAGCAGGAGGAACCAAGGGAGAACGTCTCCTATATTGACATTGTTGCTGAGTTCTATAGAGAGTTCGGTAATGTCAGCCTAGATGACGGAGGGGCATACCGGATCTCTATCTAAGAAGTTCCAGTTGTATTTTCACAGGACAGACTCGCTACGCATCTCGGTATTCCTAGGTTGCCATCCGAACGTGGTGCCTAGAGAGTCTGATCCTTCAGCTGAGGCAGAGACAACTGAGGAGGAGGCACCAGTTTATACAGATGAGGTCGATGCCCTTGCTGATCATGAGATGAGGGATTTGGTTGTTGGTCCAAATGCTCCCCCGTATGACGAGACGAAGGGCATCAAACAAACAAATCTATCTTCTTTCTTCAAGATCTTGAATTTGATAATCGCCAACAATATTGACTCTCGGCAATACATGACAAAGGTTGGCATTGATCGGACGAAATTTATGATACGGGTTGCTCGTGGCATTCCTATCAACCTAGTGGGGTATATATTTGATAGGATTCAATCAGAGTTCCGGTACACTTCGACGAATATACTGCCATTCGGGATCCTAATCACCCGATTTCTACTATTTGCCGGCGTCGTGCTTGATGTTGCCTAGCGTAAATGGGAGCCGATGGGACCGATCAACAGCATCATCCTCTTACGCAGTACTGGACACTCGAGACTGTGTCTTCGTGGACATGTTCCAGACCCGGTTGATCCTTAGAGAGATGCACAGCTAGGAGATCATGGAATATCGGTCGCTGAGACATCCACACAGGCCGAGGTATCAGTCCACAGCGCAACTCTTGAGGACATGGCCGAGATCGTGCATACGGTGATCAGCAGACAAACATCAACGGTAATCGATGAAGTGCATATGGAGGTCAATTTTGCCGTGTCTAAGTTTTGTACAAAGATTACTGCTAGCATCTCTGAGTTACTTACGGGGCTTGATACTATGTCTGCAACTTAGGTCACCACAGTACTCAACTGACACAGATAGAGGAACGTTTAGCTGCAGTCGAGGAAGTGTGCAAAGATTTGGAGTCTTAGTACTTTCTATCTTTTTTCTTTTTTTTTTAGAATGGATAATATTTAGTATTTTGTAAATGCAGTATTTAATTATGAATTAGTATTATTTTATATTTTCTGAACTAATTATTGATTTATATTTTTTATATTATATAATTGATAAATTTCTTATAATTACTAGTTAATATAAATATAATTCTCTAAAGGAAAAAACATATGATCATCGTTCGAACCCAACAAATTACATTCGAACAGTAGAACAATTTTCCGCTATAATAATTTTATTTAAGACACCAAAATGTACGTTCGAACGGTTAAATTTAACCATTAGAACATTCAAACATTACATTCGAACGGTTTCATTATTAGGAACAAAATATTTGGTCCCTAACTATACCGTTTGAATGCGTTCAAACGGTATACATCTTCCGTCATTTTTTTTGCAAGAAATATGAAATTTGTCCCTAAATCTCACTTTTTGGGACAGTTTTCATTTCGTTCCAAAATAAAATCGTCCCAAAATGTCTTTTTTGTTGTAGTGAGAATGCTAGAATCACTCAGCAATTAGTTTCTTTCCATGTATAGCTATCTCGTAAAGTTCAAATATAATATAAAGATCACTCAAAAGCCAATTGATATCGTAAGTAATGAAAACTTATGTCTTGATCAGAAATTTCGTGTATCCCACTTAATTTTGAGGTATTATATATATATATATATATATATATGATCACTAGCAAATGAATAAGGTGGCAGATTGCCTATATATTATTATGTTCAAACAAAAATAAAAGCATCCTATTTGAAATAACAGCAATAGGAAGTATGTACTGTTGCATTTGAGGTGTATGTATACTCAAAACCTTAATTTCCTGCTAGACTAGTTTATACTGAAATGAATGGATACTTAGGTATGCTTCTCAGCTGCAAATCATTTAAGTTTGATATCAAACTATTAAATGCAACCATACTTCCATTTTGTTTCATTATGTTATAACTTATAGTTGATTTTATTTTATAGATTAGAGATTTTTGTTACTACAGATGAATCCTTCAAATGAAACAGAAACATCAGGTGGTATTCAACCTTCAATGGAAAGGACCATGGAATCAATAGAGACTAATAATCCGCTTTCTCCCAAGTCTAATGTAAATAAGTCATCTACTGGTCCTGTTAGTGGTAGCACTGGTAGAAAAATATCTATAGTTTGGGAGTATTTTACAAAGATTAAAATTGAGGATAATTCGAAATCTAAGGCTACATGCAAATTATATTGACTACTTGCTTGTGATCCTAATATAAATGGCGTAAAATCAATGTTGCAACACTTAGAAAAAACATATAAGAAGTCACTACTTAAGAATATGGATAGAAACCAATCTGTATTAGGTTTCAAGCCTGGAGAAACCAGTGAAGGACTTGTACCTATTGCTTTTAGTGTTGAGACTTGTGGAGAAACCTTAGCAGAAATGTTGGTTGTTGATGAACTTCTTTTTAAATTTGTGGAATGGGAGGGATTTAGGAAATTTATACTTATTGTGCAACCATGATGGAATATTCCATCACGTGCAACGGTTGCAAAAGATATTTTTAAACTTTATTTGAGAGAGAAAGACAAGTTAAAAAGTGCTCTTAAGGGGTAGTGTATTTGTCTAACCACAGATATGTGGATATCTATGCAGAATTTTAACTACATGTGTCTCACCACACATTTTATTGATGTAGATTAGATAATGTACAAAAGAATTATCAGTTTTTGTAAGGTAGAAAACCATATGAGTGAGACACTAGGTAAAAAAATTAAAATGTGTTTTCTTGAATAAGGAGGCCCAAAATATTTACAATTATACTCGATAATGCAAATTCAAATAATGGGGCAATTTTATATATCAAAAGAAAGACAATGAATAGAAAGAATATGATTTTGGAACATGAGTTCTTGCATATGAGATATTGTACTCATATCTTGAACTTGATTGTTCAGGATGGGCTGAAAGAATTTGATCAATCAATTGCATGAATTAGAGGGACTGTGAAGTATGTGAAATCTTTTCCACAAAAGTGGAACACACTTAAATAATATTGTGATAGTGAGGATATTACTTGTAAAAGTGGTGTATGCTTAAATGTAGCGACTCGTTAAAACTTCACCTATATGATGTTAGATATGGCTGAAAAGTTTCAAAAAGCATTTCAACAGCTAGAGGATGAAGAATCAAGATATATTAAGGTCGTTGGGGAAGATGATAGTGAGGATGATGATGGTGTTAATGAGTTGAGTAAAAGAGGGGCATCCAAGTTAGAGTCTTCAACCAAGGATGATTGGAATAAGAGTAGGTTATTTGTAAAGTTTCTTAAAAAAATTTATGATACAACCTTGCGTTTCTCAGGAGCCAATTATGTCACTTGTAACTATTTTATATTTGAGCTAGCGACAATTCAAGATGCAATTAATTTGGATTGTACTGAAGGGTATCATAATTTGAGGACAATGACATTTAATACAAAATCTAAATTTGAGAAGTATTGGAAAAAAATTTGAAAAAATGAATATTTTGTTGTATGTTGGGTTGGTTCTTGATCCTCGATATAAAATTTGTTATATAACATTTTGTTTTGAATGAATGTATGATGATAATAGTTTGAAAGTTCTTATGTTGGTAGATCGGGTTAAATATATCTTGACTCGTTTATATGATAGTTATTATGAAAATGACGGAGGTGATGTTGGGGTACAAGATCAAACTATGAGCCAATCAAGCGAGGGCATGGCTAGTACTACAAGTTCAACTACTTGGGCGGGTGATTTCAGATCATTTAAATTGGCTCAATTTAAGAAGTATTTGGAGTCAGAAAACTTTTTGAAGAGTAAATATGAAGTAGAGAGGTATTTTTCTGAAAATTGTGAAAAAGATGATACTAAATTCAACTTGTTAACTTGGTGGGAGGTTAACTCCATTAAATACCGATACTTTCAAGAGTTGCGCAGGATGTTCTTGCAATTCTGATATCTACAGTTGCCTCAATATGGTAGAAGCCCTTATTTATACACAAAATTGGCTCTGTTTTTCTTTTTCCCTGATTAACATTCACAGTTTAATGAATGATATTGAGGAGTTTGAGAAATTTGATACAGGTATGTAGCATCTTTCAACTTTTCTTTCACTGTCTCTAAAGTGTATATCACATTTTTATTTATTTTAATTATTATGCTTATTCTTTTTTTCTCTTTTGTGTAGAGCTCATGGAAGGCCTAATGAATTCTTCAAGACCTACTTCTTTGGCTGGAGATGATTAAATCTAAGGTAGGTCACCTTTTTACATCTTTCCTCAAGTTTTTTTTTTCATTTAATGTAATTAATAACTTTTTATTGAAATTAACTGGTTGATTTATTTTCATACAATTGCAAGGTTTGTTGACTGAACTATTGGTGGCTTGGTGGCTTGGTGGCAATTGGCATGGTGCATAACTATTTGTTCTAGTTGTAAAATTTCTTATTGGATGTTCTTGCAATTTAGACTTTTAATTTGGACTTTTAATTTAGACTTGTAATTTGTGGAACTTTTGGATAATTTAGAATTTTAGAATTTGGACTTGTAATTTAGATTTTTAGATTTATTTTATTTCATAGCAGAATTTTCTTTTTATTGCAGATTTTTTATTTTCAGTTTTGTAGCAGAATTTTTTTTACATAGCAGATTTTTTTAAAGCAGTTTTTTTTTTTTTATAAACAGATTTTTTTATGACAAATTTGCATTTTATTAAAACTAAAAAATCAGACCAGAAACTAGTAAAACAGGAGGTACTGTAATAGACTTTTGAAAATGTGAAACCAATTCGGTCTTAAATTTTATCCAAAAACGAACCGAACTGAACTGAACCAGTTACACTCCTAATTGTTTTGTTTAGTACCACACCCGGCAATGATGAGGAAGAGAGATAAAGGGTTTTATGAGAGATAGGGCTTGGGCTTGTTGATAGGGTTTAGGATGTCCAAAGTCCAGTGGTGGGCACATTTTTACATAAGAAGAGAGATGAACAGTGTCGTTAGTATATAAAGCATATTATCAACATCACTTAAATGGTAAATTTTGATTTATTTTATTCAAATAAAATTTATTTTATAAATTAAATTATGTATGCAAACACTTTACTAAATGCGTCATCCATACCAACTTCTAAATTTTTCGTGTATGAGATGAGTATATGGATTTCCTTTAGTCGGTTGAGTTATTCTTGTCCTAAATGTGTTATCCACACCAAATTTATGATACCACCTTTATTTGTACCTCTTCCCTTTACTTCCCTTTACAGGCTAATTCTTATCTTTTTGTTTTCAAATTGCTAGTTTCTCAGCTCTTAGGAAAAGGAATAATGAATATTATTTTCCTTCTTCACATAAAAAAATATAAAAATATCCTTAAACTTGCTTTATTACAGTTTTATTATTCAGTTATTTTTTTTTCTTTTATTATTTGAATTTGAATTAAAAATTGTAGACCAAGACATTCTTCTATAATCTAGAAGAAAATAAATTCAATCAATCAACGTAACCATGCAATTTAATTTTAAAAAAATTAATTTTTTTTCAATTATATGATTACATTAATTGATTGAATTTATTTTTATTCTAAATCATATAAAAATGTAATATTTTAAGATTTGTTTATCCAGATTGAACGATAAAAAAAAAACAAGTAAATGGTAAAATAATAGAAAAGAAAGTGTAAGAGCATTGGTAATGGACTAGTCAAATGCTAATGCAAGTCCAAGCTTTAGCTAGATGTGAAAAAAATCTCTACATTGGACTAGCCAAATGATCCAAAGTTTAAGACTTAGCTACAGTAATTCTTAGAAGCTCTCCAAACTTTGCGAGTTACTGTCATACTGGATAAGTATATTTTATTATTTCACCTACTTCTCTCTCTTTCCCTCCTTTTCTCTCCAAACTTGATGAACTTGTAGGCATATCTTCTTTTATTTCAAATATCTTCATCTTATTTTCTATTTTAATTGTTGGGACCAAATGTTGAAAAATAAAAATTTTATTTTTTAATAAAGTTATTAATTAATATATGAAATGTATTTGTAAAATATTAAATAAAAAATTAATATTATTAAAATTAATAATATTTTATTATAATTTAAATTTTAAGATAGTTAGTTTAATATAGACTAACATTTTAACTAATTCATATTATAGTTAAAAAATAACATTTTAATTAAATTTTAAACTTGACATAGACAATTACCAATGTTATAAGAAATCGAAAACCACCCAAGCCGGACTCATGATTTGGTAGAACCTAGATAATTATTGGAGCGAGAGACCTTATCACGATCACCTTACACCTAATCCTCCATGTACATGCACAGAGACAAACACCTTTTCTGCCGACAATTAGCTATTGGCTTCTCCTCCAAAAAGGCCACTATAGGCTATCAATCTGGCAATTGTTATCTTCAATGGGTGGCATGTGATTGGCCATCGCAAATGGAAGAATTTTTTTTTTTTTTTTTTTTTGATAGAGAAATAACTTCATTTCATCTAGGTATAAAACCTTAAAAAAGTGTACAATAGTATTGATCAATGAAAATTACATTCTCAATGAAAAGAGGAACACTATTCCACCATAAATTCATCTCTTCAATGGACCATGCATGCCTAGCCAGTCTATGAGCTGCCTCATTTGTGACTCGGTTACTATGCTGAAGTGAGCAATGAGGGATTCTGAGCATTAGACTTTTGATTTCAGCCACCACTGATCGGATAGAAGCATTAGAGTCCCCTTCTTTATTCACTTCATTCACCAAGAATAAGCAATCACTCTCAATAATCAGTTTTGAGATACCAATATTCAAGCAAAGTTGTAGACCTCTTAATAATGCCACTGCCTCGACTTGTTCAGGTTCCAGTTGCACAGATTCTGCATAACTAGCTGCCATCAAAACATTCCCTCCATGATCTCTCAAGATAATTCCCAGACCAGCCTTATTTGACTCGAAAAAGAGTGCTCCATCCACATTAAGTTTAAGAGCATCCTGAGTTGGTGGAGACCACCTGTACTGCAATTTGTTGATAGTATGAGATGAGGCAGTCCCTGTCTGCAACTTCATTGAAATAGCAGAACCTATAACTTGTTCTGGAGGTAAGGAAATATGGTCGTGTACCATCTTGTTTCTTCTAAACCAGAGACCCCAAGCCATTAGAAAGAAATCTGTAACCTCATCAGTAGTTCCTTTAGCAAAAATTTTCAATGCAGTAGAGAAGAAAGGACCTATATGGGTATTCTCCAGCAGTGCATCAAATCTCTTAACCCAAACCTCCTGAACAGAAGGACATAGCAATAAAGCATGTGTTAAGTCCTCCATTTGGTGATCACAGAAACAACAGACCCCACTTATATCCAGCTTTCTTTTAATGAGATTAGTCTTAGAAGGTAAGCCCTCCCTGCATGCTCTCCAGGCAAAAATTTTTACCTTATGGGGAACCTTCAAACTCCAAAGTGCCTTCCAGAATTTTTTCAGACAGTAGCCATTTGAAGTCTCACCCTCCTCAGGCTGTAAACATGCTCTGAAGAATCGATAAGCACTTTTAACAGTGAAATTTCCTGACTTCTCTTGCTCCCACATCCACTTATCTATGTCACCTGAAGCACTAGGATGCAATCTTAGAATCGTTTCTGCCATCCTTGGATTGAATAGAGCTCTGACTTTATCAACATCCCACCAGTTTGAGGTTGGATCAATGAGGGAAGAGACCTGCTCTTCAAGTTGGCTGACTTGTGGATCACTCTGATTCAAACTGCCTGCCCCCAACTGCTGTCTCAAATTTCGAACTCCAGGGATCCAGGCATCATTTAATATATGTATCAGTCTCCCATTTCCCACAATCCATCTGCCTCCTTGGATCATTAGGTTTTTTGCTTCCCATATCCCTCTCCAAGCATAGGAAGGGTTTCTACCAATGGAGGCCTCCAACAGATTACCATCAGAGAAGTATCTAGCAGCATATATTTTATGGAATAAGCTGTCTTTATTATGCAATAACCTCCAAGCTTGTTTTGCCAACAGTGCCATATTAAAAATCTGAAGATCTTTAAAGCCCATCCCTCCAACAGCCTTCGATTGGCACATCTTATCCCAGCTAATCCAATGTATTTTCTTCTCCTCCCTTTTCTGCCCCCACCAGTATCTGGCCATCATGCTCTCAATCTCTCGTCATCAGCTCCTCACTTTCTTTCTTATGTCCAACTATATTATGTATGAAAAATATTATTTTATTTATTCACAAGTCATATATTTTAATTTTTTTTATTTTTTTAATAATTAAAGAAGTCATTATTAATATATTGATATTTTTTTATATTTTTTAAAAATATTTAAAAAAGAATCGGAATAAAAAAAATAAAAAATAAAAAAATATTTTTAACCTAAGGCGGTGCTCTGAGCGTATATTGTATGCATCCTCAATCTCAGAATGCAATCAAGGAGAAATTAATGCTAGCTCATATATATATATATATATTTAAGGTAATGATACCCTACGTTTTATTTATTACTGTTCTACTACCTACAGTCCTCATGGCTTTCTTTTTATTTTTGTCTCTTTTTTACTCTCTCAAAATCGGAAAGCTGTCAGAAATGCTCTAAAACCCATCTTCACTTGCCGCGCTCGCTCAAAACTCTTATCTCTGTATTAGGGGTGCCACCCGCATGGTGCGGGGCGGGGGCACCCCCTCCCTGCCCCCCGCCCCGCACCATGCGGGTGGAAGGGTTTTATACCCCGTCCCCCGCCCCGCTACCGGGGGGTGCGATTAAAACCACACCCCGCCCCGCACCCCGCTAAACCTATTGTTTAAAAAAAAATTTAGTCTAAAAATATTTTTTAGACCCAAATTATAATATAATTTAAAGTATAAATTAAAATTTATACATTTAAATATAACTCTAAACTCATTAGAGTTATATTTTGGATTGCCTTGGCTTCCTAGGCAACCATTATATAGAAAGTCAAGGTAATAGAGTAGTGATAGTTAAGCAATGTGGGACTTAACACTAAGTCCCACATGGCAATACACTAAGTCCCACATTGCTTAACTATCATTATTGTATTGCCTTAGCCTTCTATATAATGGTTGGCTTAGGAAGTCAAGGCAATCCATTAACTTGAAATTGAATTCAAGTATTTTACAAATTGTATATATCTATATACAATATATTTATATAAATTATTTATATAAATTATTTATATAAATAGTAAAAATTATAATTTTTTATACTAAAAAAGGAGGGAGTGCGGAGCGGGGGGCGGGGGCGGGGGCGGGGGCGGGGCCCCGCTGGGGTCAATCCGCCCCCCGCCCCCGCATGAGCGGTGCGGGGTAGCCCGCCCGCCCATGCTGGGGCGGGGCGGAATCCGGGCGGGGCAGCGGGGGCGGGTACCCGCTGCCCACCCCTACTCTGTACCCAAAAGCCATCGTTTAGATTGGATAATCACTAACTCAAATCATCCACCCAAAAGACATCTATGGAGAAAGACTATGGCACAAGCCCAAATGAAGCTTTCCGTCAAGAATGATCTTTGCACTGACATACTTTTGACCATCTATTTTTTAATTCATTTTCTTCATAACCTCCTTTCAAAAAAAATTATCTTTTATTTTTTCATTCATGATTTTTCACAATACATACTAAGAAAATAAATGAATTAGAATCATCATCTCAGAATTATTTTGGATCTTTGACGAACGAATCTCAAAAAAATTAACCTACACTTACTACCACAACATTTCTTTCAAGCTCAAAGAACTTTCTTATATTTAAAGATAGCCGATCTCTCTTTTGCCCGAGCTCCTGTCGAACTTGAGGTTGACGATGAGGGTGAGGCGGTTCTAATTTGCAGCAGTGTCATCGATGGTGAACTTGACGAGGAAGTTCCATTTGGGGTTGGTGCCATAATCTTTGTCGGTGGCGTCTGTTGGGTAGGTGATTTGAGGTAATGGTTGTGGTCAATCTTATAAACGACGGCATTTGGACGAAGAAGGTAGAGTTCTAAACTTCTAAGCGCATGTGGCGTTTGAATGCCAAGAGGAGATGAGTTTGAGCTTTCTAACGAAGTTTTTAATCACAGAATGCAAAAGGTAGAAGAAAAGGTAGAAAAATAAATTCACGTGGGGTGAGTAGTAGAGCGGTAGTAGGAAAATGTAACCGTATCATTTTCCATATATTTATAGGATTTCATTCTGCTGGCCAAAGTTCTTAGAATTTAGACTCATGATTGTTTTATGAGTAATACTAAAGTGAAACTACTATTGTCAGTGCACACTTTATACTCACTATGTGGTTTTTTCTCATCTTTTTATTTTTTCTGATTTTAAAAAATAGACGGTCTGGATGAAGTCACATAATGTGTACAAAATAAATACTGTAAATAGTAGTTTCTATCAATATTTTTCCTTGTTTTATGGTTCTCGGCTCCTCCTGCCATTAAGTACTCATTCTCCTTCCCTCCCTTCATTATTATTTCATTTCAATATGATCATTCCTACCAAATATGACCAAGTAATGGAGAATTAATTTCATAGAGATTAAAAAAAATAAAAATTCAAAACCACTCACAATTTTCTAAATCTTTTCAAACACCTAATAATTTTCTATTTCAAATATTTATTTTTTTTATATAATAATTATCTAATCATTATAATTTTTACAAATTTTAAAGGAAAATATATATAAAAATTAATATAGTTTCTTTTCAAATTTTAAAATAAAAATTATATTTAAATAATTTTTTAATTTTATAATATTTTTATTTAATTTTTTCTCTCTCCTTTTTTAAAATTCAATAAAATATTTTAATTCATTCTATTTTATTATTATTTACATAAAATTTTATTATTATTCATAAAATTTTAAGATATTTCAAATGTCCAAATCAAATTGTTCGCACTGTAACTTAAAGAAGTTTGGTCGCAATTTGTAAAGAGATTGGTTTGGACACCACTGTTTTTATTTCCGTTTGTTCCGTCCGAAATTTACTGTACCAATACAATAATCGGCACGGCTTAGGTGGGTATTCCGTTCCAGGTTAATTTCCGAACATTTCGACTTGTTCCATTCTATTCCAGACAGATTTCGATATTTCGATCGGATTCCGGCTAATCTCGAAATTGTTTGCAGCTTTCTGCTTAGAGAGCTCCTGAGTCTTAAATTTTGTTTGAGTAGTGTAATGATACGAGATGTCTTTATTATTATTTAATATTTTATTATTAATTTTTTTATATTTTTTTATTATTTAATATTTTTTTATTTTTTTTCATCATATTTTTATTACTATTTACAGATTATCTAAAATTATCTAACTACTCAAAAGTAACTTTAAAGTAAAGATAAAATATTGAATCTACTCTCTATATATAGTCAAGATATCGTTTAGATATTGAGTTGAGATGAAATGAATTAAAATAAAAATTAAAAATGGAATAAAATATTTTTTTTAATATATATTTTTTTAATTTTAAAAAATTAAATTATTTATTATATTTTATAAATATAAAAATTTTAAAAATTAAATTATATTTTAATTTTTCTTAATTGAAATAGGAATAAAATTAGTTAAGATGGAGTCATCGACTCTCATTCCAAAGTTTGTGGTTATCATGCGTTTCTCCATCTTCATCTCAGGTCGTTGTTACTTTGCCTCGTAATATCTTCTGAAAGATTTCAATGTCAGAAAAAGCATAAACATGACCAGACTAGTCAGAGTAGTACAAATAAAGAGACAAAATTAGAGTACGTATCATCCAAAACTCATATTTTATTCATTTTAAATTATAATTTTTTAAAATTTTAATATAAAATATAATAAATAATTTAATTTTTTAAAATTTTAAAATAATATTATTATTAAAAAATAAGATTATAATACTATTTTATCATTTCAATTCAATTCAAATCAATTTAATATCTAAATACAACTTAAATATATAAATAAAACATTAATAATACTATAAATTTAAAAGTAATCGCTTTTTTTTCATGGTATAAGTTTAGAAATAAAAAGAAATGAAAATTTTATAAATAATAATAAAATAATTTATAAATAATAATAAAATAATTTGATAATATTTATAAAATTTTTTAAAAAATAAAGAAAAAAATTAAATAAAAAATATTATAAAATTAAAATATTATTAGAATATAATTTTTTAATATAATTTTTATTTGATAATTTAAAAAAATTGAAATATTTTTTATTTTAAAATTTTAAAAATTTGTAATGAATAGTTTAAAAATATTATAATAATTAATTTAAAAATATTTATATTTAAAAAATAAAATGAAAAACTTGAGACAGAATGTTTTTCCAAATAAATCCTAACAGTCTAAGAATTACTTCCGTATATTAATCATGATCTGGATTGGAAAAAGTAAAAAGTAAAATGAAAAAAATTTATTATTTTGAAATACTTTTTAAATAGCCAAGTGGAGAAAAAAATGCTTTATAAATGTATCCTACTCTTTATTTTAATTTTAATTTTCTAATAAGATTAAAAAATGACCAAACTTTACATATTGGCACTCTACCGCATCTATAAAATGCTTTCTTAAATGGCCAAGAGAAAGTATATATATAATTATATTTTAAATATTTATAATGGATTCACTCTTTTTTTTTAAAAAACTTACTATAGACTTGAGCATTCTAAACTTTTATAAGATGATTATTTCAAAATGGTACGTTAAAACGTATCGATATTAAAATATTTTATTTAAATATCTCAATTGAATGATTATTGAAACGGAATTCAAAATTTTATTAGATGCTATTCGTAAATAAAAATCAATAATGTCTTTTTTTAATCATTTCACGTGATAAAAGGTTAAAGAATTAAGAATATAACTTTTTCTTTTGGCATGAATAAAGGGTCCAACCAAAAGCAGTGGTACCCAAGCCGGACCCATTTGTTAGAACTTAATTATCGGAGCGAGAGTCCGTAATTATCCGCTTTCACTTTGTACCTAATCTGAATTCTGTACACACAATTGACAATAACCTTTTTGGCCGACAATTTGCTGCTGGTTCTTCCTCCGAAAAGGCCACCATAAACAGCAAACCCTCTGTTATTATTCAACCAAAAACAAGATTTTAAAAGCGTGGGATGTGATTAGCCATCGTAAAGGAAAGAATAAAATTACTAATATAGATGCTTTTGTGACACATCTCGTAATTCCTGATCTGGCTCATGATCACTTTCTTCTTTATTCAACACTATATATTAAGTACTGTACCTGGCCTCTCCATGTACACGGAGTGTGTTTTGTGATTGAGTGGAGAAGGCTAGGGAGGGAGATCAGCTACCTGCAGGAGTGAGTAAAGATTAAGGAATACTGAAATGGAGGTGTGTAATCCGAAGGGGGGGAGAACAGCTACTCCTGCATTCCCAGCAATGCTGCTGATGATGATCATGATGCTCCTTAACACATATTGTTGTGGTGCTTCTATCCTTGCTAAGAGCAACACCAGTTTCCGATGCAGTGACGGCCGTCTCGATGAATGCCAGATCGAGGAGGAGTTGGAGTTGGAGTTGGAGTTGGAGTTGGGGTTACTGATGAACCCCTACGTAAGCCGGATCCTTGGAAGTCCAAGTTCTCAGCCCAACACCGTCAATCCTAATGATCCAGCCTTTACTTGTGGGAAACCCAATGACACCCCTACATACTCTAAATGCATCCATGACCTCGTCAAAAAAAACAACAAAAAATGTGTGCTCAGAAATATTTTCACCCGTTGCGGCACTTAAACTCCTAAGTGAAATTTGAATCGTGGAATTAGTTTGTTTCCTTTCAGTTCTAGTACGCTTCGTTTATGTCGTATTACTGCCTTGAATGATTGTGAAACCCTATTACGTTTATGTGTTTGAATTGATGTATTACTTTCGATCGTTTGGAGAAGATTCTGCTATTTCCACAACGACTGTGAAGCTGGTATATATGCCTATAACTACAAATATATCTTATAAATTAATATGTCTATTCTTCACTCGGAAAAATATCTCCTGAAGTTATTTGAAAACTGAAAATTGGCCGCCGACAAATACGAAAGTGCAGTTATAAGGACATTACTTGCGGTAAAGCAAGGCTTCAATATCAACTTCATAACAAAAAGGTTCTAGAAAGCGTCAGTCAATCAGAACATATCTACATGAATCATGTGTTCAAAATAGAGCAGATCAGGAACGCCTGTATATTGTAATACCCAACAAATAGGGGGAAAAAAAAAGGCTAATGCGCGCAAAGTGTACGTGTGACCCATGAAATTCACGAGAAGAGGGCATAGGACTAGCTCCAACTAGTCAAAGCCTAATCTCTCAGCGAGATTGTACATTACAAGCTGATCCCAAACAGGTCCGAAGAGACGCTCCCCTCCATGCCAATTGCAAAAGTAAGGGCGCCCCATGACGAAAGAATAGCTGTGAATACAGCGTACCACTGCTGATCTGATAAGAAATGATCCAATAGAGGGGGGACAGGAAAACCCTCTGAATCAAGCATCTGAGAAACACATACTCCAAACCTAGTCGCCTCTATCAGAAAGGCATCTTTTTTTGCGAGCATGTGTTTTCACTCAAATTTTAAATGCTGTGCATGGTTAAATGTTGTGCTCATTATCTTTGTAGTTTAACTGTTTAAGTATCCGTTACTTGAGGCTTTTTCTAAATTCGGCTAATTTCCTATGGATTAGCTTAAGCTTTCAATAGGATAAAAGAAAGGATGCTCTAATGTAGAATAAAACAAGCCAGAGCTAAGTACTGAATTGTGGGGAAGTCCATTTCCTTTAATGTTTGATGCAAAACCCTACACATAGAATGTTCAGTCCTATCTTCGCCAAAATGAGCTCAATTACAATGAAAGTTAGTGATTGCAGGTTAAATGTTTCTTACCTTCACATGAATGAGAGTGCAACAGACCAATTTCTATGTAAGAGGACGGCCACTTGTGCTGTGGTGAAAGGTTTAACAACATGACATCTAATCTAAACCTCACTAAATGAATGTGAATGAGCTTTGATAGTAAATGGAATCTTTCTATTCATCAAATAATGACAGAAGATCTCTTTTTTACCAAAGTGCAATAACTTAACCACCTTAATGGATAAAAGCAATTCATCACTGGTCCAAAATACAAGAAGATAGGTATGGCTGAGACAATGTATTACTGTCAAAGAACCAGTACTGTACGACAATGAAATCCATCTGATTCTTTGGTTAGAGAGGGATTATTTGTTGTTATTACTAACTTACGTATTGGAAGGGTTTCCCAAACCCCCAAGCCACATACTTCTTTGATTGTAAGTGATTGTGTGTAAGAAGCTGTAAAACACATCCATAATAACATCAGGCTTTGTGCCAGTACTCACTCTCCTTCCCTCCCTTCATTATTATTTATTTTCAGTAAGATCATTCGTACCAAAGAAGACCATGTCATGGAGAATTACTTCCATTTGGACAATGAGATCGAGATAAAAAAAAATTTCAAAACTTCTCACAATTTTCTTCTCAAACATCTAATACTTTCCAATTTTAAATCTTTAATTTTTCATCTAATCATTATAAAAATCAATACAACTTTTTTAAATTTAAAAACAAAATTATATTTAAATATTTTTATTCAACTTTTTCTCTTTCCTTTTTTAAAATTTAATAAAATATTTTAAATCAAACTATTTACTATTATTTATAGAATTTTGAAATATTATACTCCAAATCAAATTTTCCGTTGTATTTTAAAAGAAAGTTTCGTTCCAATTTGTAAATAAATTGGTTTGGACACTGTTTCTAAATAAAATTCATAAATATTTTTTAATCACGTGACAACAGGTTAAAGAATTAAGAATATAACCTTTTCTTTTGGCATAAATAAAGGGGTCGAGCCTGACCCATTTGTCAGAAGTAACGTGGGTAAGGTCTCACTTTAATTAGAAAGTGAACGTGGATTTGGTCTCTAGCTAACTACAAAGTGAAGGTGGGTAAGGTCTCTAGCTCCAATAATTTACTTCTGACAAATGGGTCCGGCTTGTTTACTAGCTTTTGGTTGGACCCCTTTATTTATGCCAAAAGAAAAGTTATATTCTTAATTCTTTAACCTATTATCACGTCAAACGATTAAAAAATAGTTTTGTTAAATATAATTGTAGAGTCTGTAAATATTGTGTAATTTTTTTAAAAAAATAAGATTTATTATTAGAAAATTATTTTTTTATTTAAATTTTATATTTATTTTTTTTTAACAAAATTACATAACGTTTATACACTGACGATTACCATTATCATTTTTAAGTATATTCTAAACACACAATGACAACTACTTTTTTGCCCATAAACTATTAAGCTTCTGTTATTATTCAACCAAAAACAAGATTTTAAGACTGGGATGTGATTAGCCATCGTAAAGGAAAGAATCAAGTTAATAATCTGCTTTAGTGACGCATCTCGTAATTCTCGATCTGCTCATCATCCACTTTCTTCTTTATTCAACTATATATATACTCTCCATGTACACAGAGTGTGTACTGTGAAGTGAGTAGAGAAGTCTAGGGAGGCAGATCAGTTATCAAAATTCTGATCTCATATCCTTCTCAAATTTTATTTAAATACAAATATTTTTAAATTAATTATTACAATTTTTTTAAACTAATCATTACAATTTTTTTAAACTAATCATTATAATTTTTTCAAATTTTCAAATAAAAAATAATTCAACTTTTTAAAATATCAAAACAAAAATTATATTATAAAACTATATTCTAACAATATTTTAACTTTATAACATTTTTTATTCAATTTTTTATCTCTCATTTCTCAAAACTTAAAAAATACTCGACTCAAACTATCTCACTATTATTCACAAACTATCTTGCTACTATTTACAAAATTATTATCTCAAAGCATACCCTAAGGAATACTTAAATGGAGTTGTGTAATCCTAAGGAAGGGAGAACAGCTAATCCTTCATTCCTAGCAATACTGCGACACTACTCCTTAACGCATAGTGTTGTAGTGATGATGTCGTTGCTAAGAGCCACACTAGTTTTCGATGCAGCGACAGCCACCTCGATGAATGCTTGATCGAGGACTTGGAGTTGGAGTTGGGGTTCCTGATCAACCCTTATGTAAGCCGGATGCTTGCTGGTCATGGTCCCAAGGCTCAGCCCAACTCCTCCAACCGTAATAATGGAGCCTTTATTGAGCCTTGTGGGAAATTTGGGAATCCTGAATATTTTGAATGCATCTCTAAACTTAAACCAAACACATATCAATGTGTGTGCAAACATATTCAAGACCGTTGCTTTTGAAATTTGAATCGCGAAATGGGCTTGTTTGGAAATTTATCGATGGGTGCAATGCTTCAAAATAAATTCAACTGAAATGTTGAATAAGTGTGTTTCAAACCAGTAACCTTCTTTGGGGAAGGGAGGTGTCCAACCACTTGACCAGACATGCGATCCTTGGTCTCTAAATGAAACAATATGACCTTTAAATTATAACTATCAATTGAAAAGTCATAAGTTAAGAATTGTGATTTTTTATATAGTGTCACTTCATTCTCTATAAATAGAGAATGAGACCCATGACTTTATTTATTCTATTCTTTCATATTTTTAGTCACTTAAACAATTTTATAGAGAAACTCTGAAAGAAAAATTTCAGAATTGATATCTGCAGTTTGTAACTTTGTTATATCCTAGAGGTGAATTGTTTGTAACCCGGTAGCAAACTCTTTTATTTTTGGGGCAATTATCACTTTAAAAATAGTGTTCTACATACCTTTAAGTCACATTATTTTTCAGATTATTGTATCCACACAATTTTTCTTCTAACATATTCTTCTCTCGAAAAAAGATCTCCTAAAGTTATTGCCCGAACTGGATAGCTCCCTTGATTTATTAGATACTGTTGAAGAAGTCACAATTTACGTAGAGCTTACAAAACTTTTAAAGAAAAAAACAAAACAAAAAACACAAAAGAAAATTAAAAAAAAGGGCCAGCATCATTTACATGTGGAGACTGGAGTGATACGTCTTGTACGAATCTTTCCAAGTAGTTTGCTGTCGTTCAAAAAGTAGAAGAAATAATTGAATTCAACGATATTCATCCCATCTCCAAGTACTTCTAGCAATTTCTATGCTAGCTTTGTTAATGGCATTGATAATGTGTGCGTGCAAAACGATCACCAGTATGTAATATATAGTGAGAATATTCATGAACAGTTGGGTACGCTGCATGCATTCACAAAAGGAGCATGTTAGTGTTAAAGAGTTGTCCAGATGGAGGCGAGAGAAAGTTTTGCCTAGGGCAACGTTTTATCTCCGGGCCTTGGCCGGAGGAGAAGAGTCAGACAATTTGTTTAATCTTTATCGATTGGACAGCTAGCGGAAGATCAACAAACGTTTTGTTAAGGCAAATTTGGGGATGCTGGGAAAGCAATCTGTGGAGTTGGAAAGTGATCATGCCCTGCCTGCTCCGATGGGTATGACTCGATTGTCTCTGGTTTGGCTGTTGGATGTAATGAAGAATATATTTTGACATGGAGTAGAGAGATTGAAGTGTGATTTTCTCAGGTCTTGGCTTCAACTAAAAATCCCAGCTGTAGAATTAAAGGTGTATGCATGATAAAAAGTTTTTAATTGAATAAATCTGCACCAAAAAAAAAAAAAAACCTTGTATGAGAGTTTTTATGGCTCTTTGAATTACAAGTTCTATGTATTCTCTTTCTTAGGGAGCTCAATATTAAGCATTTCAAGTACTTTAATCAACATATATCCAATAGCCCAGTAAATATGACCGAAGTTTATAATTAATATGTTATTTTATAAGTAATATAACGTAAAAAATATATATATTTGAAAACTGAAAATTGGGTGCCGACATATACGATAGTGCAGTTAGAAGGACATACTTGCGGTAAAGCAAGGCTTCAATATCAACTTACATAACAAAAACGTTCTAGAAAGCCTCAATCAGAACATATCTACATGAATCGTGTTCAAAATAGAGCAACCTGTATATTGTAATACCCAACAAAAGGGGGAAAAAAAGGCTAATGCGCGCAAAGTGTACGTGTGACCCATGAAATTCACGAGAAGAGGACATAGGACTAGCTCCAACAAGTCAAGCCTAATCTCTCAGCGAGATTGTACATTACAAGTTGATCCCAAACAGGTCCGAAGAGACGCCCCCCTCCAATTGCAAAAGTAAGGGCCCATGAGGAAAGAATAGCTGTGAATACAGCGAACCCAACTGCTGATCTGACAACATCTACAAGATGTAATGTTTATTAATACAACCAAAAAGGAAATATAACGTAGAAGTGTCAACAAAAAAAGGAAAGAAACATAAAGAAAATAGCAGTTTTTGTATAACTTTTTTTTTATATACATGGGGGTGGGGGTTTCGAACCTGATTCTATCATTCGGAGACCAGGCCCTGGCAGTTTTTGTATAATTGAGTTGCTTGGAATGTGTTGTGAAAGGTATATTTCAGTTAGATGGATGTAGGTAATAGACATATGTGTCCGGCAGGAATTATATTGAAGTTCAGTAGCTGCGCATGCTTAAGAAATGATCCAATAGACGGGGGACAGAAAAACACTCTGAATCAAGCATCTGAGAAACACATACTCCAAGCCTAGTCGCCTCAAGCAATGGATACTTGAACAGTTAAACCACAAAGATAGTGGGCACAACATTTAACTATGCACAGCATTTAAAATTCGAGTGAAAACACAAGCTCGCAAAAAAAGGCTTTTTCTAAATTCGGCTTTCCTATGGATTAGCTTATGCTTGCAATAGGATAAAAGACAGGATGCTCCAATGTACAATAAAACAAGCCAGAGCTAAGTAATGAATTGTGGGGAATTCCATTTCCTTTCATGTTAGATGCAAAACCCTACACATAGAATGATCAGTCCTATCTTCACCAAAATGAGCTCAATTACAATGAAAGTTAGTGATTGCAGGTTAAATGTTTCTTACCTTCACAATGAGAGTGCAACAGATCAATTTCTATGTAAGAGGACAGCTACTTGTGCTGTGGTGAAAGGTTTAACAACATGACATCTAATCTAAACCCAACTAAATGAATGTGAATGAGCATTGATAGTAAATGGAATCTTTCTATTCATCAAATAATGACAGAAGATCTCTTTTTTACCAAAGTGCAATAACGTAACCACCTTAATGGATAAAAGCAATTCATCACTAGTCCAAAACACAAGAAGATAGGTATGGCTGAGACAAGGTATTACTGTCAAAGACTCTTACTGTTGATATCTAGTTTGAAAATCATATTGATTCATTAGAGGGGATTACTATTTACTTTTCAATTCTTCTTTTTTTTTCTCTTTTTTTTTTTTTTGGGGGGGGGGGGGGGGGGGGATTTAGAGGAACTTAGGTAATGGTTATCATCACCTTTTGCATAATACTGGACTCAGTGTTACATGCAGCTGGCACCTTTGAGGTCCCCAATAAATAAATAATAAATAATTGTATGAGTGAAATCTTAATTCTACACCCTCCTTGGAAGTATTTTCCTGAACTAACAAGTATTATAGAATTTCAACTTCACGCCATTACTGAAACCAAAAGTTTGATCCACTTCAACTATAGGTCGGTCACCAACAAGCACCAAACACATCAAATCCCCGATGGGCAAACCGCATTTCACCATTAGATCAAACCATACGAGTCCTTTCCTTCATCTAAGGTTGGCTCACCAAAAGTATAGTTGCTGTGAAATGTGCAATGGAAATTCCGTAAATTTCTTTAAAATCTCTATG
The DNA here is from genome assembly GCA_029856935.1 of Cyclocarya paliurus. Lineage (NCBI taxonomy): Eukaryota > Viridiplantae > Streptophyta > Magnoliopsida > Fagales > Juglandaceae > Cyclocarya > Cyclocarya paliurus. Next base: position 31,575,889 of record CM056946.1, on the reverse strand, counting down.
CCTAAATCATCAATACCAAGCTAAAGACTTTTCATAGACACCAACCTGATCTAGTACCAGCAACCATAGCGTCACATAGCCATAGATGTCAACAAGAACTAAAATTGAAAATTGAAAACTAACTCCTTCCAAGAATGCGCCCCAAAGTCTAAATTTTTATTTTACTCCCTTCCTAAATTCATGCTCAGTAACGAAAAATAATTCGAAAACACAACAAAAAAAAAGCAGCTGAGAAGAGAGAGAGATACAGTGGCGGATGCGGGGAAAGGAGCGAGCGTGGAGGAGAACGGGCCAGAAGTAGAAGCAATTGAGTGCCCAAAGCCAGGGCAGCATCGCGAATCCGAACTTATAAAATCTCCTCGCATAGCTGACCGAGTCTTCCTCCGACAGGCCCAGCGGACCATCAATGGTGGGCCAGACAGGGGAAGAGCCCGATATTGTTGAGCTCCGGTTAGGTCTAGGGTTCCGGTTGTTTGGATTGTTGGGGATGGGGTTGGGACCGGGATCGGTGGTTTGGGTCTGTGAGCCGGTCTCCATGTCCACCGAGAATTCCAAAGGTACGGAGGATCGGAGATGTTGGGGGCGCCACAAAATGATCGTTTCGTGTGTTCCACGATACACACACGTCCCCCCACACACGGTTTTTAATGTAATAAGGCAAATAAAACGACGCCGTTCGGTTTTGGTACGAAAATAACAGAGAACATGGCATATGCTATTATTTTTTTTAATCAATTTTTTACGACCTTCTTAATTTTAACCACAAAAAATCATCTTTTTTTTTTTAGAGAGAACACAAGCAGAAGAAGACTAGATAAAAGTAGGACCAGGATTACGAAATTTTGGAACAGAACAGTATATGTGTATATACAGATATGAGAAAAAATTAGTGCAAGCATCTTCCCTCGATACAACAAACCCAGACACCCAACCCAACCCAACCCAACCCATTCCCCTATAGACGAGAATGCAGTTCTCTCATGTAACAAGGAAAAGAAAAAAAAAAGAGTCAGAACAGCACTTGCAAATAAGCCAAGATCATTCCATGTTCACTCCTATTTCTCTCTTTTGATGGGAAACTGCACCACTTAACTCTCCCTGATGACTTCATGACTTAAGTGCAGCTCTCTTGTGCAATTTAGTCCAGAGTGCAAAACCAGGTTATCATGTTCAAGATATGTAGCTTTTGCTACTTTTCAGGTTTGAGATCTTTCCCGCATTTTGGCCCTTGCAAAAATTACTCCAGCTATGAGACCTACAGAGAGCAATATTGTTTTGGTCATGCTCAAGTGCAAGATTGAATCGCACTTCATGTCATGTGGTTTGTGGAAGAACATGGACATACTCGAGTAAATGACAACTTACCGAAGAATATGCTCGCCGAGTTTTCTAAGCTGGTAGGAACTTTGAAAATAAGGATGCCAGCAATGGACAGAGGGATCTTATTCAACGACCCCACAAGGCTGCAGGAAGCAGTTCAGTGATTACAGATGTGGTATATACCATTTTATATAATTAATGCCATCTTATCTAAAATAACTATGATGGTTTAATCAAACAAAACGAATATTTTTTAAAGAAGAAAAGAAATGACCTGGTTTGGTAATGCTTTCTTTTCCTCAATTAAAATAAACAAGAAAACAAAAACAAATTTCAACCCAGAAATAACATATTACCACCCATCGGAATTTATTTTTCTTGTTGGGGGCAGGGGCGAAGCCAAGTACTTTTAATCTTACCTGTACGTTGTAGCCCCAGTTTGATGAAGAAACCACATAGAAGTGAAGCTGATTGCTAGTCCCAAAACTCCACTTAATGTCATTACAAACCAGAAGGTTGGCAACCTCAATAGCGGCCTGCCAAATCAATGCAACATCCAAAAGATTCAACAGGATAGAAAAGGAAAATAAAAAGATAAGAAATTTTCTCTGCATACAGTTAGAGCTTAATCAAGTCCCTCACACTGCCCAAGAGCACATCCAGAATTCCCGTATAAAAGGTAAAGGATTGTACAAGTTATTTGCAAAGTACGTACAATGCTTATCTACGAGATAAATTAATATAATCAAGGCTGATCTATCAGGTTTTCATGTTCAGGAGACAGATATAAAAGCGCAAGCATTGGGATGTTTCAGAGTGAGATATATTGCAATCTGATCACTTGTAGAAAGTAGGAATATGAAAAAAATGTCAATGCAAAAAAGGATGAATTATTGGGACTCATTACAAAATGGTTTCTCATATGCATAAAGCAGTTTGAATGTATGAGAGGAAAGAAGAAGTAGCCAAACCTTTCTTTTTATAAGTAGAAGCAGCCAAACCTACCGCTCTCAAAAGAAGCAAGTATTGGAGAAAGAAAGTGGGTGGGGGAGGAGCGAAGGGAGAAGCAAGAAAAAAATGAATAAACGGGGAAAAGAACGACAGATAAAAAGAACTATTATACTTTTGAGTATCTTACACAAGATTTCTTTATTGTGGACAAGCACTATTCGGAAGGTATCACTCTATAGCCAGAATATTTCACTATTTAGCAAATAATGGTTGGGGACTACAACGGAGGCAATTCATGGTGCAAGATTTCAGGTTAATCTTGCAATAGCCAAAAGGCACCATCCAAGTTTTTAAGAAAATGCTATATACTACACTCTTACGGTCTTACCGTACTTTTATCCAATTGTGTTGACATGACATTGTTTATCAACCTTTGAATGTATGATGAGGTGGCATCGCCCACCAACCTTTAAGTTTTTCTTTTAAAAAAGGAAGGATGATCCAAGGGAGATAAAAGTGCCAAATTTTGTGCAGTAAGATAAAAGTGAGATGGAAGTGTAGTATGTAGCATTACTCTTTGAAAAAATAAGGACCGATCTAAAGGCTGATCAACAATGCCACATCAATATAGTGTGATGAGGATGGGATGTGAGCCTAGTTTATGGCATAACTCAAGTTTTCTAGTCAATCTTTACCAAAATAATTAACGCTAAAAGAAGAATAGGCATACAATGTAGCAGTTCATCTGAGTGCCCTTGCTATATGGCAATGCAGTTTTTCTCGCTTCAACAATATCAACACAAATTTCAGATTGCACGGACCAAATAAGATGTTCATCATAAGAAAATTTTTGTTCCACAACCAAAAATACAGTATGCAAAGAAAAACCTCAAGTAAAAACTGCTTCTACCTCTGAAGATATCATCTTCAGCTTTAAAATGAATCGGTACACTAGACGAGTTTGTTTGAACTTCAAAGAAATAGTAATGTTAACTCGTGCAAATCCCAACATCTTTAATTACCATTAGAAGAAGATTAATTCAATATGTCAGTAACAAAATAATTGGGAGTCAATGACATTATATATTAGGTAGATACCATTATAGAAGACGAAAAATTCAGAAAAGAGGGGGAAAACTCACGTTCTGATGAGGTAATCCACCTCATTGAAAATAAAAATTAGAAGAATCCCTAATGGCAATGATAGGGTGTTATTAAGCAAGACCATTGAAAACTCATTCAGATTTCCAGATTTGGTAACATGCTTTGCTGTATCCATGAGCCTACGTAGAGTCAGCTGCACAAATAAAATAAAACATATAAAAGACATCTTTAGACCAAAACTAGAAAGAAAAAGTAATCATGTGCAAGCGGGCCAGCAGATGCACCCTTGGAACAATAAACTAACACTCCCTCCCTATTTGTTGGACACCTACAGAAATTCCTACTTTTTAAGGTAACATTACTCAACTTATGACTTCATGGACGGAAAAAGCATGTGACCAAAATGCTCCTATTATAGAGTATTTTTATAAGTAATCGAAGATTTTATTAAAAAGGCATAGCCCAACCTTTACTTATATTTTGTATTTAATATGGAAAACTACAAGGAGCATCCAAAAGCGGGAAGGAGGACAATCAAAATGGGACAGAGGCAACAGCACATAAGGAACCACTCTATTATCCATACGCAAACACAAGAACCCCATGCACCTATGGGATTAGCCACCACTACACCAAGTCTCTAGGATTCGCACCTCAAACTTGTGGTTTAAGGTCTAGTAAGAAAATTCTACAATGCCATAGGACTTAATACTCAATTAAAATGATTGCATATATTTTCATTCCTCTATAAGGTCCCTGCATAAGTAATAAATACACAAAGTTCCTGCTTTCTTCAACTTTCCACTTATCACAACATCCTGATAAGCTTACATTACTATAGGTGTTTAGTACTCATGAACACCAGAGTTTTTTTATATCTAGGTGAAGCATGCCCCTTTTCTAGGGAATAGTTCCACCAACCCAATTTTTCAACACTGCACCGCATAGCTAGCCAAATGACCAATATGTATACCTGGCTATCATTGTGTTACCGAGAAAAACAGAAATCTCATTGAGAAAGGCGTCCAAATTTTGTACTCACAGAATATGATGCAGTTAAGAAGCAGTTAATAATCTGCCATGCGTAGCCAACAGCATGAAAAGATAAATCAGTAATCCCTCCAGAAATGGCTGAAATTATCTGCAGGAGTCAGACATAAAACCATTTCAAACTTATTCATTTGTAAATTCATGAAAATGTTTAAAGTAAATCTATATAACAGATAAAAACAACTTCAGGAAAGCACAAATCCAGTAAAGCCATTGAATTCCCAAGAAGTTAAAACAGAACAAGATTAGTTGCTGACAATTTACATCAATCAACACAATAATATTAGAGTTCATCTAAGCAACCAATGACACATTTATATGAGCAAGAACACATCAGTACTTGTGTAACACATCTTTTTAAACATATGCCTAGCCCAGGGAGTTACTGCAGAACATCAGCTACTAACACGTAAACACCAGATGAACATCCTACACAGCAGGCACACCAATCTTACTTCTTCCCCACACTATTGCATTCTTCACTTTCTCATGAAGAAGAATCTAGGAGACGCTGCAAACATAACATGTCTTTTACCCAGTTAAACCCCGGATCCGTGTAGCGCGTCCCCATCATACAGATCAGGTGAATCATTGCCTTTTCACCAATGGGACATGACCCCTACAAATTGTTTGCACCCAAGGGTTCGAGCCTTAGACCTAGAGAGAACATACTACCAAGACCAAGGCCCTTACCACTTGAGCCAACCCCTAGGGGTTATATCTAAATGGACTTCACTGTTTAAGACATGTATTAGAAACCTGAAGGAGACGGAAGAAAAAAATAAAGAGTAAGTGTATTTTTTTTTTCAAAAAAAGGACAAGACACTCTTAGATGCAAGCAACTAAAACCAGAAAAGAGTAAGAAGTTGATCATCTTGTTCCACATGACAACCGATTCTGAAAAAAGAATCCCATATTACACTTTGAGACACAGAACATACCATTAGGAAAAGAGCAGCCCACACTCTGCTGTCATGATGCTTACTGAATAAATACATTTCACCAAGAGCAGTTATCACGTTAGTAACATTCTTCAGGACAGTGACCATTGCAACATTAATGTATTTCAAGCTGCAGAAAAGATAAAGAATATTTAAGGAACAAGTTTAAAAAAAAGGTTCAGTTTACCGAAAGGAAGCATGAAGGTGAGCACACAAACTAGAAAATTTCATACCTAAACATGCTGGTAATGAGCATCCCGACGAAAATAACATTCACAGGAAACCAAACCTTAACCAATCTCCATGTTAGTGGTTCTGTTGATATTATGCCCAGAAAACTCAATATAGACACAATAATTACTGAAATAAGATTCTGCATCCATAGAAGTATATAAGTGTCATCAGCTCATTAGATTTTAGAAACTGTTTTCAGATCATTTTATGAAAGGTCACTAGGTAAATCAAACAGAATAATTTTCATGAAAAGTGAAAACATTGCAACTCAAGTTCCTAAGGAACAGATCACATTGAACTACCTGGTAAAGCATCAAAGATATCCCGGCATTAAAATCATAGCTGGAAAGCACAAACTTGTTGATGAGTATCATGCTGCATGACGAAATGCAATATGCAAAGCCAGACAATAAGGCTTGATTAGGTATCTTAAGCACTGTGTTACTTCGTGCTGTCTTTTCTCCATCTTTGATTAACTTACCAGTTTCCAAGTCATTATCCTTGTTTTCAAAAGTATTCATTGCAGATAATGATCTACACAAAAAGTGGAATAAGATTAGTTCATGGCCAACATTTCAAGCTTAGTTTTATTTGTTGTTCTACAAGCAAAAGGAAAAGGAAAAAATAAATAAATAGAAATCAAAGCCAAGCACATCAACAATGAACGACATAGCTCCCGAAGAGTCTTTTGAATCAAATAAAGGCAAAAAAAGAACATGGACAAGGACAACATTTATGGAATCTGTAAATTCAACCAATGAGTAAGTAAAATTTATTAATTTGAATATACTAGCTTGCTGGACATATGCTGGGCAGAATCTACCTGTTGCAGCCATTTGGAAAATGATTCCTTTGTGTTTGATGTGGTGTCTATGGCTAGAAAGGAATGGGAGATGTTTTGAAGACAAAGAACGATCAATGGAAGAAATTAGGAAATTTTTCCTTGAACCACAATGTCTATGGGCTAAGGCTTTTGTAATGGATAGTGATGAAGTGTTGGAGTTTTTCTAGTTTTTTCTTTCTTTTTTGTCGTTGTATGTAGGTATTTCCTCTTGTATACTTCCTCTGTACTTGGGCTATGCCTATTTATGGTAATAAAACTCCTATTAATTATCAAAAAAAAACTATTAATTTGGAAATATTGTATGCTTGTTTCTTCCTAACTCAAATCTAACACAGAATAAAGCCCAGAAAACATTTTTAATTTCTATTGCTCAAAGAATCAAATTAAGAGATATAGGGTAAACCTGTAAAGATGGCAAAAGGCACCATATAAGTAGCTTATTTTCTTGTGCCCTTCAACTCTAGAAAAATTCAGCCTCTTTTTAGGTCCTCTAGATTACGGAGATAAAGCAATTCCATTTGGATCTTTTCTCCTTCCAAGAAACCCCATAAATGCTCCTACATATGAATGCGATTCTCATCTACAAAGAACACTTGTTCGAACCCACATGTGCTACCAGTCCCATATTCACACCCACCCCCAAACCAAACATTATGCACTCACTTCTTATAATATTCAAACCTAAACCTACAATACGAGAAATATCTCCTGTTTATTTTTTTAAGTAGCCATTTTAAATAGCTATATTTCCTTCTTTTTTAATTGTGCTTTCAAACAAAAGGTTGTAATATAGAATGACAAAATTCTAATATAGTTCCAAAAAAACTGGTAGCTTACAATACCAGAGATCAAATAGGATGACAAGTTGGTTTCCACCCAAAACAAGCTACTGTGATCAACTGGACAAAAGAAGCTTTCAATGATAAGATTATCACATCCAACAAAAAATCAACTTCTTGGAAGTTAAATACTAAATTTGGGATAGGAAAAAATAAATCCTTTGATTATACTCCTATCATTATTCTCTCTTCAGTATTTGCATCCTTCAAATTTGCTCAATCCTCCAACTTGTAATAATATTAAAGACATCACCACTAAGCAGCATTCAACACCAAATCACATATAATGCCAATGAATAATGACAATGTGCAACAAAATTATAGTCTTGTAAGCTATAACAGAGCTCAATTTAAGCAAATTCAAACTGACAAAATGAAAAAATATCAGAAGATTACAAAGATATGAATCTATTAATGCTAAAATCCAGTAACATGTACAATATAGTCACACTTACCTGAGCAAAGCACACCTGTTAAGTACTTCTCTTCTTGACGAACTGAACACTGGAGACCTGATCTAGAACCCAATTTAACTCACAAAACTCAAGGCCCCGTTCAACCTTCAGCTAACTTAGTTTCTCTGCAATACTTCTTCTAGAAGCACAACCATAAAAAGCTGCTGAAGACAGAGGACTTGAACATTAAACATGGATATAAATATCAATTCCATGTCCCAACCGGAAACTATAAATCTTACTTAAACAAGTATCAAACTATAGTAGCAGCAAAGTAACATAACATAGCTATGAAATGTAGGTAGTTGGTGAGTCAAAGGGCCAATACAATTCAATTATTCTACAAGCCATTTCTTTCCATTTTCCAACACTTGCAAACAAACATGCTGGTAGCAAAGTGAATAATCTACTTATCTATAGCTTCCATAACCATCACAAGAAATACAGGTTCTTTTAACAAATATGAACTTTGAGGAATCAATACTTAAATGTTCCACAGCCCTATCTATCATATATATCATTAGAATGGAATGTTGATTTCATTAGGGCAGCCCAAGACTGGGAGTTGGAGATGATCATAGAGTTCTATGCGGCACTGTATTCTGTACATATGACTGGGTGCACCATGGATAGGATGATTATTTGGAGTCCATCTAAGAAAGGCAAGTTCACTGTCAAGTTTTTTCACAAAGTTTTAACGAGCCCAGGCATGCACACATTTCCATGGAAGAGCATTTGTTAGACAAAAGCTCCTTCAAAAGATGATTTTTTTGTCTGGACAGCAACATTGGGCAGAATTCTCACCATAGATAACCTGAGGAAACGTCGGATAATGGTGTTGGATTGGTGTTGTACATGCAAGAAAGATGGGGAATCGGTAGATCATCTGTTTCTACATTGTGAGATGGCAAGGAACATGTGGGATTACTTCTTCACAGGACTCGGTTTATCATGGGTCATGCCTTTTAGTTTGGTGGATTTTCTAGCTAGCTGGAGAGGTCTCCGCAGTAATTCACAAGTCGCAGCAATCTGGAAAATGGTCTCTATCTGCATGTGTTGGTGTATATGGTGGAAACGAAAGAATAGAAGCTTCGAAAATCATGAGAAGACAATGGAGGAGCTGAAAATTTTTTTCTTTAAAACATTGTTCTCATGGGTGGGGGCCATTGTATATAATGGACTAAATGTCCATGACTTTTTAATATCAGTTGTAAACTCTAGTTAGGTATTTCTCATGTATACTCTCTGTATACTTGGGCTTTGCCTACTCTTATGAATAAAATACCTTGATTACTGATAAAAAAAAATTCATTACAAATTGCAAAGGCAAAGTTTTTTGTTCTTGAAATCATTAAAGGGGTTATCTCTTGTATGCATCTTGTGTACTAGGGTTGCGCCCCTCTGCACTTTTAATGAAGGGAACTTATTTAAAAAAACTAAAAAGCAAACACCAAGACTAAGACTAAGACTAAGAGTAGCAGACAAAGGCAGCTGTCAGGAAATGTGGGTCAAGGATTTAGAGATTTTGGTGAGCCTAACTTTTGGAGATGGAACCGGTAGAGAGAGCTTTATGAGGATGCCTAAAAAATTAATGCTTTATCACATGAAAGCAAGCTTGTAGGAAAACAAACGCTACTCGTATCTGGAAAGAAACAAACACTAACATTGCACACATGAAAGCAAGCTTGTAGGAAAACCAGTTTCCCTCAAAACAACTAAAAACGCACTAGTTTGCCAAGAAGAGAGAATGCTTAAACAAACACAAACCATATTGATGCAGTTAAAAGTACAATCTGACAAAGTCAGTCTCAATATTAACGCCAGCTACGGGCTACCAGTCTCCAAATAAATGATCCCACCAATCTTAACAACAAAGTTCTATAGATTCTTTTAAGCAAAATATTGAGTACAGCAGGATTTCAGACATTTCGTTTTGTAATCAAAGATCAAGAGAAAAAACATCATTAAAAAAATGATCGAAACAACTACATAGGTCATCTCAAATTTGTGAAATTAAAATTTTATTGATAATCAGTTGGCAAGAAACAAAAGCAGTAATTATCAATTTCATTTTCAGTTACGAGTAATCATATTAAGCACAAATGATACAATAGAGAAAAGATGGAAAAGAGACAGTACCTTGAACCCAAAGCCAAGACCTCAAAACCCATCATGGGTCACAAAGGTAACGGACAAAAAGCGAAAGACCGAGCTTGGAACGAAAAAAGGAATTTCCTTTTTGGGATTTGAGAGATACAGAAACTCTTTACAGAGGGATGATCACAGAGGAAAGATAAGAGCTAAGAAGCTGGATTTGTCACAAACGAAGGAGTCAGAGAGAAGGAAGTGTGGAACAAAACTGACCCGGCTTCTTAGATTCCAAAGTGAAACTCTTTTAAATCGTTTGAATTCCTTCTTCTCCCTTTCAAGTACTGAATGCTAGGATGCGCTGTTTCATGGGTGCGCACTATAGCATTTTGGTCAGCGAACGTGTGCATTTTCTTTTTCTTAACGTTGATGCTTCCGGTTTCAGTTGAAGAAATCATATTTGAAATTTAAGATGTTTTTTGTCCTAATTTAGCAATTATACATTTCTTTCAGGATTTTATTATCTTCAATAATAGAGAAACTATTTTATATAATTTCATACTTTAACCTCTTTATGGTCCCGTTTGATTACACAGTTTAAATGAGATAAGATATTTTGTTAAAAGTTGAATAAAATATTATTATAATATAAATTTTAATATTATTTTTATTTAAAAATTTTAAATTATTTATTATATTTTATGTGAGAATTGAAAAAAATTATAATGATTATATAAAATGAGATAAGATGATTTGATATTGTATAACCAAACCAACCTTTAAGTTAAAAATTACTTCAAATATTCAGAATTGACCTAACAATAAGATTAGAGATAACAGAATTCAAATAAAAACACTCTTTTTCTCTATCTAAAAATTGCTTTAGTCATATGTAATTTCCTTTTATAACATGTAGCTTCACGCTAGGTAATATTGATAATGTCACTAATTTCATTAATAATATATTAGCTTCTCATTTTTTTTAAAAATGTAGATGTACCCCGTGAAATTAAAATTTATATCTTATGACCTTACCATTCTCTTTATCATTATAATGAAATGGTATTAATTAAATTACAAGTCAATCGATAACTAATTTCATTTTATTAATAGTATCATAATTTTTCATGACCTCTCAAACTATCAGATTAAGCTTTTTAGATAAATATGATTTTTAACGTAATATTTTTTACACTACACACCATTTAATATTATCTTATAGTTATATTTTTGAGCCGTGCTACGCATCAGCCACTGTTCACGGCTGATACGTAGCACACCAACATAGTATAAAACATTATTTTTTTTTCTTTACCCGTTTCTCTCTTCTCCCTCTCGCGTTTCTCTCTTCCCGTGTCCTCCATTGCAGCCCAGATCCGGCATCACCGCCGCCGGTTTAGCCTCCCACCGCAGCCAACGACCACCGCCACCGAGCCAGTCCTCTTCCCCCAACCCGAGGCCGTAGCTCCTCCGTACGCACGCCCGTCGCCCCATCCCACTCTGGTGGGATCCCATAAAAAATCGCCCTAGGACAAGGTCCTAGACAAGCTCCTAGCCATGCATGGACAACAAAGATCGGATCACTTCTATGATCAAGGCTAGCCAAGGCCAACCAAGGGCCAAGACATATCACAGGCCACATTGGCCATGCAAGACCATATCATTTATTTATCTTTATTTATTTTATTTTATTATATTTCAAGGGACCTATTGGGGGTTTCCACTTTGTAATCTCTATAAATAGGACCCTTAGGTATTTCATTTTACATCTTTTGACAATTTGGTAAATCCCTAAGTGGGTGGATTATTGTTCTTGAGATCACCTTTCGGTGCTTAGCACTTGGGCTACTTGGGTGAAATTCGTGAATCCCTAGTAGAGGATCATCACCTTGAAATTCGTGAATAGGTGTGATTCAATCTATCTTATTTTATCATCATGAAATTCGTGAATCGATGGTGAATTATCTATCAATCTTATGAGTATTGCTTTTGTTTCATTCAATTTGTCAATCTCTTGTCTATATTTTCTATTCTATATTCAAAAACCCAAAAATATATTGTTCTTATCTTTGCTAGTTGTTCTTATGTTTTCCATCTTATTCATCTTTACTTTGTTGCAAATCAAAGATATCCTAAGCCTCAATTTTAGTATTTTTTGATTTCACAAAATATCCATAAAAATCATAAAGAGAGTCTTCATATTCTTTTGTCGAGTCTACTCATCTTTTGTTCATAACATTTCCATCGTCCATACATTGTCTTGCATCCTTCTATATCACAAACACAATCCACTCACCCATTTAATCTTTCCCACTCACATATCTCGACCAACATATTGTTTGCCCTACTTTCCATACACATCACTACCATAAGACCTAGCCTCTATCATATCCATTAACCCTAGCCGAATCCACTAAGCCTCCATCTTACCATACACAAATCTTGCCTCATTTGGAAACCCTAGCCTAACCTTCCATAAGGATCTCCTAAACTTTAGGAATCCTAACCCTAGCCACCCTTCATCCAACTTAATCCTAAACTCCCACAAGGTAATTCCTACCACTTAGGAATCCTTATCCCATTTTCTAAATAATCAAAATTCGAAATTCATCATTTGGCCTAGTCAAACTCCCAATTCCCAACAACTCCCATGCATCTTACCATTTAAAATCAACCCTAGCCACCTTATCCATCATCCCAAGCCTATCCTACATGTCCATATCCCTTGATTTAAGGAATTACCATCCCATTGTCAATCTCTTGAATCTCTCCATCCCTCCAATATTTCAAGCCAACTAAGACTCACCTCGATAGCCAAGACCGAATCTCAATCCTCTTCCATCTTCTAAATCTAATCCCTCCAATCACTCAACTTCCCTAAAATCACTCCATTCCTAGAATTTCTCAAGTCAACCAAAGACTTTCCACCTCTTGCCATATTCAAATCATACCTCCCTTATCTTACCATAACCAAATCTCATCTTCCATATTCAATCCCTCAAACCACTCATTCCCTAGAATCACTCGAATCAATCAAAGGCTATCATCCTATCTTGTCATATTCAAATCCCATCTTCCATCTCCAAATCCCTAAACTCAAGGAACAACCCTAAACACATTCAAACACAACTCATCTTCATCCTTAACCCAATTTCCATCTTTCCCAAAGTGGCTCATCAATCAAGGAGTCCTAGCCTCATCCAACCACATCATTCCCAAACCCTAGCAACTCATCTTAGAAACCAACCCTAAGCCAACTCTTCTAATCTCGAAATCCTCCTTAGCCACCACACAAAACCCTAGCTACACTTCATCAAACCAACTCTAATCATCATCCAATTGGCCCCAACATCGAGGGCAACCTTCCATCCATTCCACATTGCATCAAACACTCATATTCATCCATTAGATCACTCGAACTCATCATCGTCATCATTCTATCACTTCAACAATAAATTTTCATCAACTTAGGAACCCATCATTCCCACCATACACGGTCATTATTATCCAAAGACCAAACAAGTTGGCAAGGTCACTCGGTCCCATCATCACCCAAGGCAAGCTCGTGGACTTAATGTTTAGGGACAAGACCGGGGTCCCTAACACACTCACCCACGTCGCGGCTCACATTTGCCGCCATCACCACCGATTCGGCCTCCCATCGTAGCCATCAACCACCACCACCGAGCCCGTCCTCCACCCCCAGCCCCCGAGGCCAGTAGCTCCTCCGCACGCAGCCCATTTCTCTCCCTCACGGTTCTTTTCTCTCTCACGGCCAAATCTGTGCCACCGGACAACCGGCGCTACCGTCATCTCGCGACAGTCGACGGCACCTCGACAGTCGCCGCACTCCGGCAGTCAACACGCGAGGATGGGCGACGGACAAAGGCCTTGGGCGCGGGGTGAGTCCGTGGTCGACGCTGTGAAATGAGAGGGAAGTAAGTTTTATTAGAAGGTGTTTTTGGTCATTTTACATAGGTGTGTATTGTGTGATATCAAATAGTGGTTGATGCCAATATTTTCTCTATATTTTTTATTGAGCGTTGTTATGTACAACAAGCGTGTAACCGCCTGACGTGGCACGCCAGCATCTGTTAGAAAGTAAAAATAATTGAGAAGTCCAAAACACCCAACATTTCTGGCAAAACTAGAATTGAGCTCCTCTCTGTTTCGCTAGGTCGAACGAAGACAAAGGGACTTTGACTCAATTCTCTCATGGAAGCATTAAATTCGTCCTCTGCGGAGGTCATTTTAAAAGAATGGAATGGTTCTTCTTCTACCAAGCTCTCCAAAACTGTCACCATTACCGCTTCCCCTTCTCTCTCCATCCAAATGTTTGGTGGCCGATTCCACCATGTTAGGAGACGGGTTCTCCAAGCATTTGTACCCGAGGGTTTTCCTAACAGTGTGACTCCAGAGATTATGTACCTTTTCAAGAATGGGATTCACTGCAGGGCCTTTCAACATACATTCGGACCATGCTCTCGACACAAGCTATTCTTAGTGCTATTGGAGTTGGTGAGAAATCCGCAACTGTAATTGGTGCCACATTTCAGTGGTTTTAGAGGGACCTAACTGGAATGCTTAGAGGCATTTTATTCACATTCTACTAGGGCTCAAACCTGGATAGCAATGCCCAAATGTTGCGTTTAATCGCAGATCTTATGAATGACCTTGGAATGTTGATGAACCTAATTTCCCCCTTGTTTCCTTCATCTTTCATGTTTAAAGTTTGCTTGGGGAGCCTATCACGATCATTCACTGGTGTTGCTGGAGTAACTGCCACGTTTGTATTTAGAAAATATCTCATCTTATCTCATCTTAATTTCATCGTTATACTTTTTCAAATTTTAATATAAAATAAAATAAACAATTCAACTTTTTCAAATCTATCTCATCTTATCTCATATGATCATTACAACTTTCTTAAATTTCATTATAAAATAAAATAAACAATTCAATTTTTTTAAATATTAAAACAAAATTAATATTAAAAAATATATTCTAACAATACTTTATTTAACTTTTTAACTTTAATTTCAACTCATTTCATCTCATCTCATTTCTAAAAATAAACGAGGTCAAGTTGCCTTACTCTTTAGAGTAATGTTGCAAATATTTCCGCCAAGGAAGGAAGTCCAAGGAGAAGCCCAACACACCTAACTTCTTAGTAAAACGTTGTGTTTCATTAAACAAAAATTCTACTCAACCTCCTACTATTCACACCACACTCCACACTCCATCTTTTTTTTAATTTTTTTTTTAATTTTTTTTATCAAATATATTTTTATATGAATAGTGAATAAAAAATTATAAATAGTTTAAAAAAAATAAATTCAAAAAAAAATTTAAAAAAATATTAAAAAATATTAAAAAGTGTGGAGTGTGGAGTGTGGGGAGGATGAATAGCAAAACCCTTCATTAAATTACATGGTGATTATCCGGCATGTGCACTGGCCGGTTGCATCTAGCTTTTTTTATTATTATTATTTGAGAGGTCAAAAACTCGAATAGAAAATTTACAAAAAGGGTGACAACAACTATACTTTATCGTCAAGTGGTCGCTTCAATTGTCTAAGATTAAAGAGATACAGAGTTCAACCTTGGAAAGAAAAGAGAGATAAAGATTAGTAATCGTTTGGACAATAAGATGAGATGAAATAGTTTTAGATAAAAATTAAAAATTAAATAAAATATTATTATAATATTATTTTTTAATATTATTATTATTTTGAAATCAGAAAAAAATTGAATTGAGATTTGAAAAAATTGAATTGTTTATTTTATTTTGTGTCAAAATTTTAAAAAATTATAATAATGAGATAAGATAAAATAATTTCTCCATCCAAATGGAAACTACGTGTTGCCATTTCCAAAGGAGAGGTTTTTAATTTATGTGATTGGAAGCATTCAAACATTGTGAAAAATGTCGTTTGCGGAGTACTTACCATACGATAAGCATCCGAAAGTGATTGGGAGGTTGGAAGGAAAAAAGATGTCATAGGAGAATTTTTCCCGAGGAAAAAAAGAAGAAAAAAATGATCGATGTAAAATTATTAGAGTTGGTTTCAATGGATTCATAGTTTGGGGTTTAAAATCTTTACGATCCAAGAAGTTTAACCAAAATGGATAAAGTTTGTCAAGTCATGGATTAAACTAATTATGGAAACAAACCTATCTGCAATGGACTTGGATCTCGTCTCAATCGCAAAATTCTTCCATGTCGAAAAGAACGTGAAACATGGGTGCTTTTGGATTCAATAATTGTAACAGGAAGAATGAGACGCCACCCACAAAAGTCAGAACAGAATTAGACCAACATCCACTACAGTATGAAATTAAAAAAAAAAAAAAAAGAGTCAACGAAATTGGAGAAGTCTTCTAAATGGGACTGTTCACACAACTTTGGTTAGCATTAGGCACCAACTAAAGTATCAGAAACGTGTTTGTGTAGTGGATGTTTATTAATGGGCACCCACAGTTAGGACATCAATCAATAAGGGAAAGTAGTGGCTTTTTCAGGTTTATTGGTGGCCGTGAAAAGTCCGTCCTAGAGTTCAGATTGTCTTTGGTTACCTGTTCCCCAGCTAGTGTTCAACATCTTTAGTAGTTTCTTAAAGTAGACATGAAGGGATGCTTTTAGTAAGTTCATCCAAAAGGTCATATGATTCTTTTCTTTTTCTTTTATTGTAATGATGAATGACAAATAGGTGAATTAGTAGACAGCAACCAACTTGATTGTCGTAATTTAACATAGATTGTATACACTTTTTGATAGTTAAAAATGTCAAAAAGTATATTATTCCTATTATTTTTATTTTTGAGATATTACATGCCTTCGTATGCGTTGGTGACAGTACAATACCAGACGCCCCTTTTCCACAATCAAGGTGAATCCTGAGGGGATGAATCAATGCTATAAAAAATTAAAATACACTCACCCCGCCAACACGAATAAAACAATGAGGTTAATCGTATGGCTACGCACCAATCTTTTAGTGTCGTATGTATACTTGTCCTTTACCACCTCCTTGTAGCCTGTAGGGTGGTAGAAACTTTGAAAGCAAACCAATCCCAGGCTTCCTTTCTGTATTTTATATTCTGTTCCTGTCAGTCCTGACAAAGTGAAGCACAGTCGATTGGTTTGTTTCATTAATCGAACTTCCTCTTTGCTCGCTTGTTGGCTTTCCTAAGTTCCACTAGGGAGGGAAGAGGCTGAGGCACTGAGACATTCATTGACCTGTACAACTTTCTAAATCTTTCATCAAAGCTCTTTGAAGATCCAATTGTTGAACATGGAACACTCTTACAATCTTCTGTTTCGTTATCCACTGACCCCTGACGTTGTGCTTCAGTTCCATTTATACCTGTCTTGTTTTCTGATTTCTGGCTTTTCACTTCCGCATCCTCTTTGAAAGAGAAAGAGGATGCATCTAATTTGTTGGCAGCTATTTGTGGAGTGCCATTGTCAATGGTTACGACTTTGGGCTCTTCATGTGAAAAACTAAAATCTTGAAGACCAAGTCTTGTCTTTCCAAATAATGTCACACTGTTGCTCTGAGGGGACAACTTTATGAGTCCTTTCAGGCTAGTAGACACTTTTACTGGCTCAAACTGAGGTTCGACATAATTTTGTGTGCTCCCTTCAACCACTGGAGAACCAGTAACAGCTTTGATTGATACATCTACGTCTACAGAATCTTCCATGGCAATGTCAAGAAGCTTCCAGATAGGGTATTTTGAAGCTAATTGAGTGGCAAAACAGTGTTTTGTAACATATTCCAGCTCCATCGCCCTGCAACTGGGGGTTGTTGAAACAACCCACTTTGGTGCAAGAAGTTGCAGGGCCCATTCTAATTCTTCCTTGGATGAGTGAATTGAGTAACAAACATGCCAAACACCCACCTGGTCCCTCACCGCTCCATTCAATCTCAGTTTTCTTTGGTTTTCTTTCTCGGAGTACTCGTCCTCACATGCATACCACTGTGTTGATGGCCGGATTATGAGAGGCTCGGGTTGAAAGTTGGCTCGGGCCTCCAAAAGTTTTGCTTTTGCCCTTTCATGCAGTTTAGGAAATCCATCGAATACCTGGAAGCGGGAGGAGGGATCTTCAGAGATGATTCCAGGATGTGTAAGTGTAAGAGTTTGGAAACATTCTGGATTATTGGCTTTATCAAGATATATCTTGGATCCAAACGTTTGGGACACATCTGCCAGTATTTCTTCCTGACCAAGAAGATCACATGCCAAATACACCACAGGAGCATCTGGATGCTTCCATATACAATTAATAACCTGTTTTGTGGAGACAACTACAAATGTCAGATGAAATGGGGGCTAACATTTTTTTATGGGTAAAATAACTTTATTAATATGAATGAAATAGGCATTGCCTGTGCACTCAGGGAGTATACAAAAGAACACACCTAAATACATTTTAAAAACCCAAAAAAGAAACAACAAAAGAAATGAAACAACAAAAAAAACACAATTTTGTGAGGCTAACATTAACCAACTTGAAAAAGCCATCTTTCTTTCATAATTAGATGCACTTACTGATCGCTAATGCCAATCTAGATAAATGTTGTGTCCTGGCATTTCCAAATTATGATTAAACGACTTATTAATGGACACTGGTGTTTTAGGGACCGATAAGCATCACAAGAAAGCATAGTGAATGAAGAACAGCATGAATTTATTATTGACCTAAATCAGAGTTCAATATGAAATTGGGGATTTTCTGCACAGCTAGAAGTGTAGAGAAAATAAAGTAACTTTGCTAAAAATAGGCCTATACAATAAAATCTTTATCATTGATGAGATTCAAAATCAGGTTCCTAAATGAATGTTACCTACAGGAAAAAAAGCCCATTACTCACAAGACTACAGATTATGCAAACAACAGAATAGTTTTCACACAAATTCTCAGAAACTACATAGGAGCAAGATACACAATATAACAGGCAAGCACCCATCATGATAGATTTTGATTATGCCAAATGCTCATATGTATCTACAGTTGAAAAAAACTTAGGCTTCGTTTGGTTCTCAAGCCAAACTCATCTCATCTCACTCATCATTACAACTTTTTCAAATTTCAACACAAAATATAATAAACAATTCAACTTTTTCAAATCTCAAAACATTAATAATATTAAAAAATAATATTCTAATAATATTTTATCATCTAAACTCAACTCAACTCAACTCACTTCAACATCCAAACGCACCCTTACACTTTGATAAATTTCGGGGTAAAGCAAGAGAATCAAAATATAAGTACACAGGACTTAGCAGGGCCACAATTCAGACAAACGGCAGCATACTAAAGCCCACCTCAAAGATTACCAAAAACAACATAACAGAATGAAGATCACGGGTACCTGTCTGATTGCTGAATGCTTGCTGGGAAATTTTTTATGACATTTACCAAATGTGCAGTCTAGGAAAACAAAATCAAGTCGACACTTCGGATCTTTTCCTTTCTTGCCAACATACTTCTCTGGTAAACTTTGTACACATTCATTTGTGAGTCTGCAATCTCCCGTATGCAGGATATTACCAAAATTGCCTTCAAACAAGAACATTACAGCTCCTGAAGTACACACAATCCAGGCCAGACAAGGGATGATCTGTCAATAGAGCTTCCCTAAATCATTTGCAGTCTTTATAAAAATTAAAGAAAGAGCAAACTAATCATCCCCCTTCTCTACAAACAAAAAGGAAAAAAAGTATCCAGCTTCATCTCAATTACCTATTTTATTAAAGTTCTATACTTCTTATCAAACTTCAATCTAATTCTCACCAAGAGAAAGATCGAGTAATTTAGTTCAAATTACAAACATAACTCTATGGTGAATAATTTAAATTGATACCATTACCAAACCATATCAACAAAAAATCGAAACTTACACAAAATCCATCCCGGAGAAGAATTCAAATAAGACTCCTAATGGAAATTCAAAACTAAAATTGAATCAACCAAACTCATAAAGCAAATCATACATGATACAAAATATGCAAAAATAAGACATAAACCTCAAGTTTCCAAAAACAAATAGCAAACCAATTAAACGAGAAAATGAAACACATGATCAAAACTACAAAAGAGAAATCATTACCAGGACAGTGATTCGCATCGAATGCCGTGACGGTGAAATCCCCATCAGGATCATAAACGACCACTGATTGTCCCACCTCAATACGCACGAACAGCGAATCATCAAGCTGCGGGAGAAAAAAAACAAAACAAAACAAAACAAAACAAAATTAAACAAACAACAAAGTACGTGGCCATGTCTGAAAGAAATGTCAAGAAAAAGGGGTAGATAAAAGAAACCTGGGGATAGTGCTGAAGGACGAGGATCTTGGTAATAAGGGTGGAGTAGATAGGAAAAGAGAAGTGGGTGGAGATCCCGGAGGAGTGGTCTTTGTGGGCATGGGTTAAGAAGTGGTGCCTCTTTCTCTGGGAACAATGACTCCATGTGTCGACAGAGAACGGCAGCCCTTTGGGCATTTCAATCGGCATCTCGCCCTTCTAGCGATGGAGACTCGCGAGAGGGAAAATGGTTTGGATTTCATCCGAGCGAGGGAAAGGGGTTCGATTATCGATACATAGTCCCCGAACCAATAACTTTAATTTGAGAATTCCTGCATTGTCGCGCACAAAATTAACTTATTATATAAAATTAAATTCATAAATTTAGATTATTTATATTTAATTTATGATAAAAATAATTTTATAATTTAAAGTATATTTCTCTTTTAATTTATCCTTTTTCCCATAACCTAACCAACCAACTTAAGGGTTTGTCCGTCCTAGTAGGATTAGCTTAAAGTTGACTCTAATTCTTTTAGAAATCATACTCATCTGCCATACACATTATTTAAATAATAATATTTTATTTATAAAATTTAAATTTAAAAATTTATCTTCTAAATTAAATTATCTCATATAAACATTTTACTAGTCGTGACGAGTACAAAGAGTATGTAGGGTGGTTTCGTTTTTTTGTTTTTTAATTATTTTAATATAGCTTTAATTATACTTTTAACTGATCCTTTAGGAATAAGGCTCATTCATGACTTGTACCTTCATTAAAGGGTTACTTATAAATGGCATGTAGGTAGTGTATAAGATTAATGTGTTGTTTGGATAATGAGTTGAGATGAGATAAATTAAGATAAAATATGAAAGTTAAATAAAATATTATTAAAATATTATTTGTTAATATTATTATTGTTTTGATATTTGAAAATGTATAACTGTTTATTATATTTTGTGTGAGAATTTAAAAAAATTATAGTGATGAGGTGAGATGAGGTGAAATATTTTGACTTTTCCAAACGGGACTAAGATAAAATATCTTGCTTTTTATAATGATAACAATAAAGATTCAACTGTACTTTTGATTAGTTTTTTTCAAATATGGCTCACGCATGACTTGAATCTACCTTAAAACTCAATTTACAAAAAGTATATTGATAGTGTATAACATCCCCAATTGGAGCATTGGCAATTGCCTAGAGTCTAAATTTTGACTAAAATTTGAGATTTTGGCTGTAGTCAAAACTTTTAGAGAGGTTGATCCACATTGGACTAATCATCCTAAAGTCAAAATAGTAATAGAATATTATAAATTTTAATAATATTTTTAAAAACTTAATATTTTATAAATACACCTGTATTTAATATTTAATCCACATTGTACACAATATGATTTTGCAAACACCAAATTACAACAAAGCCAGGATAAAACAATGCTTGAGTTGAGGTCATACTTGAAGAGAAAAACTAGATGAAAGCGGAGAGAGAGATAGAGAGAAGAGTGATGGAAAGAGAGAGAGATAGTTAGATGGAAAAATTACAAAATATCGATTTGGTCCTTCTATAGTGACTCTCTAAATATAACTAGGGGTCCTAAATTACTGTGTTTAGAGTTTTACAAATATATTTTTGACTAGTCCAATGTAGGAATTTTAATTCAAAAAAAAGTTAAAATTTAGATTTCATTGACATTTTCTTAGGAGGGAGAAATTCTTACTATTTACAATAAAATATCATGTCAACCAGTTTATAATAAAAAAAGTATACAAAAGAAAAATAATGTTAAAAAACCAACAAAATATAAAATATCAACCGAAACCAAGGTGGCCAAGCCGTGTTGCTCCCTTGGCGACGAGCCCCTTTATGGATGGCCTTGCCGAGGGCCACCATGTAGTGGGCCAAGATGCAGGCCGATTGGGTGGCCCTCATCAACGGAGCCACCACGGAGATGGACCCACCTCCGGACTGCTCCCTTTTTTTATGCAGTTCTTGTATGTAGTTAGTTTCTTGAAGTTCTTCCATGTAGTTGGTTTTTTCTCTCTTTATTTTAATCTGTTCTGTTGGATTTAGGATAACTTTCTTTTTATTTCATTTAAGTTAATTTGTTATTCTTTTAATAAAGTATATACAATATAATTAATGTTACAAACAAAGAGACCACCGTCCATTTACAACCTTCAAGATATTGTTACAACATCAATACATCCATCATCATCTGCCCCCCACCATACACTGAAATTTTGGCTCTCTTACTGCTCTCTTCTTCAACTTCCCATACACTGAAAGCATCCTCTCACTCCTAAAAAGAGGTGGCAAAATTGAACTGCCGAACTGTCCGAAAGAATAAAAAGAGAGGAGCATGAATACTAGATCCTCCTAATACAGAAAGTGTGGCTCTAATCCATAAAACATTCCGGGGAGACTAAGGAAGTTCTATGTTTTTGCTCATATTTACATCTTCAAATAGGTCTTGTTCTTGGTGATCCACCAGGGGTACGGACTCTATTATATGAGGAGATCTCCTGCCAAGGGTCAAGAGTACATGCTTTGTTTGGTCTAATCGTTCTATACGAGGAGTACTCATTCAAGTTATAGCCACTTTGTCCCATCATAGCATAAGATGGATGAGGAGGGGAAAGAAAACAGCTCTTGTGCGCAGGTCCATACTGTCGTAAGGGGCTTGAACAGGGGGACACAGGTAAAGATGTAATCGCTTTTATACTGTCCCTGCACACACACAAATTCAAAAGGAATGTCATTTTCATAATGCCATTCAATTATGAAGCGTGAATGAGGGTAAATCGGGAGGATGTTAGTACCTCGGGCTTTTCATAGCTCCTGAAGTGGAAAACACTGGCATTGTCGCATAATTTCTATCACTCGAAGTGGTATTTGCTCTATTGGAATGGAGCTCTGACACTGTCTGCTCACGAAAGTTGAAGTAAATAAGAGATTAGCTCCAGCCCAACTTTGATGAATGAAAAGAATTAAAGGTGCATAGACTTGTATTCATCGAGGTCAGTGGCCACAGAAGACTTCTTAATCTTTTAGAAAAGGCAGTGGAACTAGAAATTATTTTGCTAAAATGTCCATTGCAGAAGATAACTCTAAATTCTCACGGCAATATCACGAAAGGATCACAAAAAGCATTCAGTTTCATATCAAATAGAATTTACATGTTGATCCATGCACACAAATTGCACTAGGATTGAACAAACAATGTTGTTGATTTCTGGTGATATGATAGACCAACACGTCAAGAGTTACTGTTAAAAGTCTTCAATATAAGTGCAATCATAGCATGCACATTCCGGTTCAATTTACCAAAGCCTAAACAGACATAAACACCATTTATAAGCACAAACGCTCATCAGTGGAAGTCCTGAACATTATGAAGATGATGTACTACTGTCTCTGCAAACCATAGTCTGAAAAAATCATTTAATTCGCGAGTCAATAATACAGCTCTTATATCATAAAAACACATTTCAAAGTTAAAAAAGAACGTTTCCTAAACAAATTTCTTAATAACAGTGGTGTATAAATTCAAAGATAATCATTCAAATCCAAACAGGCATCATTTATCAGGATCCTAATATTATAAGCGAGAACTTAGTTTTTTGGGGAAAGGATCTTAGGCCATTACCGGTGTATAGCTTCCATCAAACATATAAGGGAAGGCCTCCTTGGTCACATTCATATTTGCTACTCTACTTGTTGCCTGGTCTCGAATGAAGGGGTGATCAAGTAACTGAGAGGCTGTTGGCCGTGCCGATGGGTCTCGCTGCAAGCACAGCTTGATAAAACTCTTTGCATCATTTGAAAGGAATTCAGGAATTTCAGGGATTTCTTTGCTGTTTCCAATTTTGAATATTGCAGCCACCTGTTTAAACCAACATAACATAACGGCTCAGTCCTACGAACATTTCAAAGAAGGGCGTAACAAAATAAGTTCTATAAAAAAGTAATTTCTGAGTAACTTTTGCCGCACCCCTTCAAACTGACTCCATGGTGGTTTGGATGTAGCCATTTCAAGAATTGTACATCCCAAGCTCCAAATATCCACAGCAAGACCACAGCCACTTGCATTCATGACAACCTGAGATTAGAAAACAAGATAGGAACGTGAGTAGAACACGACTTAGTAACACAAAAAATTATAAAGGGAAAAAATTAGGATAATGTGTGCATCTATTACCAGAAAGAGATGGGGTTTGGGGAGGGAGAGAGAGAGAGAGAGAGAGAGAGAATACCTCAGGTGCCATCCAGTATGGACTTCCCTTGAAAGAAAGCATTGAGGCACAAGAATTCATCTGAATCAAAACCACCAAAAATCAGAAATCATCTTTACCCACTAGTGGAAGGCAATAACAAAAAGAAGAATACAATACATTCTATTCGCAAAGTTCACCGGTAAAAATATGTTTGTAGCCCACCAATTTGCATGCTTGCTTGAGATCGTAGATTATATTCCCTACATTCTACTTGGTTCAATAGAAAACACACACACAGGGGGTAGACATAGAACTTAAATAGTATGACTATTTTAGTTTCAAATATTTGGATTAATTTTCACTAATATATTTTTTGAGATGTAACACCCTAGATTATGAGTGTGTGATAAAACATATCCGACACTGCTTGTGAGGGAGAAGTTCTTGTGGTTTATTATGATTCCAATGGGCTCCAATTTGACTAGTCCTTGCAAAGTATGAGTCCAAATGTGGTTTGGGCTTTCATTGGATCATTATATAACAGATTAATTGACTTAGAAATAAAAGGGCGTCTGACTTTCTCCCTAATGTTTTACAAGTAAACTTATGTTTATGGGGTAAGATAAATATACATGTTTGGCCATTCCAAAGTCTGCCAACTTGATTTCCCCGTTTGGGTCCACCAAAATGTTTGCCCCTTTGATGTCCCTGCCAGGAAAAACATATCATTTAATAATCATAAAGAAATTAACAAAGCTGAACCATCTAAATTATTGCCAAGTACCTGTGTACTGTATTTCTTCCATGTAAGTAGGCAAGCCCAGATATAAGCTGACTGGTATAATATTGAATAACAGGTTCCTTAAATGGGCCATATTCTTGAAGTAATTTGTGGATTGAGCCACCAGAGACATATTCCAAATAAACTGAAAGTGTTTCCTCACCCTGAGAACATGATAATCCAGAGTTATAACAAAATTAGGGTCCAATATTCACAATTAACTACATAGATTGGACGTGAAATCTCTCTCTCTCTCTCTCTCTCTCTCTCTCTCTCTCTCCCCATATACATATATACATTTACTCACATATAAAGATTTACATAACTGTGTCTGACTTTATGAGATCAACTCTTACCATTTCGCTTCCATAGTACCGAACAATGTTTGGATGAGAAAGCTGACTGAGCAAATTTATCTCCTGTTGAAAATAAAATATTTGGTTAAAACGTGAACTAAGGGAATAAATAAATTAATAAATATGTTACCTGGTTCAGTTGCTTGAGACATTCTCTTGATGTGTGATCGTCACTGGCAACCCTAACTTCTTTTATTGCACACATTTGCCCACTTCCACTGTCATAGTTGCAAACAGATCAATTGGAAGTAAGAAAATAGTAAAAATGCTACTCTTTTTCTAGAGTTCTTTTCCTTGGCATGGCTGCTGAGTCCTTTCATGTCCATATGGATATATCAAAAGAAAGATTACCACCCCCAGTACACGCATAGAAACTCACATGGAGTCTAGAATTTCTGTTGAACAAAAAATGCTTAACATATAGAGTTGTTCGACAAAATATATAAAGCTAAATAAGTCTTCTTCTGTTATTTATCTGGTGATATGGATTCTTTTTGTTGTTAATACCACCTTAGATTTTCCCTTCTTATTGCCATAATAAAGGAAATATACTAAGAGGCATGTGTGTGTGGTTTCCATAAGAAAAAAGTTTCTGCTAATATTGACAGTTACAGCATAATAAATAAAAAAATTAGCCTAGTTCATGAAGTCAAGGGACTTTGAATCTGACCATAAGCATGCATTTTCACTTTAAAACTCATTGCTAACTTCAATTATTGTCGGGTAAGATATACACACATCCTAAGAATTGAAAAAGTTTTATTGACACCCTGGGGTTTTTCAATTTCTCTAATCACAAGCCTTGTTGTATGCAATTGTTCTAATTACCTAATTTCATTCACTTCCCATTAGAACCATTAATAAAAATCAATCATACAAAAATAGGTTGATTATCAAAGGTATATGGTTAGAGAGAGATGTGAGAGTGAGTTTGTGGGTTTGTGGGTTTGCTTGCATCACATGTGACTAATATGATAGAAGATGGCTGCAAAGTAGCTACCACTAGAGCTTGAAAACCAAGGGTGTCAATAAAACTGCATTAATCAAAGGGGGTGTAATTGTATTTTACTTCAGGACTGAGCGATATATACTAAGCAATTCAATTACCTATTAAACCCGAGGTATACATGCCCAAATGTCCCCCTTCCTAGTAGCCTTCCTTTCTTCACCTGGGACTTCGTAAAAACTGTGTTTTCCATGCCTCCACTTGTTCTGGTGCTAGGCAAGGCAGAAGGGCTAGTAGGAGAACCTGGAGGAAGAGGCAGACGATGACATTGACTCTTCCCGTCTTCTTGCTTTCCTGTTGGAGACTCCAGACTCAAGCTGCGTAATCGTGGGTGAAGAGGCGACGTGGGGCTTGTAGGCCCCCTACACCCCGGACCAGGGCTTCTCGACCTCATGTTCAACTTGGTATCACCTTGTCCTCTACAATCAAAACAGCGTTAATTAAAGAAGCATAATTGAAGCTATTTATTCAGCTTCCAAGTTAGACAATAGAATAATCACTACCCATCTAATTCCACATCAATGACAAGCCAACCCTAGACCTTCACTTCTATAGAGAAAAGATGTATAGGATAGAAGGCCACTGTTAAATGTTGATTAATTTCTCAAATCTAAGAGACAGCTTTTTTATAAGCCAATTCTAAGACAAAGTGAACTCCATTATCTTCAAATTCTGGCCATCTTTCTTCATGGGGAGAAGTTAATGGAGTTAGTGTAACATGGAAGATACGAACTGAAACGAATGATAATTTAAGAAGCAACGAAGAATAACAATGAGCAGTACTTGGCTTCAAGCAGAAAAACGCACGCGATCAAGATTGTCCAACATAGTAAAGAGCTTGCAAAAGCTACAGCCTCATTTCTCGCCACAACGCGTAATCATTTTTCAGGGATACGCATCTATTTACCGGGGGGACCAAGAAAAGGCAAATACTTAGCTAGGTTGTCGGGATGACATCCAGAGAAAATACAGAAATGTACAACTGAACTAAGTTTGAAAGCTCAGAGCAAAAAACCGACAGTAGATCCACGCGGTGTATGTCAGTTGTAAAGATCGAAGCCTCATTACACAGCTATCAAGATCTGGCAAGGAAAAATTTTAGCAGCAGTACAAAACTCGGTTTAAAAGGCTGACAGAGCATAACCGACGGCAAACCCGTACGCCTTCTTTTTTTTTTTCTTTTTTTTTTTTTAACAAACCAGAAAAACCCCGCAATATGCAAAGCAGACAAAACTCTAGAGACAGAGTGCCTCTGTCACAAAATCAATTGAATTAAAGTTGCTAAATTGCTCAAAACAATCGAAGTAAATACATCCTCAATAACACTAGAGACGATCAATTTAATGAATCAAACGCCTAGAATGAAACATCCAAATACAACGAAAAACCTAACCATCCAAAGCTCCAAAAATCCCTAGAAATCGACGCCCCCAAAACCAACCTGAAATTACCGAATTGACCATTTTCCTGAGCAACCGACTGATCCTCAGAAGACCCAGAGGAGCTCACACTCGAAACCGAACCCGACCCGGATCCCAACCCCAGCACAACCCCATGGATATGATCGTTCCCGGACGAAGTCGACGGCAGAGGCAGCGGATGGCATTTCCTCTCGCCGCTGTCCGAATCAAAACCCGAGAACCCGGACAAGCCGCCAAAATCCCGGCTGGTACGCGGTGAATTACGCGGCAGGAACTCGTCGAAGCTCTTGGGCTTTTCCCTGTCCTTGCCCTTTGTGTTTTCATTCTTGATCAACAATTTGGACAGATTGAAGTGGCTGCTGACTGGGTTTTGGTATACAACTTGCTGCTGCTGCGATTGTTGTTTCTGTCCTTTGTTCTTGCTGCCCTTTCTTCCCCACCAAGCAGGCATTTTGTTTAGGTGCTGATCTAGCAAAGAAGAAAGACAGACTCTAAAGAGGAGGAGAAGACTCTCAAAAGAGAATAAACTTCGGATCAGGAGTTTGTAGAGGTAATTTATACGGAGAAGAAGCAGAAGAAGAAGAAGAATCGAGAGGGTGGGTAGGGAAGGGGGCAAATGGCAATAAGCTACAGTGAGGAAGGGGTAAGATAGGATGAGAGCAAGAGAGAGAATGGGTTCGGCAGGCGGTGGTTGGAAATGACGTGGATATTTCCTTTGCTAGAGAGAGAAACTCTGTATCTGTGTGTTTGCGTCAGTGAGTGCTTGCATGTGCGTGCGTGCGTGCGTGCGTGTGTGTTCTGATTACTTCCCCAGTTACGTGTTTTATTTTTTTATTTTTTTGTCTCTGTGCGTTTTTGTACGGTTTCTTGGCTGTCGAGATGATAAATGTCGATGTTGATTCAGAAAAACAAAAGCGAGAGAGAATAGAAAGAAAAAGAAAACGAGAAAAAGAGAATCTACCTTGACAATTGTGCGGCAGCAGCCAGCAATCACGCACTCGCACTCGCACTCGCACTCACGCATCACGCTCTCTCGCTCATGGCCGCGGAGAGAGAAAAGGAAAGAGATTGAAAACCAAACAAAACCGTGTGATTTTTTACGGGCCGTGCCGGGTGTGCACTGCTGGAGCCTGGCGTGCTGCCTTTGAGCGCCCCTTCGCAGTACAAACGATCGAAATCGAGATTGCTTTTTACTCTTTTCTCAAGTTCCTCCACGTGGGTTTTGGCGTGTATATTTCTTCGAGATGTCCAATCGTTATCTAGACTAAACGTTAAAAATAAATAAATAGAATTTTGATGGATTCTATTTTCTAAATTCTTGAAATTAGAATCAGAAAACAAATATAAAACCATTAGGATCACCGGAATTAATAAATATATCCAGTTTAATTAATGATCCTAGAAAAAAAAAAAAAACTATTCAAATTAGGAACACAGTTGCATTGAGATACCTCATATCCTTTTGCATAGTATTTCAATGTGATCATTACAATTTCCTTTCCTTCTGTGGATAATTTTTTTTTTTAAATCTCAGTTTTCACTTGTTTGAGAAAAAAAATGAGATTTGATTTCTTAAATGGGTTAAAAAATATCAATTTTATGTATTTATTTTGATTAAATATTACACTTGTTAAAACAAAACAAAAATCTTGATCCTGCCATTATCACTTGCAGTGCATCGCTAATTATCATTTAAGATTGTGTTTGAGTAATGAGATATTTTTAAGTATTTTATAAATAGTAGTAAAAAAATAATAAAAAAATATTGAATAATAATAATAAAATAAATAAATAAATAATAATAATAAAATATTATAAAAATATCTTCCAAACTAGTCCTAAGTTTCCAGCTTTATATCAGGATTCACAATTCTATAAATATAATTACTTAAAATAATATTTATTTGGCCTTATCGAGTTTTCTATTTTATTTTTCTTTCCTTCTCTGATGGGATGGATTTGCATCTCTTTAACATTCTAGTTGACAATGATATACAGCTACTTGTAAATTCTTGCGTCTAAGCTTGGATTTGAAGTCTTATAATCCGCATCATACCCCACTATGATCCTTACGATATTATAAATTAATGAAGCAACAAAAAAAGAATATCATGGTGTGTATGCATATCAACTAAACAAAAAAACAAAAAAAGTCAATTTTTTAAAATTTCAAAACAAAAATTATATTTTTAACAATATTTTAAAATTATAATATTTTTATTTAATTTTTTGTCTCTTTTTCCCATAATCTCATAAAACATCTAAATTCAAACCATTTTATTATTATTTAAAAATCATATCATCTCATCTCACTATCTAAATCAGGCGTTAGTATTTCTCTTCTAAAATGTGCCATTCGATTTACAAAGAATCAAAGATAATCTAATCTCAATTCATAATAGTGAGAGAGTTAACAAGGAACAAGTGACTTCATTAAGGATAACACATGATGAGATGGAAGAAAGAAAATGTGCATGAAATGGGTGGGGAGTCTTAAGTTGTTGAGGTTGAGACTACTCCATATGGTATTTACAAACAAATATGTGCAATATAATTTATTTATTTTTAATTATCTCTTAATGACAATATGCTTACGTTTAACGATGTCATTTGGCAAGTATTTAGGAGGGTGGTTAGGTTGATGGAGATGGATTAGTTTCCTTATGCAATTTATTAATCTCCTTGCCATCTATAATTAGATCATCAACTACTAATCTAAACCTCCCCCACTATTGCCATGCATGATGGTACACTTCACTAAACAAAGCCCCACTTCAGCATTCTAAAACGACCACGTTTATGAAAGAAAACAATACCCATGATCTGGCTGGCTGCAATATCATGCATCCATCTTGGTTAGAAAACAAATATAGAATCTGTGGGTCCTATTACTTCACGTACAATTGTTTCAAGATGCATCTAAAAACAATAATAAAAGGATAATGCTACAGATGCTTTCGATAGGTTCCTTATGTGTTTTTTTTATATAAATTTTTGAAACACTTTTAAATATTTAAAAAAAAAAATTGCAACTTCATTAAAAAAATATTTTCTTATTCAATAAAAAATAAAAAAATATTAGTCTTCTCACTGGAGTTAATAAAAAAATATTAATCATTAAAAAATACATTAAAAAACATTTCATGATTAAGAAAATATTTTTTAATTATATTTTGATTTTTTAATTTTTTAAAAATAGTAAAAAATTTATATAAAAAATAAAAAACACGTAAAGAGCCGGCTGGAGTCCCCGGCTTTAGCATTATCCAAAACAAAAAGAATCTGACAAATTTTCGCGAGTCATAAATGCAATTCAACATGGCAAACAAGAGACTGCTAGGAGGAGGTTTTATTGAGGATAAATTATTATGAGCAGCAATGGCATTCAACTTTCTCAACTTCTATATATTATATTTTTAAAAATTTTTAAAATTTTTAAAATTCTTTCAGTTTATTATTTTTAAATTAATTTAATTCTTTTATTCATTATTCATATATTAAATATTTGATAAAATAATAAAATAATAAAAATTAAAAAAATATATTGTATGAAAATTATATAAATAATAAGAAATTGTATATTTTTCCAATAAGGAATGAAATGGTGTTTGCTGCTGCTGCTATATTTATTGCATTTGGTGGGAATAAAATGCCTGCCAGTGTCTTTCAACATGATCAGAAACATTTGTGGGTCGGAAGGAAATTGAAAAACGTACGTGCGTGCTAATATAGAAGATTTTGAATGCTGAGTATATGTGGAAAGATAATCAACACAAATGAAGTAACAAAAGAGGTGAGGGCAATAAAAAGTGAGGCTATTTACACAATTTCTATAATTTCGTGTAATGTATTCTTATATATATATAAATCTTTCAGTCATAAATAAATTTTATAAAAAATAAATTTATAAATTGACGTAATTTGATACGATATGTTAGATTATAAAATTATTTTTATTATAAAATAAATTTAAATCATATTAATTTATAGATTTAATTTTATATAATTTCTTTAAAACAGTACCATATTACCACTTCTCATATAAATATATATTTATATGTATTAAAAAAGACTAAATATATATATATATATATATATGCATTAATTGTGCTGACATGGATTGGGAGACCACCGTCTCTATCTCTCAAAAATATCTTGTCTATGGACGTAGATGAGAAGCATTGAAGATGGGGAATAATCTATTATTTTTTCGGCGTCTTCATTGGAGGAAAATGGGAAAGAATTGGTGCCC
Source organism: Cyclocarya paliurus (assembly GCA_029856935.1). Taxonomy (NCBI): domain Eukaryota; kingdom Viridiplantae; phylum Streptophyta; class Magnoliopsida; order Fagales; family Juglandaceae; genus Cyclocarya; species Cyclocarya paliurus. Next base: position 31,543,706 of record CM056946.1, on the reverse strand, counting down.
TGCTGGATGATAACGACGGTTGGTGTGAGCTTCAAAAAGTTTAGGGGTAAGTAACAATTGGCCCGACGGAATTAAATTACAGGAAATATATAATTAATCCAATGATAATATCCTAGCTTCATCATGTATAATAAAATTGAAACCATAACTACTCCAAATTATACTATTTTAACCTAAACCAAGAGGCTTTGGGTCGAAGAAATACAATCGAAAAATTAACACCGGTCGTAATAAATGTTATAAAATATATTTTATGTGTTTATTTTTCTTTCATTTGAAACTTTCGAATTCTGTCCAAATTAACGTTAAGATTGATGATGTTTCTCTCTCTGATTAAGGATCCATATATATATGGATCTTAAGTTCAAGTTCAACTCTCCTAGGTAGCTAGAGGATTGTCAAATGTCATTTTCAAGCCATTCTAATGCACATTCATTTTTTGTCTTAATTACCCGAATTGATTTGGATTCATGTAATTGACATTACATATAGCAAATTAACGTCAATTTCATGGTATCTAGGAATGGGCCAGGAAGGAGCCATGGGTTAAAAAAGTCAGCTACACCTTATTGCACACTTGATTATGTATTAGCATTATTATACGACTACCTTGCGAGCAACGCAATCCATCCTTTATTATTATTATTATTATTTTATTTGATTTCTAGAGACATGTCTAGGTTCATGAAAAGAAGGTTCTTTCAAGGAAGAAGACAAAATATAAACAAAAAACACGACAAAAAAGTAAATAGAAAACTACAACTCCGAACAAGCTAGCTAGCTAGCTAATTAAATTGGAGCATCCTTTTCACCAATAAAAAAACGTCATGGCATTAATTCCAAGTTTTCATGGACTAAAATTGTTGAGGATGGAGGTGGGCCACCTAATCTAGAAATTAATTACTGAATATCTATATTTAAAGAAAAATAATATTTATAATTATAAATAGTATAAGTATCTTATATTTTTTTAAATATAAGATTCACTTAAAAAAATTCATTTTTAATAGTAAATCCTACTCTTTTTTAAAATGAGTACGCGGTACTTGTACAACTCATTATTGTATCTAACATTACTCATATCTTAATTAAGATAAATAATATTTCAGTTATAAGTAGCACAAATTTCATGCATTCCTTTTAAAAAAAGTGAGTATATATGATATGTATATATATATATATATATATATAAATTTAATAGTATATTTCACTATTTTTTAAAAAGAATGCACGGAACTTATATAACTGATGATTGTATATAATATTACTTCTTAATTAATTAAGCTCTTGTATATACATCGACCTTAAATTTATTATTAATTTAATTAATTTTTTTTCTTCATATATTTTGCACGCATATACTCTACAATTACTCAAGGGGTTCAAATAATAATTTCAACTACAACTTAAGAAAGATAGACTTTTGAATGTTTATTTTAATTATCTTGGGAAAATGTAAATAAAAGCTTGTATGTGTTAAAATTAGGAAAATGATTTGTATCTGTGCAGTCTCTTAAAAAAAAAAAAAAAAGATAAATATATATATTTTTAAAAAATTATCTCTCGATCATACAATCTCGAGATTCGTTCAACATTCTTTTTTTTTCTAAAAAGAATGCGGACTATCCAACGTTATCCTTAAAATTTTTGGTTGTAACTTGTAGGCAAGGAATGAATCGAGGAGACGAGGACGTTTGACTTTTTCTTTTCTTTTCCCAATTGGAATTTGTCTTCCTGAACTACAGTCACCGATGGCTTTCCTTTTTTACGTGTGGCTTTCCTTTCCCCGCGCTTGCCAGCATTGCTAGCCGAGCAGTCCAATCTCTTCTGTATTATTATCAGTTTCTCATTATTTTCCGAAGGCATCGATTTCTTCAAAATAGTCAATTTTGATATTGAATATTATTTTTTTGAAGAAACTGAATAATTTAGATTTTAAAATTTATTAATTTTTATATTTATATATTTTGTTTGAGATTTAAGAACATATTTATTCTCAAAAAAAAAAAAAATCTAAAAATATCGGAAAACTGATGAACTGTTCAATCCTGAGAAAGAGTCGTCTTCTTATCTACAACCAGGTCTGTAAGAACAAGGAAATTAATAAAAGACTTGTTCAGAGACCCGGGGGGGGGGGAGATGATTTCCGTACACTTGCATGGGGGCAATTAATTGACCCCGATGGTTGACCTAGTCCCATTGAGCAAGCAGCTGCTTTGGAAACTGTCGTAACTTGGACTACTCAATATTTTCCATGCCAAACAAACTATAAACCTTACGTATTTCATCTTCTTTTTTCTCCACAGGATCAAATTGGAAAAGAAGAAAATAAATGGAACAGAAGTAGGCATGACTAGAACAAATGATGCACCTAGAATTTCTTGGACATTAAGTTTCGGTTTGAATTGAAGACTTATTTCAATTCATCTTATCTTATTATTAAAATTTTTTTAAATTTTTACATAAAATGTAATAACTAATTCAATTTTTTTAAATCTCAAACTAAAAATAATATTTTATTTAACTCATCTTAAACTATTTTAATTCATTTCTAAATCCAAACATGACCATACGCACAAACGTTTTAAACCTTTAACCCGCCCAAACTATTCCCAATAAAAAGACTCCATCAAATTATGAATGTTTCTTGGACGGAACATTTCATAAATTAGGATAGCACTTTTACAAGAATGTGACCGATTTAGCTAATTCGTGTCCTAATTTATAGGCTTCGAGAGATTTTTAATGATCTTTGTAAATGAGTTCTTCTACTCAACAGCTCTACACCATACAAAAATATATATATATATAAAAAAATAAAAATAGATATGTAGTGTATGACTACCGAATAGAATTTTTCTTTATAATTATAAAGTATCGAGTCAACATTACTCGCTTATATAAAAATAGTGAATAAATTTAAAATTTAGATAAAAAAATTATATTTTAATAATAGACCTCATTTTTAAAAAATAAGTGCGTCAAACTTATATATCTTAATATTGTATTTAAGTTAATTTTTTTCAACGACTATACATTATATCCGGAATTTGCTTGGAAAAACAAAAGTTTTGAGTCAAATAAATAATCTATACTTGGTTATAGGTCAGACAGGAAAAGAAAAACGTGCGTGATGAGTTTGGGTTCTGTGTCTGGAACTTCTTTCTTTAGGGTGACTCGATTGCCTAAAATTTTCCAGAGTGTTTGGCATAAAAATGAAGAGCTTTTTTCCGTAGACTTTTCTTGAGTTTGTTTTCTCTTCAAAACTTCCAACATGGGAGCTCAAGTTAATTGAATGACTCAATATATGATGTAATAATTAGAAAATAGCAGCAAAGTACCAATAAACTCATGATCATAAGAGTAATTCCAAAGGGATTATTAAACAAATATATATATTGATTCTTAAATCAATCTAAATTACGTGGATACGTACGGGTAATGATTGGAGGATTGCAGGTAAGTACATGAGCATTGATCATCACACTAAAGTTTAAAGAAAGCATATTAATTCTTTAACAACACAATATAGTATTAACGAGTGATAAAATGCAGCTGTCGTCCTTTGTTTTCTCAAAGACGAGATGAAAATTAAAAAATGAAATAAAAAATTATTAAATTATATTTTTTTAATATTATTTTTATTTTAATATTTAAAAATTTTGAATTGCTTATTTTATTTTGTGTAAAAATTTAAAAAAATTGTAATAATTAAATGAGATGAGTTGAAAAATTTTATAAAAATAAAAGAGACCCAAATCTTATGTCAATGACCTAGACGACATAATATTGATAAATCCTTTAGAAATATTAATAATATATATCTTGTACATTTGAGCACTACAACTATCTGTTTATATATATAATGCTACACTCACAAAAATAAACTTAAAATTTGATGTAGTTTGACATGATATGTTATATTATAAAATTATTTTATTGTAAAGTAAATGTAATGTGTCATATAAAATTATGTCAATTTGTGAATTTATTTTTGTATAATCTTTTATGTGGCCATGGCATTTATACATATATATATATATATATATATATATATGTATACATATAAATATCAATTCCCTTGGAATCAATTTGGTACCTGAGCTTTTCTTCCCCCTTTTGGATGCAAGGAGTTGAAGCAGGAGAAGTTTGGCAAATATATTCCAGATGATGGCTGCAAGAATATTTGTGCCCCTAACTTCATGATTAAGTTGGAATTTGGATAGTGAAATGAGATGAGATGATTTTAGATAAAAGTTAAATAAAATATTGTTAGAATATTTTTTTTAATATTATTATTGTTTTGAAATTTGAAAAAAGTTGAATTGTTTATTATATTTTATGTGAAAATTTGTAAAAATTATAATGATGAGATGAGTTAAGATAATTTTAATATCTAAATTGAGCAGTAGTCTCTTGGCCATGAAGTAATGAAATCACAAATAATAATCATTCTTATGATTAAGACAACAGATTATAATTAGGAAATTATTCGCTTTCCTTTTATATTCTATACAAATTAGATGAACCGGCCGCTTTAACTACCTTTTATTATTAATTATAAGAGATCATAGTGTAGGACCCCATCATTTAATCAATCCCACTGCAAAAGACATGATTGATTTTTATTTTTTATTTTTATTTTTAATTTGTAGAATTACATTACCTTCTCTAAAGGTCTTAGAATTGGAAAAAAATCATTCTACTTATAAATTGGTGTGTAAAAATATCATTTACCGTAAAATTCGTCACAATGATTATAAAAAAAAAAAAAAAAAAATCAGAACACCGATATTTTTTTATTCTAATTGATGTGAAAGCCATTCAATGACGCATTGAATACTTTGAATGTGTCAATAAATGGGTTTGCAAATAGATAACGTTTTTTTTTTTTTTTATGAAAAAAAATTTGGGCCCGACTGGAGTTGCTTGATATTTAATTTACTTATCAATTCAAGGCGTGGGAAGCTATAAATATATATAGTTTTCTCTAAGCTGATCTGTACTTCTCGACGAATATGATATATAAATGGGCCCCATATATATATATATGTATCCCAAATTAATGAAAGCAATTACAACTAGTTACATGAAATTAAGTCCAATGATCATGTGTGCTCATTTCTATTTAACGAATTATTGAGATTTAGAGGAGTGTAAAACTGATGAAAGCAGGTCCATATATAGCTCAAAATGGATGGGCGTGGCCCAAAGCAAGTTCAGCTTAATTAGAACTCATAGGGATGGGCATGGCCCAAAGTGAGTCCAACTTTCAAGCCACTGAAGGAAATAATTTTTAATTATTGTTTGGTAAATAAATTTTTTTTTTAAATATAACCTGGAGTGGAGTGGAAGAGATTAAAAAACTCTTTGAAAATCTTATAATAATAATAATAATAATAATAATAATAGTAATAGCAATTATAGATTAATTAAATTTAAGTAATTCTTTATTTAAAATTAATGAAACATAAAAATTTACTTAAAAAATGTCAAATTGGTATATTATAACGAAAGTTAATACGACTCATAATTCATATAGTATGATATATGGCATACATTCAAGCTATCAGTTCCAAACGTATATGAGATAACTGAGTCTGCTCTCAACCGTTTTCCTGAAAGCGATTGAGGAGGAGTGGGTTAGTACTTTCTGTTTTGACGGAGGAGGTTGAAAGAGTATCTATTCACAACGGTGGGTAGAGTGGAGGTATGAAGGAAATGGAGGAGAGATGGGCACATTTAAAGCTTACGGAGGAGGAAAACTGTCAGATTGTGGTGGAAAGGGGGGAACAAAAGCATATGAAGGAAAAAGAGATTCGGAGTGTCATGGGGAAAATCTGTTCTGAGCGAAGGATCGGGAAGGAGGTAGTGAAGTCCACAATGGAAAAAATATGGAAGGTAGGGAAGCCATTGGAGTTTCGGGAAATTGGAACAAACTGTTTTGTCATTACCTTTGCTAAATCTAGTGACAAGAACAAAGTTATGGATGGATGCCCGTGGTTGTTCGATAATTTTGTTTGTGCTAAAGAATTTTGATGGAGAAACACAAATAAGTAGACTGGATTTTGATCAAGAATGCTTGTGGATTCAAATGCATAATCTACCGCTGAGTTTCATGAACTGAAGGATGGGTAAACAAATATGTGGTACGATTGGGAGGGTCATTGAGGTTGATGTTCAGGAAGATGGAGTGGCTTGGGGGAGGATACTAAGAGTGAAGGTAGAATGCGAGCTAAAGAAACCGCTGGCCAGGGGTAGAATTGTGACGATGGGAAGGGCTCGACTTTGGATTCCATTTCAATATGAGAAGCTACCACGTATCTGCTTCAGTTGTGGTAAGATTGTGCATGATGCTTAGGAATGCACGTTTGAAGGCTCGGGTGAAAAACAATATGGTCCATGGCTAAGAGCAACAATCGATAATCGTAGAAGGCCAATAAGGAAGGAATCTCAAGGTCAGGACAATGCAGGCAAAAATAATGAGGATTCGTTGTACTCATCTATGATTTTGAGGGAGAATGTGGGGAGAGAAGAGGGAGTTAAGGGGGTGAAGGATGTTGAAGGGATGTGTGTTAAGGTTGGAGGGAGGGGTAGGAAGGTGGAGGGAACAGAAAAGGGTGGGGATTTTGTAGGGACTGGGAGTGTGGAAGGGAGTAAGGGGGTTGGTAGCTTAGGTGTTTGTGTGAATGCTCATTTGAGCCCAGAGGTGATATCAAATAAGTAGTTAGAAGAATTCGAGAGGGGGAGTATGCGAAATGGTAAGGGTGTGATTATGAAAAAAAATGAAAAAGAGAGGAAAAAGAGTAGCTGGAAAAGGAGAGCAAGGGGAAGTTCTAGCTGTGGTGAACAACTAGCTGTTGGCTTGGGGAAAAAACGTATTGCATATGTGAACGAAGGGAGGATTGTGGGAAAGGGTGGTGAGAAAAAAGCTAGAAAAGAGGAAATAGATGTGGGAAGTGTGTAAGTGGGTATGGCGGAGGCTGCTGGACAGCCCCGCCAGGTATTATGAATCTCATAAGCTGGAACTGCCGAGGGCTTGGGAACCCTCGGATAGTTCAAGATCTTTGCCTTATGGTGAAGGATAAGCAGCCCAAACTGGTGTTTGTAATGGAAACTATGGTGACAGGTAGGTCAGAGGGTCTGAAAAAAAGATTGGGGATGAAGGGGTGTTTGGTGGTGGATCCTGTGGGAAAAAAAGGGGGTCTAGCTCTGTTTTGGAAAAAGGAAGATGAGGTTGAAGTGACAAGTTATTCTCAGTGGCATATAAATGCTTTAATCAGGACTGAAGGAACAAAAAGGGTGTGGTGTTTCACGGGGTTCTATGGACATCTTGAAACTAGGAGGAGGTATCTTTCGTGGGAATTGTTGGCTAGATTAAATCCTAAAGATCAAACAGCTTGGTGTGTGGTTGGGGATTTCAACGAGATAATATGTCAAAATGAAAAGAGAGGGGGAAGACAGAGAGCTGAAGTGCAAATGAGTAGATTTTGAGAGACTCTTGTGAGAAATAATCTTACTGATGTGGGTTTTTGTGGTTACCATTTTACTTGGAGTAACTTTTATACAGAAGAAAGGTTGGATAGGTGTGTTGCAAATAATAGGTGGAGGAATATGTTTAAGGTGGTGAGGGTGGAAGAGCTTACTGCTAGAACTTCAGATCATGCTCCTTTATGAATGAATTTGGCAGAATCTAGCTATAAAAAGCCACGGAGGTGTTTTTCTTTTAAGTTTGAAGCTAGCTGGATCACAATGAAGGGTTGTGAAGATGTGGTGAGGCAGAAATGGGAAGAGGGTCAATCGCATTCCGATCCAATGTTGAGGGTTCAGAAGCTACTGAAAACGTGTGGAGGAGAGTTGGTTAACTGGTTTAAGGGGAAAGATAGAGACAGATTAAAGAATATTGATCAGTTAACTAAAAATATTAAAGAGTTGCAGGATGATGGGGGGCTGCAGCACAGGGACAAACTGGAAAATATGAAGAGAGAAGTGGGGCTTTTGCTGGAACAAGAAGATATGAAATGGAAACAAATGGCAAAAAAGGATTGGTACAGGCTGATGGATAAGAACACAAAATATTTTCATGCCTGTGCAAATTAGAGAAGGAAAAGAAATCAGATTATGTCAGTGATGGACTCCTAAGGAAGATTGCAGAGTGAATATGAAGATATCGAAAAAGCCTTTAAGAACCATTATTCAGTAGTTTACAAAACATCCGAACCAAAAGGAGAGGAGATTGAATTTTGTCTGAATGCCATGGAAAGTAGGGTGTCTGACTCTATGAATGGGAATCTGCAGAAGGAATTCACAAGGGAGGAAGTGGAATTGCTTTAAACTCAATTGGCCCCTTAAAGTCTCATAGTCCAAATGGATTTGGGGCCAGTTTCTTTCAAAAATTCTGGAGCACTGTTGAGAATGATGTGAGTGAGGCAACCTTAAAGTTTCGCAATGGTGGAGGTACATTACAGTTTCTCAATCATACCTATGTGGCTTTGATCCCAAAGTTAAAAGAGCCTAAAACTGTAAATGACTATAAGCCAATAAGTTTGTGTAATGTGCTGTATAAGATCATTGCAAAAACTTTGACAAATAGATTAAAAATGGTGCTGGATGTAGTGATTTCAAAAAGCCAGAGTGCTTTTATCCTTTGGAGATTGATATCTGATAATATAATTGTTGCTTATGAAGTTTTGCATTAAATGAAAACTAGGTAGAAGGGTAAAGTGGGGAGCATGGCTTTGAAACTAGATATATCAAAAGCATATGATAGGGTGGAGTGGTCTTTCCTGAAAAGAGTAATGGAGAGATTGGGGTTTGGTGAAAGGTGGGTCAAGATGATTATGGAGTGTGTAACATCAGTTTCCTATGCAATTCTGGTTAATGGCCAGCCTGGGAAAACTATCCTTCCAACAAGGGGATTAAGACAAGGAGATCCCTTGTCTCCTTACTTATTTCTTCTTTATGCAGAAGGACTGAGCACGATGATAGATGAGGCTGTTAAAAGGAATGAATTAAAAGGGGTTTCTGTTGTGAGGGGAGGGACAAAGATCACCCACCTTCTCTTTGCTGATGATTGTCTTATTTTCGAGAAAGCTAATGGGCGGAATGGAAGAAGATATGTGGAATTCTTAAGACTTATGAAAGGGCTTTGGGTCAAAGTCTTAATAAACAGAAAACTACTATGTTCTTTAGTCCAAATGTGAAGCAGGCTATAAAGAGCAGATTTATGAAGGAAATGGGGGCTGAAGTGCAGAATGATTGTGATAAGTATTTAGGCCTGCCTGTCATGGTTGGAAGATCAAAATACAACACATTTAGGAGAATAAAAGATAGAGTATGGCAGAAAGTAAATAACTGGAAGAGTCAGTTTTTGTCCCCCTCAAGAAAGGAAATACTGTTGAAAGCAGTAGCTCAAGCAATTCCAAACTATCATATGAATGTGTTTAAATTGCCAAAGAGATTGCGTAAAGAGATGGCTGCAATAATGTCAAGGTTTTGGTGGGGATATAAGCAAAATGACAGGAAAATCCAATGGTGTAGTTGGAGTAAGATGGGGAGATCCAAATCAAAAGGGGGATTGGGGTTTAGAGAATTTGAAAGCTTCAACAATGCTCTACTTGCTTAACAGTGTTGGAGAGTAAAGACAATGCCTCATTCTATGGCAGCTGTGGTGTTAAAGGAAAAATACTCCAAACATAGTGACATTCTTAAAGCTACTCTGGGCCCAAGACCTTCATTGATATGGAGGAGTTTATGGGGTTCACTGGACCTATTAAGGAAGGGGCTGGTATGAAGAGTGGAAAATAGCAAAAGTATAAAGATTTGGGAGGATAAAAGGATTCCAAGAACTTTATCCTTTTCTATCCAATCCCCAGTTAAAGGATTGGATGCAGCAGCAAAAGTCATGGAATTAATTGATGCTGATGCAAGGATGTGGAAAGAAGAATTGGTGAGAGCCAGTTTGAATGAAGAAGATGCAGGTTTGGTTTGTAGTCTACCTATAAGTAAAACAAGTCTGCAAGATAAATAGATATGGGCTCATACAAAAAATGGCATTTATAGTGTGAAAAGTGCATATCATCTTGATATGAGCAGAAAAAAGAATATTAAGGGGCAGCTTTCAAGGAGAGGGGATGAAGGGTGGAAGATGTTATGGAGGTTAAGGGTCCCAGGTGTTGTTAAAATGTTTATGTGGAAGGCTTTAAACGACAGTCTTCCTACAAGAAGAAATCTTGCAAAAAGAAAGATTGTAGTGAAAACTTGTTGCCCTATATGTGAAGTGGAGGAGGAATCCATTGGCCATGCAGTCTGGAGTTGTGTGAGTGCTACTGATGTGTGGGCAGAAGGGGCTAGTCCAGTGCAAAAGTGGTCAAGTAGTGAAGGGGATTTATACAAGGTTTGGGAAAAGATGGTCTGGAGGCTGGCAATAGAAGAACTTGAGTTGGTGGCTACAATTATGAGGAATATATGGTTGAGGAGAAACAAATTTGTTTTTGAGAATGGTTTTACTGACCCAAAAATTCTCTTTAAGCAGGCAAACGACAGCTTAGTTGAATTTCAGATGGCCCAAGAGAAAATAGCGATGGAGCAAGGAGGTTGTGCTATAGGCAGAAATGGATGAAAATGGAAGAAACCTGTGGTAAGCTTTGTTAAAGATAACTGGGATGCGGCTCTGAAAGTTAAAGAAGGGATGATGGGGCTGGGTGTGGTGATCACAGATGAGCAGGGAGAGGTTTTGGCTTCACTCTGTAGCTCGAGGAAGATGGTGACAAACCCAGCAACTGCAGAGATACATGCACTATGGAGAGCTTTGAGACTATGTGCTGAGCTGAACTTTACAAGAGTAGAGTTTGAAGGTGATGCTTTGGGGGTTGTTAAAGCTGTGAATGGAAGGGAAACTAATTGGGAATGTAATGGACAGATGATAGAAGATATTAAATTGATTTTAAAGAATAGACCCGATTGGGGAGTACAGCATACTTACAGATAATGTAACAGGGTAGCTCATAATCTAGCTAGATTTTCTTTCAATATAAGTGATGAACAGGTGTGGATAGAAAGTGTACTGAGGAGATGACTAATTTTGTCATTCAGGATAAACTTTGTATCAGTTGTTAGTAAATACAATGATGGAGGTTATTTAAAAAAAAAAAAAAGTTCCAAACATATACACTACATAATTATTTAATCTATACTTATATATATATATATATATATATATATATATGGATGGACGTTCAGCTTGCATTGCACGTGAGGATGTGGGTACACGTACGGGGTGGTCCCGTGCCAGCTCTCTCCCCTCCGGCCCACTTGGCACCGCGCGCACCTAAACGGTTGTGTAGAAGCGCGCGCGAGGTGGTTAATAATATAAAAAAATCTTCACAATCTCTTACTATTCATCCACATTCCATACTATACATTTTTTTAAATTTTTTTATTTTATCAAATATTTTTTATATGAATAGTGAATAAAAAATTTGAAATAGTTTTAAAAAAATAAACTCAAAAAAAACTTAAAAAAATATTAAAAAATTTTAAAAAATATAAAATATGAAGTGTGGATGAATAATAGGAGGTTGTGTAGGAAAATTCTAATAATATAGAAGAGAAAGCTGGTAGTACTCGTTAATTGGTGCGTACGTACGTACGTACAGACTGTTATAACCTAACTACAGCGTACAAGCAAGGGAGACAGACTGTTGTAACTTACAGCGTCCAAGCAATCTGCAAATTACGGATCCCTAACAAATTAAAAAAAAAAAAAAAAAAAACAGAGAGAGAGAGAGGAAGAGAAAAACGGACCTCCAATCACACACACATATATGCATGTATGTATGTATGTATGTCTGTAACTAGCAGAAGACGGAGAAGCGTTCAAATTCAAAACGATTTAATGCCTCCAATATCGGTGTCCGTCCACCCTCGCACTTTCTTTTTTCTTTCTTCCTTCCTTCCTTCCTTCCTTTCTTACATCGAATCTCCTCCTCATTCCAACTCTCCCCCCACCAACCATACGGACTCCCACTAAAACCTCTCTCTCTCTCTCGATTTATTTTCTAACGACTTAATTCGGCTGATCAGCAAGACATTTTAATTTGCCTCGTCGAGACTCCATCCACCGGTAGGTTTACTATCGGTCTCCCCCTGATCTCACTATGCTTTTCTTAATTCGCTTCATTTCTCGTCCAAGAGAATTGATTAACTGATCACCATTACCTCTAAGTTTTCGTCTTTGATTTTCCTTGTTGGTTATGCATGCATGGCTCCTGCATGGATTAAAGACGAAGGCGCTATTTAGCACCAGCTGGATCATCATTTTAATTGCACCTGCTAATCAAACGTAAGCTGCTTTATCACCCGGTCTGCGATTGAGGAAAAATATTCAGTTCCGTTTTTCCTCCATCTTTCCTGCTGTCTTTATCACACATGGAAAGAATTGGACGTTCCGTCATGTTTCGCTTTTCGTTTTCGTTTAATTGATCTGATCCGGTCCAGAACCTGATCATGGATTATATATGATTAATTTATAATGTTCAGGATCTCTCAAAATAGACCTCGTTCTTTCAATTCTCCTGAAGATTTTCGGGGACCTAGATTGTGGTTGTTATCTTGAGCATCTCCTTTTTCTCTCCCGTATAAAATCCAAGTTAAATAAATGACGACCGTTTTTTTAATTTTTATATTGATTACTTGTTAACATCCTTGTTTTCCAGTTACTGTCAACCACTACTCTCCAAATTTTCTTCTCCTTTCCTACGTTTCTCTGCTGCCAAATGGAGCATTTTTCGAATCTCATTTTTTCAAAAATATTTATAGTGAGGGCGCTTGATTCTTCGTGCGGCTAGCTAGTGTTCAATTATCGAGTTATATATACAAACGCATAAACGTTTTAGTTCTGATTTTGTTTCTTGTTGTGGTTTGGCAGGTAGAGATTAAAATAGAAGGAAACACATAAATTCCTTCCCCGACCGAGGAGGTGACAGCAATGTCGACTTCCGAGTCGGTCCAAACGGCGGCCCTGGCGAGGAGGCCATCTCGCAGCGCCGCCATGACCACCTTCTCCATGGAGGTCTTCGAGTGTGCCGAAAGTGATTTCTGCAAGACTCCAAGTGTATGATTTTGCCAGTTTTTCTGAAAGTACATTTCTGGTTGGTTATCATGTGGAAGGTCGATTCTATGCGTTTGAGAAGGCGCACAGGTTGGATCAAAGCTCGAGCGGGCGTGGCGTGAGGCAGTTTAAGACAGGGCTCCTGCAACGGTTAGAAAGGGTACTGACTCCTCTATCCTTTTTCTGAAAATTAAATTTGATTGATTTAAAAAAATTCTGTTTTCGGATTAAGAATCCTCGTTGCCTTGGCAAATACATCTTTAAAATTTAGTTATTACGATATAAATTTGTATTTTTCCATTCCATTTAAATTAAATTCTAAATTGAATTATTTATTTAATCTCTATATAATAATAATTTTTTTTTTTATTTACAATCTTAAACAGAGACTGCGCGTGCAGTACATTAAAAAACGAGGATAAAAGAAAAAAAATATCATTTTAAAAAGAATATTATTATAATTTTAATTTTTATTAAAATAATTATATAGATTTACATGGGCAGCCCTCATTTGAACACTGTATTTAATAATTTTTAAAAGAAAATTATAGTGTTTGGTTAAGTTACTCATGTACACCAACATATTTGGTGAGTTACTGTAGTTAATGTCTAAATTTATAGAGTTAGTCTACATACCGTCTCCCCCAAATGGGGAATGCTTATGCAAAGTCCATACAATTATATTTAAAAAAATTTTAAAATTACAATAATATTCTTTTTAAAATGTTGTTTTTTCTCTTTTATCCCTATTTATTAATAAGACTGCACATACAGTCTCCCACTCAGGACTGTAAATAAAATTTCTCAAATTTATATAAACATGCCTAATTTAATGTGAAATGTTTTAAGTATCTTGTTAGCTAAATTTGGTTAAAGTTGGATTTTAGTCAAGTCAATGAGAGTCATCTAAGATAAGCCCTATAGAGTAAGTAATGCTAGTTATTATTTCAAATCTCATCATCTTTTTATTATTTTATAACATGACATTAGATAAATAGAAATTATTTATTATATTTTATTTGTAAATCTATTATTTAATGTTATATCATAAAATGTCTATCATTTAATATTACATTATAAAATATGAGATAATAATAATAAAAAAAGATGAATAATTTTTTTCATAGATTAGTACTTCGAGTATGTAACGTCTTCGGGTGCTGATGAAAAGAGGATCGTGATGTTTGTGAAGGCAACAGTGATTGCAGCCCGAAGCGCGAGCGATCCTACGTCTCAACGCCTGGGAGAGGGACGGCGTCTTATAAAATTATATATCGGATTTAAATTTTATTTTACGATAAAGTATATCTCCGCAGGTCTAATCATGTTATTTTATAAATTTATTTTTATAAATCTAATACTTTTTATAATTTTTTACTAATTTTAAATGTATCATGCTAGTGGGCGCCTAGCCTTTAGTACTGTTGGGCATACCACTTCATTTCAATTTTTTTTATTATTTTATTATTAATATTTTTAATTATTAGAAAAAGTATACAACTTTACTAATCGTTATTTTTTAATTATTAAATAAAAAAATTCAAATATTTTAACGATAATTTTGAACAATAATTTTGCGAGAATTGACTGGCATTTTCCATTTCAAATACTTGATGAATGAAGGTAAGGACCAGGGTGCATTCATCCACTATATCATTAGGAACATAGATTTTGATTCTATCCGTTATTTTTTACCCAATTAGATAGGTCCATATACACCCTGGCCTATAGCTAAGTATTAGACAGGGTGGGTTTGGATGTTGAAGTGAGTTGAGTTGAGTTGATAAAATATTATTAGAATATTATTTTTTAATATTAAAGTTGTTTTGAGATTTGAAAAAATAGAATTGTTTATTATATTTTGTATTAAAATTTGAAAAATGTGTAATGATAAGTTCAGATGAGTTGAAGATCCAAACGAAGCCTTAATTAACCTATTATATGACAGTTGATTAATCTATTCTTTCTTCCTCATTTAATATAAACACAACTATTGAAAATTTTCAGCTTCCTGTAGATTTACGCCGATGATTAGTTGTTAACTATAGACTAGATTAAATCTTTGAGTTAATTATAAGGACATTTATTTTTATTATGGACAAATAAAACTAAAATCCGTTGATATTTTATTCTTAATAGCAAGATTGTATATATATTTTTTGAGCTTTAATACTCATCATTATCCTCACACACTATACACCAAACTTATTTTTATTTTTATTAGTTTTATTTTTCTTAAACTAATTAAATTCTTTTACTAATCATCCATTTACCACACATTTGATAAGAAAAAAAAATAAAAAAAAGTGTGATATGTGAGAATGATGAATATAATTTTTCATTTTTTTACCAGATCATAAACTATTTTATGAATATATCAATTAAGGGTTTGCTTGGAAAAAGTTTCAATCTCAAAATTTTGATTTGATCTGATGTGATCTCATCTCCTTTCCAAACGTCACTCAAATACAAATATTTCAAACTAATCATTACAACTTTTTCTAACTTTCAAACAAAAAATAAAAAATAATTCAACTTTTTAAAATCTCTAAAAAAAATAATATTAAAAAATAATTATTTAACAATATTTTAATTTTATAATATTTTGTATTCAAATTTTCTCTTTTCTTTTCAAAATCCCATAAAATATTAAACTATCTCACTACTACTTACAAACTATCTTATTACTATTTATAAAAAAGAAAACCTTATAACCAGAGTAAATCGGAGACCAATGCCAGCTTGCCACGTGGGGGAGATCATGGGTGAAATTAAGACAGCGTAAATAGAGAATAATCTCTCTCACTCTCTCTATCTCTCGAGCCTCCCTCTCTCTCTGCTCTCTTTGTCTATCTCCCGATCCCTCATTCTCTCTCTGGCCTTGGCTACTATTCGTGTTGAACATTTTAGTTTTGATTTTTTCTTTCAGCCATTGATCTTGTTGACGAGGCTACTGCAAAGCTGAAAATGGAAATCACTTCTAAGCCTACAAAGCTGGATTAGATAGATATAGCTCCTATCAAGTTGGAGATGGAGAAGTTCTCACTGAAAAAGGACACCGATAAAGCATTTAAAGAAAGGTTAAGCAAGCTAGAAAATGATTTGGCTTTGCTTAAACAAAAACAGAAAGAATTAATTGAACTCTGGGAACATGACAAGGTTCTCATGACACGAATAAGATCAATCAAAGAAGAGGTACTTATGCACTTGGTACAGAATTCTTTGACAATAAGACCTTCATATCCCCCCGTTTAAATTATCTTTTAAAATGCCTGCAAATTGATAGAGTTAAACAAGAGGTGGAATCTACTGAGCGTGAATATGACCTAAATCGTGTAGCTGAATTCAAATATGAAACTCTAATGACCCTTCAACGCCAATTAGAAGAGGCAGAGAAAAACCTTGCTGAATTCTGGAAGTTTGGACATTCTTTGCTTTGAGAAGAGGTCAGTGATCTTGATATTGCTAAGATTGTTAGCAAATGGACCGACATACCAGTATCAAATCTTCAACAATCAGAGAGAGACAAGATAGTAAAGCTGGAAGAGGTTCTTCACAAGAGGGTGGTTGGTCAAGACATGGCAATTAAAGCAGTTGCAAATGCCATCCGCCGCTCGAGGGTAGGACTGTCCGACCCAAATAGACCCATAGCAAGTTTGATGTTCATGGGCCCTATTGGTGTGGGGAAAACAGAGCATGCAAAAGCCTTAGCTGTTTATCTCTTTAACACAAAAAATGCTCTTGTCAGAATCGATATGAGTGAGTACATGGAGAAGCATGCAGTTTCACCACTTGTTGGGGCTCCACCTGGTTATGTTGGTTATGAAGAAGGTGGGCAACTAACTGAGAGATTGAGAGAGTCAAGCGATTTTTGGATCTCGTGAGAGATCGAAGGAGAGAGAGAGAGAGAGAGAGAGAGAGCTTCAAGTGTTTTCGGAAGGCATTTCCAATGAGAGATCGACCTGCATGAGAGAGAGAGAGTCGAGCGGGAAGGAGGAACTGAACATGATCCCTTGCTATGCGTCCCCAAAGTGGGAATGGAGGAAGGCTTACGTGGCAACTTGCTATTGGTCTCTTATGGCTGGTGTCTCCTATTTAATGGTCTTATTGGAGACCAATAACAAGCTGCCACGTAAGCCTTCCTCCATTCCCACTTTGGGGACGCATAGTAGGGGATCATGTTCAGTTTTTCCTTCCTACTCGACTCTCTCTCTCTCTCTCTCTCTCATGCAGGTTGATCTCTCACGAGAAATGCCTCCTGAAAATGCTCTCTCTCTCTCTCTCTCCCCTTCGATCTCTCATGGGATCTCGAAATCGCTCGACTCTCTCGATCTCTCAGTTAGCTGCCCACCTTCTTCATAACCAACATAACCAAGTGGAGCCCCAACGAGTCGTGAAACTGCATGCTTCTCCATGTACTCGTATTGATTTTGACAGGAGCATTTTCTGTGTTAAAGAGATAACCGGCTAAGGCTTTTGCAAGCTTTGTTTTCCCCACACCAATAGGGCCCATGAACATGAAACTTGCTATGGGTCTATTTGGGTTGGACAGTCTTGCCCTCGAGCAGTGGATAGTTTCTGCAACTGCTTTAACTGCCATGTCTTGACCAACCACCCTCTTGTGAAGAACCTCTTCCAGCTTGACTAGCTTGTCTCTCTTTGATTGTTGAAGATTTGATACTGGTATGCCGGTCTGTTTGCTAAAATCTCAGCATATTAAGATTAGTGACCTCTTCTCGAAGCAAAGAATGTCCAGACTTAAGAAATTCAGCAAGGTTCTTCTCTGCGTCTTCTAATTGGCGTTGAAGGGTCATTAGAGTTCCATACTTGAGTTCAGCTGCACGATTGAGGTCATATTCGTGCTCAGCAGATTCCACCTCTTGGTTAACTCTATCAATCTGTAGGCATTTTAAAAGAGAATTTAAACGGGGGGATATGAAGGTGTAATCGTCAAAGAATTCTGTACCAATTAATTCTTTCTATTTTTGTTTAAGCAAAGCCAAATCATTTTCTAGCTTGCTTAACCTTCCTTTAGATGCTTTATCGGTGTCATTTTTCAATGAGAGCTTTTCCATCTCCAACTTGTTAACAACTCTATCTATCTCATCCAACTCTGTAGGCTTAGAAGTTATTTCCATTATCAGCTTTGCAGCAACCTCGTCAACAAGATCAATGGTTGAAAGAAAAAATTGAAACTAAAATGTTCAACATGAATAGTGCCCATGGCTAGAGAGAGTGAGGGATCGAGAGATAGACAGAGAGAGTGAGAGAGCAGAGAGAAAGGGAGGCTCGAGAGACAAAGAGAGTGAGAGAGCTTATTCTCTGTTTACGCAGTCTCAATTTCACCCATGATCTCCCCCAATTGGCAAGCTGGCATTAGTCTCCGATTTACACCGGTTGTAAGATTTTCTCATATAATAATCATGAGTAATATAATTGTCAATTACTGGATTACCTTTCGGGGAAAGTGACTTTTGGTTGCTCAGCCTGCAAAGGAGAGCCAAGAAAGTGTATTTACGAGAGAGGAGAGCGGATTTTAGAGAAAGTGGGGGTTGCAAGCGACGGAGTGTGGGGAGGGAGAAAGAGGGAGAAGAGGGGAAAGAAATAAAAAAAATAAGTAGAAAAACTGGTACATGTAGGTGTAAATGGGGATTAGCTGCATCTCTTTCGTGGCAAAATTTGATTGGCTGGCATTAAATTTGGGTTTTCACCCGATCGGTTGGGAACTTTTCTCCTTTCTTATAGGTTAGAGAATGGGGATGGTTCATGATTGTTTTACTTTGTTTTTTTCCCCTTCTGTGAGTTAACCGATACTATTTCATTATTGAGTGAAATTTTATGAAAAATTGTAAACTTCATTATTCCACCAGATTGAAGGCATGATTATATTATGTTCCGAATTAAAGCGATAGTTTGATACCTTGTAAAAAGATAACTGGGAGGTAAAGAATAATTTCTCCATTCATTTTTCTGCCAGATTGACCCTCCCTTCCTTTTTCTCTCGACATTTTCTAAAAGCAAATTTCAATTGAGTTGTTAGAGCATTCCCATTGGGTTCCCCATAAAATTTCTCATAATTTAACTAAAAAGTACATTTCTTAAACTTTTTCCCTAAATTTGACTCATCTTGAAAAAACCTTCTACATCCCATTCCCCATCCCTATCTCTATTCTATTAAATAATATTTTTCTATTCTTTTTTTATTATTTTTTTCTCTCACTTCCATTTACAATCTTAATTACTAACTCTTTTGTCTTATTATCTTCTTTTCAAATATCACATTCTACTAAATATTTATACGATTTTAAGTTCCGAATACAGTATTATTTTTCAAACAGAAATACATATTATAAAAATAATATTTTTTATCTTTTTTCCAACGGACACTTTTTTTGTCTTATCTCAAACGGTAATATTTTTAGTCTTTTTTCCAACGGACATTTTTTTTGTCTTCTCTCAAACGGTAACATTTTTTGTCTTGTTTCTAACGGACACTTTTTTTGTCTTCTCTCAAACGGTAACATTTTTTATCCTATATGTAATGGTAACTTTTTCATCTATAAATACCCATTCTGCTTACACTCACATTCTCACAAACTCAAGTCTCATTTGATTTAAAGAATCGAAATTCAACAGTCTCCCCTGATATCCCACTCCCTTCATCAAATGACTAGTACATTCTTTCGCAAATTGCTCACATACTTATCCTCTAAAGATGAGTTAGATGTTGTTCTTAATGACGATGCTGAACGACAGTCATCGAGGCATTGTGGCAATCGTCAACGCCGTAAGTTCATTCTGCGTGATCATATTCAAGGGCACAAGCGTCTTTTTCGCGATTATTTTGCAGAAAATCCAGTATATCCCTCGAATCTATTTCGAAGGAGATTTCGGATGAACCATCCCTTATTTCTCCGTATTTTAAATGAGATAGAGTGTTACGAGCCGTATTTTGTCCAAAGAAGAGATAATGCCGAAAGACTTGGTTTATCTTCTATGCAAAAAATAACTGCAGCATTTAGAATGCTGGCGTATGGGGTTACTGGAGATTTTATGGATGAATACATACGTATTGGTGAAAGTACCGTAATGGAGAGTCTTAAAAAATTCTCTGAGACAATAGTCAGTGTTTTTCTAGATGAATACTTGCGGTCACCAAATGCCAATGATATTGCTCGATTTTTTGCGGTTGGTGAACAACGGGGATTCCCAGGAATGCTGGGAAGCATTGACTGCATGCATTGGAAGTGGAAAAATTGTCCTGCAGTTTGGAAATGTATGTACTCCGGCCACATTCGTGAACCAGCTATTATTTTCGAAACAGTTGCTTCATATGATCTCTGGATATGGCATGCATTTTTTGGTATGCCCGCTTCACATAATGATATTAATGTGCTAGAGAGATCTTCTATTTTCACGGAACTTGCCTAAGGGCGTGCTCTTCCAGTCAATTACACAATCAATGGCAATGACTACACTATGGGCTACTATCTTGCGGATGGTATTTATCCCAAGTGGCAAACTTTTGTGAAGACGATTCAATCACTGCAAGGAAATAAGAAGAAAAACTTTGTGAAAGCACAAGAATCTGCAAGGAAAGATGTCGAGCGTGCATTCGGGGTACTTTAATAACGATTTGCAATAATTCGTGGACCTTCCCGAATGTGAAAAGTCAATGAACTAAAAAATATAATGAAAGCATTGATTATTCTACATAATATGATTATTGAAGACGAACGTGATGATAGTGAGGGTCCGAACATTGAGTATGATCAACTAAATGATGAAGTTCCAGAACTATCGCGCAATCATACAACTGAGCTGACAGACTTCATCCAGCGCCATCATCATATTAGAGACAGCTCGGCACATCATCAGCTCCAAGCAGATCTAATTGAACATCAATGGTTATTATTTTCCCAACAATAGACATGTCTATTAATGACTTTTTTTTCCGCCATTGTAGTAGTGATAATATTTGAGTTAATTATGGTAGTTTCATATTTCCTTCATGTTAGTATTGACTATATTTGAACGTGCTCTATGTATTAATTTCAGTAATTTTAATGACCAATTTCTACAATTTGAAAATTTAAATATATTAAATCACAAAATAAAGTACTAAAATGTCTTACTATTAATAATATTGTCATAAACCATTGTTTGGACCATAAAATTAAGAAATAAACTATGAAAAAGTCCTAAATTTTGTATCAGTCATTATGTACAATGTCATTACGTCTCGCCATGATTTCCATCTGCAATCCCTCGAAATATATGCGCTGCAGTGCTGGCATGGCACTAACGTCCATCATCATAATGCGCTGATCTGCTTCCTTCTTGGCGAGCTCTACTTTCTCTTTCTCCAACCTCAGTTTTTCAACCTCCAACTTCAGTCTTTCATCCTCTTGCCGGATTTTATTTACCTCTTTTTCCTTGTCATATTCCATCTTCTTAGCCTTGAGGCGATAAAACTCTTTCTCCTGAATATGAGACTCCTCCAAAAGTGTATACTTCAGCCTGCTGAGATTTGCGCTCTCTTCTCTTGCCATGCCTTTGGCCTTTCGTTTTCCTTTCTTAGCTTTCCTTCACAGTGGTCTATCTAATTCAGTAACTTCATTATCCATCGTATTATCTGGCCCGTCAGTGTTTTCTGAATCTACCGTCTCAGCGCCCGAACATCGAGTCGGGGTCGGGGACGGGGACATCGTCTTCCATCTCTTTGAATCCTCCTTTGTGGAACGCCAAATCCATTTAGGTTGGTCTTTCAAAAGATGCCAACAATGCTCGAACTGGAAGGAGCATTTCTCCAGCGCCTGGTACATAACCTTGGCCTTATCAAACTAGCATGTAAACAAAAAACAACAACCAATTAATTGCAAGTAAAAAAAAAAAAAACTAATTATTCGCAAAAAAATAATATTATGGATATTTACCTTGTCTTGCTCGGTCATGCCACTCTGATTCAACCCTTCAATCTGGGCTAGTTTCGCACAAAATTTATTTGTCGCCTTTTGAATAACCAACCACCGATGTATTAAAGACTTAATTGTCCGATCATTTGTGGTTTCTTTGTATTGCTCGAAGTATTCATAAATTTTTTCCCATAGTTGGGAGTGTTTTTGGTCTGTTCCCTGGACGGCATCAAGGCTACAATTAAGCCATGCGGAGACAAGTAACTTGTCTTCTTCAGGGGTGAAATTTGCACCCCTAATTGATTTCCTAACTCCGATAGGATCGTTATGGGGTAGGGGTGGAGAGTCATCAACAGTGTAAGGAGAGTTTTGATTTTCCCCACTGTAAGTGAGATCTAGTTGAGGATCTTGACTTAGGAGGTTGGTGAAGTACATATATCCAGGGTGTTGTGAATCTATATCTAAAAACAAATTGAAATGTTAGATTTTGTAACTATGAAGTTTGGGGTTATTTCAACCTTGGCTCAGGAACCGAATGGTGAAATATAACGAAATATGGTTACCCTCTCATGGTTGCACCACCGGTTGCCATTTATTGTTGGCCGTCCGGGTTACCTAGCCATTGAGAAAATGACCATAACTTTCCAAGCATCCCCACTACGGTTTGTCATCATCACAGCCGAGGGGATATTAATTTACACATTACATTTTTATCACAAAATAACATAAAACAATGACACAGCAAAAAGCAACTGCACATAACTGACTAATTATGATAATTAACACAAAATAACAACCAAACAGCATGCAAATAACAAGTTTGGCTAAATAAGAGCATTCCCATTGGATTCCCTATAAAATTCTGAAAATATAGAAATAAATGAGGCTCAGAATGGTGAAAATATTGATAGCATGCGTAAGCAAGGAGCCATTCACATCGAATGGTTGCAAAACCCCACCCTTTTGTCCATTGACTTTTTTGGAAAGTACCACAAAATGCAATATGACAATCCGGGTGAGGATTATCCCTCAATATCGATGGGGCCCTATTAACACTTGTGAATTAACTCGCACTATAACATCATCATCACAGCCTAATAACAGCCCCTCCCCAGAAAGATACTAAACACTGCACCGGACCCAAAGAAACAACAAATTAATGTGAGCATAAGTGAGATGAACAAGTGAAGAAAAAATATAGCTCTGAAACTATGAAAATCTAAGAAGATGAACAAAAGAAAAAACTAATTGGGAAGATGCAGGATAGAGACCGAGAAAGCTACTGAAGTGTAAAGTGATAAAAGCTACTGAAGTGATAAAAGCTACTGAAGTGTAAACAACAAATCCAGTAAAGTGATAAAAGCTACTGAAGTGTAAAGTGATTTCTTTTGTTACAGATTATTTTTCAATTGAAAGGAGGACTTTTTTCAAGCCATATTTAAAGAGTTATGGTGCACGGAGATAGAGATGAAACAAATATTATATGTTGATAGTGCAGAAAGCCATGTTTTAAGCTACAAGCTGCATGCTGGGAAACAAAATGAAATATAAAGTTACAATATAAAGTTGTTATTTGCATGCTGTTTTGAGGAGCTACAAGCTACAATATTAAAGTTACAAACAGAATAGGAAGAGGAGGAAAAAAGATCCAAACCAGAGGGAAAATGAAATCTGCCCATTGGGTGCAGTCATCTTTTCAAAATTCTTTTTGAGGAGCTTAATCTCAACCCATATCGGGAAAGCTAAATGGCATCAGTAATGGATTTGCTCTATTGAAAAGGGAAAGTCAAGTATAGTTGAAGTGCACGAAATGACCTTTAAAAAGCTACAATCTAAAAAAAAATGAAAACAAAATATATGGAAAATCCTTTAAAAATACATTGGTACAAGGCATGTCGTCTGCAATCTAATTTGAATCCTTCAGGTTGATATAACATATTGGAACATCATTTCAACTCAAAAGCTTAAGCCTGCAGTTTCAGATATATTTATGCCATATCTATCAAGGCTTCAAGCCTTCGTGAATGCTATCCTATGTAAGATTTAATCTACTTATGCCCAAATGATTATATACCTCGATAAAATCATCAAATCAGAAAAATAAGTTCATGACAATAAATTATCAAGGAGCAAAATAGCACTAGATTCAATTTACTTCCATCTTTAGCAGTTAACATCATACTAGACAACTCAACTTGAATTAATTCAATCCCATAAAATTTGCATATGGATGGGCATGTCAATGTAGAAAATCTTGAAAGAAATATATAGGACAACTATCACTCTCTTATTAAATATATACGGCAAAAGAGAGAATCACAAGTTTTGGAAGAGTCACGGGTCTTTTCATTCTTAGGTTATGAAGAATCACAAGTTTTGGACAACAAAGAAAGACAGAAAAAAAGAGACACACAAAAGACCATAACTTGCAATGTGAGCAACAGCAAGATAAAAACATCACAGCAATATCCAAAGGCTTCTCTAGGAGTTCTGCTGCGAGAACTTCATGTCATAGGATAGGCTCTAGAGAACCATGTATAAAGGTTGGACCTACCATTCCTAAATGTGTTAGTTGTTGGAGATCCTAAATCTGTCAATAATTGGAGTTCCCAAATCTTTTACAATTCAAATGTAAATAGCCTACCATTTAATGGCAATGATACTGATCAACAAAGAACAAGATAACTCTTCTCATGATAGTCTAAAGTTCTAAGTATTTCAAAAAGAAAAAGTTTCCACTTATTATACCTAATAAATATTTCTCCTATTAATTGGAAAAACATATCCAACAAATAAATAAACTAGACTCTCAACACAAGTAGGCTTCTACATAGCTGCCAAATTTAAAATAAAACAGTCTCATTTTGAATAGAACGAGAGACAAAAAACTTGATTGTTCAAGCAAAACAAAACAAAACCTTCAATGAAAACTACTAACTAAGAACCAACTCATTCCTTGTCAAATACTTGTTCAAATTGATAGACTTAATTCATTGCAGCATTTATTTATATATCAAAAGAATGACTCAAAACCACTTGCCTTGATCAGTGTAACCCAACCAACATTTTCATCTCCATCAAACCAAGGCTTTAAGTTTAGCCAAAACCATCTTTAACATAATATGCGCAACAACAAGAAGCTCAAAATGTAAGACTTCCAAGAGTCCCAAGATTGTAATAACTAGGAAAAGTCTAATTCTTTGACAATAAGCAGATATACCGTGATCATAGACTTGCATTGGTACTGGTCAAATAACAAAACCGAGCACCACTATAAACACCCAACAAGAAAGTGAAACAAAATGTAGCGACCAAATAGCAGAGAAAGAAGCATTCACAATACAAACTTTAGCATTCACAATAACTACGAAATTCAATTTTTTTTTAACAAGAACAAAAAAAGTCAAAAGAAATAGCCTTTAACAGAAACATGAATTCACTATCAAAAGATTATAATGCCGAAAGTTTCATTTGACCAAAAGCAAAATATATCCCTCCAATTCGTTCTCCAGATTTTTCCTCCTTTCAAAACTCCAGATTTTTCCCACATTTTTGTCGCCAACCAAATTGCCTACTCAAAATCTTTAAACTCATACCTGAAAAAATCTCCAATTCTATGCCTCTGTTGTGCTTGGAGTCGATGAAGACAACGTTTATGCGAGAAGGGTTTCTACGATCACAGAGAGAGAGCGAGATGGAGAGAGAACGCAATGAATGGAGAGGGGCTGCGTTTGTTGGTGTTGCGAGGGAAAAACCAACCAATTGTTTGGTTTTTGCGGGAAGAATCGAAGCCGAACTGCGATGCAGATGTACAGTCGTTCCCCATATATGGGGGATTATTGTACATTCCATAAATGCAAACCGCAAAATGGGGATCGGGATGGAGATGAGTTTTTTTGCAAAACCCTAAAATTATTCCTAAATTATGGGGATGAGAGAGGGATGAGGAACCGAATGGAGATGCTCTAAGGACTATAATCTTGAGGCCGTAGTTATAGTGAAATTAGTATAATTATGGGTGACTACCATTTTTTTCATCTGAGCTCGTCGATGGATACACCATTTTATTTTTTAAACCAATACACCATTTTTTTGTCAAACTAGCTGGGAAAATATTACATCGCATCAGAAGTGAATAGTTTGAATGTAGAAATTTGGAGGTAATCTTTTCTCAGAGTCCATTTGAAGCGTAAGGAGAATTGGTTCGACTTTTTTGACTCAGGACAATACTTCTAGTCTTGCCTCTCGGGTGAAGAAGACGGATGCCAGGGAAATTGAAAGCTTTTATCGGCAATACTATAAACACCATGTTAGTGCTCTGTACCAAGGGGAACAGGCAGACAGGTATTTAAACAATTGCTATACTTCTGCTCTTGTTATTTTTCTCGTTTGTTTGTGGAGGACTGAAAGCTCCTGTAATATGCTTATTATATTCCAATTCTCGACAGAGCTCAACTCGGAAAAGCTTACCAGACAGCTGGAGTGCTATTTGAAGTGCTTTGTGCTGTTGAGAAAGTTGTAGAAGTTGCTCCTGAGGTAGACTAATTAATTGTCATTTTATTTTGACGTTGTCCTGAAATGAGGTGATTTTCTGCCCGTGTCAGTCTTTTTTGAAACGCCGACTATCCGATGGCATAAGCTTGTTTGCAACAATGTCTCTATGAGCAGATTATCGCGGCCGCCAGAGATGTCCAAGAAAAGACAGAAATTTATGCACCGTATAATATTCTTCCTTTGGATTCCGCCGGGGCTTCACAGTCTATCATGCAGCTTGATGAGGTATTCCCCTGTTGTGATTAATGTCGACAGCGTCTTGTTTTTTATTCTTAGTTGAGGTGGCATTCAAGTTTCCTGCTTTCTGTTTATACCAGGTTAAGGCTGCTGTGGCTGCACTGTGGAACACTCGTGGCTTGAGCTGGCCCAGTGCGTTTGAGCAACACAGGCAGAAAGCAGGAGATTTAGACCTCCTTGATTGGCTGAGGGCCATGTTCGGGTTCCAGGCATGTTTTAACCGAGAAGAGAGAAAAAGATAGATACATGGTTGGATAGGGCCTACGAGTCACTTTAAGATCTTCAACAAGTGTCTAATGCATTTGGTTTGTTTTTTCTGACTACAGAGAGACAATGTCAGGAACCAGAGGGAGAATTTGATTTTGCTACTTGCTAATGCTCATATAAGGCTTCATCCCAAGCCTGAACCTCTTAACAAGGCATGCCCCAATTTCTCATTTTTGAATTCTAGTTTTGTCTACACTTTTTATGCCCCAGCAATTGTAGTTTCTTTTGTCCCTTTGATGATGGACGGTGATATGGCTGCTCGTGCATTTAAACGCTTGAGCAACTTTGAAGTTTAGAACTGAGGTGGGATATGTGCGTATGCATCTGCTAGTTACTTTACTGACAATCTGAACAGTGCTTCATGAGATTTTCTGCTTTATTTTGGCTCACGATCATAAACCCTGAGCACCGTCTTATATGGCTAGCCTGCCTTATGTATGATTTTAAACTATTGGCCGTGGCTAAACCTTTCTGATATTTCTTTGAATTTTTATGCAGCTTGATGAACGTGCTGTTGATGCAGTTATGAACAAGCTCTACAAGAATTACGAAACATGGTGCAAGTTTTTGGGACGAAAACACAGTTTACGGTGAGATAACCATATCTACATTTTTACAGGTTCAACTTGAGCTCTTATGCATGATGTGGAACTTAATGCTAAAATAGACAAATCCCATTCCTTATAGGCTTCCTCAAGGTCAGCAAGAGATACAGCAGAGAAAGTTGCTATGCGTGGGCTTATATCTTCTTATTTGGGGAGAAGCAGCTAACACTCGCTTATGCCAGAATGTCTATGCTACATATTTCATAATGTGAGTACTGCTCTCATCTGTGTGAATTCCTTTCTTGGTAATTTTTCATCTCATTTTTCCATTCATTGTATTCATTATAGATTATTACATTTTTTATAATGATGGAGACTTCACTTTCAGATGGCTCACGAACTCCATGGCCTATTGGCTGGAAATGTTAGCATTGTCACTGGTGAAAATATTAAGCCTTCTTATAGTGATGATGATGAGGCATTCCTGCAGAAGGTTATAACGCCCCTGTATCGTGTAATAGAAAAGGTATGTTCTTGCAAAATCATATCTGCTGGTTCAAACTTCAGTTCTTTATTTTTGATATGAGAATGCTGCTGATGCCAGGAAGCCGAGAAGAGCAGAAATGGTAGAGCTTCTCACACTGCCTGGTGCAATCATGATGATCTGAATGAGTACTTCTGGTTCGTATGGTCTTGATATCAAGTTGCTGATTGAATATTGAGATTTTATTTCTTGTTTGGGTCTCTCTCCTTCTTTTTGAAGATTTTGTTTTTCCTTGCATTTTTCTAGGTTGTCTCATTGCTTCTCTCTTGGTTGGCCTATGCGTGATGATGGTGATTTTTTTAAATCAACACGTGATATAGTACAGGTATTCTAGTACTCTGAGAAGTTCCTACCACATTTCTGAAATTAGTTTGTGACTTCATCTTAAAATAACTACTATAACAGGGAATGAAGTGTTCTAGGGAAAAAGCTGGAACCACAGGCAAATCATACTTTGTTGAGACCAGAACTTTTTGGCACATTTTTCTAAGTTTTGATAGATTGTGGACCTTTTATATTCTGGCTCTACAGGTACTTTATTGCTACAGATTGGAAATACTAGGCTGAAGTTTCTTTTGTTGGCTCTTATTTAGTATGCATGTATCTGTACTCAATTTTTTTGATATGTATTACAGGGAATGGTCATCATTGCCTGGAAAAAGATTAAACTAGTAGAAATATTTCAAGCAAAAGTCCTATTCGATCTATCCACGATATTCATCACTGCAGCCGTTCTTCGTTTCCTTCAATGTATGTTATGCTCACTTACAGCTGCAATGCTCTTTTATATTCAATTATTATTAATTCTTTATAAATAGCCACTTTGAATATATGCTGCTTGTATCTCTCTTTCTAAGCGTCTTATACTGTAAAGTAGTTAGTTAGTGCTAGCGACAATGTTTACTTAAACTTGGAGAGAAGTCTTTAATTGTCCTAGTACTTTAAAATAAACACGAATTCCTGTTAGGAATAATTCTGTCAATCATGTTTGAATCAGCGTCTAAAAGTAGATAATATAAGTTGGCAAAAAGAAGGAAGGAGAGAAAACTAATTGATTCTTGGAATAAGATTTCTTCAATACGCAGCAGTACTTATAAGCAGCAGTACTTATATAGTTGCAAATGTTTTAGATGTTATCTATAAAATAAAAGGACTGGATACAAACCTGATTTATTTTTCATTTCTGCATTTTGTGGTTATTGCATTATTCTGGAGCCTCGTTATTGGTGGTTAATCTCACTTTGTAAAACAAGACACTTTCTTCGATAAATACATAAAAGAAGACGCTTCCTTAGATAAGGCAGAATGTGCATTCAAAAGGAATTTACCTCGCTTCTTTGATTGATTTTCAAAGACTTTCCCACTTATTTTGACAAATTTGTGAACTCATAATGTATTTTTCACAAAACTGGCAGTTCTTGTTTCCTGGACAAAGTACAGTTTCCACCCTTGAACCATGGTTGTTTTACACTTCGCACTCCAAACTACCACAATTGACACATTACACCCTCTAACTACGAGAAACTGATAGCAACCTTGTCCCATTGTGGCTGTTAAGGTGGATGCAAAATAGGTAAAAATAGGCGGTGTGCCACAATCTTGATGATTGGATCTTAACAAAGGGTGCCCATTGCAACTTTTTGTTCATTTAAGGGTGCAATGTGCTCGTTTTGGTAGTTTGGGTGCAAAGTGTAAAACACTTAATAGTTTGAAAGTGGAAATTGGGGTTTCCCCTTGTTTTTCAAAGATGTTGCTCATGAGTTTTAAATTATGGGATGCTGTGGCTATCTGTTGTAGTTGAGAACTTTTGCAAAGTAAAGATTCAAATAAGGTAGATTTTCCTTAATTTCTCCAAGTTGGACCTATTTGGATCCTGTTGGAAAGTGAAAAACAGTTTGGGTACACTAGTCCCTTTTCTTTATTCCAAGCATCCAAACAAACCAGCAAAGGCTGCTGTGGCAGAGACAACAGCAAAAGCACTAGTCTCCGTTGATCACCTTCTTTAATCTTTATGTACTTAGATTTCACATTAAGTCCATTTGCAACTTTAATTGCATCTACTGGGAAGGTTGAACTCACCTGTTTTTGTTGTTCTTTTTGATTGGGACACCACGGAGGAGGGTTAGGGTCCCAAATTACTCAGGCATGGGACTTGATATGAGCTTTGTATAGTTAGGACTCTCCACAAAAGAAAGTTGTTAGCATGGGAGCCAATGAAAATAATAATCTCACGAATGCACTACCACCTCCCAGTGCTCCCACTATAGGGAGAATTATTTGGTTTCGATGTAGCTGTTGGATCATTGCTCTACTCCTATATCTGCTATTGTTTTCAGCTGAGATGGTATTTGTATTTGAAGCAAGTTACAGCATTTATGCCACTTCAATTTTGCAGCTGACAGTTTTTCTCATCTGTTTCTTTTATTTTGTTTTAGGTAATTTGGACCTTTTTCTGAACTTCCCAGGATATCATAGGTGGAGGTTCACTGATGTGCTGAGAAATATTCTCAAAATAATTGTTAGTCTTGCATGGGCCATCATTCTTCCGGTTTTTTATCTGCACTCATCTAAAATGGCTCCTAAAAACATTAAAGATATGTTGTCATTTCTTGGTGAAGTGAAAGGCATTTCCCCTCTATATATCGTGGCTGTAGCCATCTATTTGCTCCCAAATTTACTGACAGCTGCTTTGTTCGTCTTCCCGATGTTCCATCGTTGGATTGAAAACTCAGATTGGCATATCATTAGGTTCCTCTTGTGGTGGTCACAGGTAATTCTGTTGCTCTGCGCTTCTTATATCCTATGTTTTCTTGCATGTCTTGTATCATCATTCCTTGGGCTTGCCCAAGTTCTTAACTGGAGGGCATTTGTTAAGCAAGCCAGTTGCAAGAGACTATAAGATGAAAGTAGCTGGGAAATATACTGTAGCAAATATTGTATGAAATTGGGAAAAAAGATATTCTGCCTTGTTCACAACTGCAGACAGTGTTTCAAAAGTTTTGTGCGCGTGGGAAAGTGGAATCTATGCGCTTATGTTGGTTATGTTGTGAAGCAATTAACTTGCTCCCCATCAGGTAGATGTTTGACTAAAAACACATTCAAAAAAGTCCTTAGCACATGAACATAGGACCTTTAGGTTTTTGAGTATGTTGCGGGTCAACAAAGATAACTAATAGATGAGATGGGTTAAAATCTGTTGAGTGTACTCTTATAGCTAAATTCGTACTTCGAAGGGCAACGTATTGAGAATCAAATAATGTTGCATTCTTTTCAATTTTATTTTATTTTTCCTTCTTTTTTCGGTGCCTCTGTTTTTCACAGATTTTTTTCAATAGGGAGTATGATAATTCCGATAGATACAGAAAAGAAAAAGAAAAGATACAAACTATGGGATTCGGAATTCAGTTCTAAGTCATGTTTTATACTGACACCATTGGATTAGAAATAAATTTTGCCTGGCTGAGGCTTCAAACATAATAGGTTGAACTTAAACTCACTTAAAAATTCCCTTATTTGGAATACCAATTTGAAAAACACAGATCTAGTTTTACTAAGTTAATCTGAAGCTACTCTATTGATCCTGGTCACAGAGCACCATATACATATGTGTGTGTGTGTGTGTGTGTCTTTTTGTTTTGTTTTCAGCATCCCCAGGCCATAATAAATACTGTTATATCGCTTTCTTACTTTTGTGCAGCCAAGAATATATGTTGGGAGGGGAATGCATGAAAGTCGATTCGCCCAGATAAAGTGCGTATGACATGGAAACACACTAATCTTTATCCAATGATTTACAGTTCGGTATTTCAGTTTTTTGTTGGGTAGAAGTTTGCTTCATTTGTGTAGATAATTTTCTGATTTCAGGTATACTATTTTTTGGTTGGTACTTCTGAGTTCCAAGTTTGCATTCAGCTATTTTGTCCTGGTATTGGTCGGTTGGTGATTCTTAATCTTTCTATGTAAAAGAGATATGTGAGGTGGTTGGATTTTCAGTTGAGCATTTTGTCTCTTTTTGTCTAGATAAAACCATTGGTGAAGCCAACACATGACATAATGAATATTCGTCATATTGACTATGACTGGCATGAATTTTTCCCTGAAGGTATCTATACGCTGTTTCTTCATTCTTTTCATGTTTTCCAACTTAGGGGCCAGTTTATGCTAAGATTCTGTTGTCAATGCAGCAAAAAAGAACTATGGAGCACTTGTGGGACTCTGGGTACCAGTGATATTGGTATGTGTTACTATATCTTTCCGATTTTCAGTCTGATATTTTGTTACTTTGTTCAGTTTGTCAGGGATGAGACCTCCCAGTGTCCTTTGGCAATGCATCTCTTATCACATTGTAAGTTCAATGCAGGTCTATTTCGTGGACACTCAAATTTGGTATGCCATTTGCTCGACTTTACATGGTGGTGTTCTGGGGGCCTTTGATCGTCTAGGAAAGGTGACCCATTAGAATGATCTTTTTTTCTTTGCATTTTTTTCTGTCCTAAATTATTCATGACATATTTTATCGTATTACTTAATGGATCATCATGCATCCTTTATTATCTGCCCATTTTGTTTTGTGTTTTCTCTATTTTTTGTTTGTCAGCACAAAAGATTGGCCAAAGCTAGGTTAATTGGGCCCTTTTTTATTTTCCAACAATACCTGGGTAGCATAAATCAATATTGTTGCTCTTGATGGTTGGATCAAGGATTACAGAATCGAAATGTGGACTTTTTGGTTGTTCATTTTGAGTTTTACTGAAGTCATTGTTATTTACCTCCGACATTAAACTGTCAAGGAGGCACAAGAGAATTTCTAGAAGTGGGAGATGTATCATATCAAGACTACATGACATTCTATATTTATCTCTACATCTTGGTAAACTATATGCTGCTTGATGGCTACATTGCCAGTGAATCATTAGGTTGGTATTCCAGGCTTCATTAAACTCTCTCTCTCTCTCTCTCCAATTTTAACAGGCACACTCTTTACAGAATTAAGAAATATTAACATACGGCAATCATTTTCTTTTAATTCAATCGAATAGCTTAGTGTTCCAGTCATATCATTTGGCTATTGATGCATCTCACTTATGTTACTGAGGAAACCCGGATTGATTTTATTTTATGTGATCAACGAAATAAAATATGATAGTGGCATAGCAACAACTCCATGGCTTGTAGAGTTGTGCCCAACTATTTTGACTTGAGTTTTGAGGCCAGTTTATGTTATTTTCTTTTTACAGATACGAACTCTTGGCATGCTAAGGTCAAGGTTCCAGTCCTTACCTGGCGCATTCAACACATATTTGGTGCCTTCTGATAGGTCACAGAAAAGGGTATTCTCTTTATCTGAGCGTTCTGCTGAGGTTGCACTTGTGCTTTCAAAAATTTTGTATATTATTAATTACCCTAAGTTGAGTAGAGACATACGTGTGTACTCTTCATGTTTAATTAAAATCTTATTCTTTTATAGATCACGACAAGCTGGGGAAGTGAAGCTGCCAAATTTGCTCAGTTATGGAATGAAGTAATATGTAGTTTCCGCAATGAAGATTTACTAAGCAACAGGAAAGGCCCTTGAACCAGTTTTCTGTTTTTCACCTATACTATCTTTTTATTCATCATGCAGTTAAACTGAGTGGCTCCTTTTAAATGCAGGGAAATGGATCTTTTGATAGTTCCTTATTCATCGGATCCAAGCCTGAAAATAATTCAGTGGCCACCTTTTTTGCTCGCCAGCAAGGTTAGTGTAATCCTTCTTCAAAATATACTGTATCTGTCACTGCTTTTTATTTTGACTGTTTGTCTACATTGAAGATCCCAATAGCATTGGATATGGCTGCTCAATTTCGATCCAAGGACTCTGATCTTTGGAGGTGCATATGTGCGGATGAATATATGAAATGTGCTGTGATTGAATGCTATGAATCTTTCAAGCATGTTCTGAATGCCTTGGTGGTTGGCGAAACAGAAAAAAGGTTGTTATTGGCACCTCTTGGTTACTAATTTGTAAAGTATATATTCAACCAATCCTAGATTCTATACCCAAAATAAACAAATTTAATGTATGTGATTCCTATAAAGTGTATATCCTAGTTATATTTCAAGATTTCCAATTTTCTTCCACCTGGCTGACACTAATGCATAATAATTAACAGGATAATGGGCATCATCTTCAAAGAAGTTGAAAGTAACATTTCAAAGAATGCACTTCTTGTAAATTTCAGAATGGGCCCTTTGCCTACTCTTTGCAAGACATTTGTGGAGCTTGTGGGGATCTTGGTGAGTTTTTGGAGAAAAACTACTCGTCATAGCCAGAGTTTTTTTTTTTTGTATGCATGACCATCATATAATAGAAACTCCTGTCTTCCGTTCCTTTTGCAGAAAGACGGCGATCCATCCAAGAAAGATACAGTGGAGTTGTTGCTGCAAGATATGCTAGAAGTAGTTACTCGTGATATGATGGTGAATGAGATCCGGTTCGTTAACTTTGTTGCAATCAGTCTGTTCGGAAATTATGTTAGAAGTTTAATGGTATAATCTGGATATATTCGTATATTATGGTGCTTGCTTTCTCTCATATAATATATGTCATTCGGTGAACTGGTAGAAGTTGGTCATAGCACCAAGGATTCTGGAAGGCAACTTTTTGCTGGCACCAATGCCAAACCTGCTATAGCGTTCCCTCCTCTAGTCACTGCACAATGGGAAGAACGGTAAATTATTAAAGTTACTAATAGTAATGGAAGTATAAATTCCACATTTGATTTTTTGTAAACATTACACAATTTTGTTGCATGCCACTGTTTGTAGATAAGACGCCTCAATATACTATTGACAGTGAAGGAATCAGCCCTCGATGTACCAACAAATCTTGAAGCACGCAGAAGGATTGTGTTTTTCACAAATTCATTGTTCATGGATATGCCACGTGCTCCACGAGTTCGTAAAATGCTCTCATTCAGGTCTGATATATATTTGAAATGATGGGGTCAAATATTTGTCCCCTCTGTCTTGGTTGGTTCTTTCTGAAAAAATCAGCCATTTGAAGTATTGCTTCTAGACATGTGCTCATAGAAAAATAACAACTTTTATGGGACAGAAGTATACTTGCTGAAAGTTATCAACTAGTGGGTTAATTATCAAGGGACAGAATTATACTTGCCAAAAATTATTAGTACTCCTATGAATTTTACTTGTGTGTCTATATCAAATATTTGTACCCACCTGTGTTAGTTTCTGTAAATTTTGCTTGCCATATTAGATGCAATTACAAATGCCTAGCGAATGTGTCATAACTTATACTACAATTACTTTTGAGTTTCCGATAAATTGTTTCATGAATTGCAGATGAAGCCATTAAGCTTTTGATTATTATTATTAGCCTTGTCACATGGTTGCTAAATCATTTTTCTTGCCATTGAAAGTGTCTTGACTCCATACTATAGCGATGAAACTGTCTATTCTAAAGCTGACCTTGAGATGGAAAATGAAGATGGTGTATCAGTCATATATTACCTTCAAAAGATTTTCCCAGGTTTGTGATATGTGAATATGCACTCTAACACTGTTTAATGGTGTACCTGAACCTGAACTATGTTTAAAGTGAATTCGTTTTGCTTGGTGTTACTAATTTAGCAATCATATTGTGACTTGACTAGATGAGTGGAATAACTTCATGGAGCGACTGAATTGCAAAAACAATAGTGAGATATGGGAAAATGAAGAGAACATATTGCATCTTCGTCACTGGGTCTCTTTAAGGGGACAAACTGTCTGCAGAACAGGTATTTATGCTTTATTCTCTCAATTAATTACATCTACCGGTTTTGGTCTTCAGTCTAAGTATATTTTAGCATTGCAGTTAGGGGGATGATGTACTACCGACGGGCTTTGAAGCTTCAGGCTTTTCTCGACATGGCTAGTGAAACTGGTTAGTGTATATTAGCTTTTTCTTTTTTAACATCTGGCTAAGAGTGATAATCATGTGTGAAGCATGGGCTTCCTGATGCCTTTGTACCTGTGGCCTCTACTTTTTGTTGATGTGTGTTTATAACTTAATTTTTTTCTCCTCAGATTGAGCATATTGTCTACTTTAGTATGTTGTCTTTTGGAGGTGATTATGTTGGCATCTAACTCTTTTTTTCTTTTCTTCACAATCAGAGATACTTGAAGGCTACAAGGCTGTCAAAATTCCTTCAGAGCAAGATGAGATAAGTCAGAGACGCTATATGCACAATTAGAGGCTGTGGCTGACATGAAATTCACATATGTTGCTACATGTCAGAATTATGGGAATCAGAAGCCCAGTGGAGATCGCCGAGAAACAGATAGTGCTATGCAATTTGAAGCTGATAGTGCTATGCAATTTGAATTCTTTGAGGATTTTGATGCTGCATTCATTGTGTTCAAGAATATGATTCTTGATCCTTCTTTGTACAGTAATCCCTCTCTTCGTGTGGCATATATAGACGAAGTTGAGGAGGGAGAAGGCGGTAAGGTACAGAAGGTTTACTACTCTGTATTGGTCAAAGGTGTTGATAACCTAGATCAGGTGAATAGTCTTTCAAACACTGAACAAAACCACTGTTTTGATTTACAATCACAATACTGACCATTGTTGTATCTTCTTTGAAGGAAATCTATCGGATAAAATTGCCAGGATCGGCAAAGATAGGAGAAGGGAAGCCTGAAAATCAGAACCATGCTATGATTTTCACTAGAGGGGAAGCTGTCCAGACCCTCGACATGAACCATGTTAGTCAATAGAATTTTGAAGTCATCATGGTTCCGCTATCTATTATTGGGGCCAACAGTGATCATTTACTATGTCAATTTCTCTCAGGATGTTAGGTACCTGATGCAGTGCACCGTTTTGGAGAAATGAGATTAAACGCACAGCTTCAATAAACCAGTGCTTGACGCACCGTTTTGCATCCTGATGAATTTACCGCTGGAAAGTGTATTTGGTCTCTTTTATATGTGGTCTCTTTTATTTGTTAGTTGTTAGCTGTCTTCGTGTCACTCTTGTATTGGGGTGGGTTGTTATTCTGCAATAGCATAAGGGACGGGGGGAAGGAAGTGAGAGTATTCTGAACCTTTGTGATGATTTGATTTGTGTATGGAAGTTGGAAACCCTCGAAGTTTTCTTTATCAATGCATATGAGTCTATGAGACTCTTTATCAAATACCTTACCTGCGCCTCTTAAATTCTCTTAAATCAGTTTATTCAGTCCATAGTTGGTCCTTATTACAATCGCAGCAGTTTACAGAGATTTACAAGGAGGACCATTACATAGGATAATTACTTGGAAGAAGCTTTTAAGATGCGTAACCTTCTGGAAGAGTTTAATGAGGACCATGGAGTGCGTCCACCTACGGTTTTGGGTGTTCGTGATCATATCTTTACCGGAAGGTTGGATGAAGTCCATTCATCTAGAGATTTTTTTTAATCTTAATATTTAGATCCAATACAACATTATTTCTAAACATTCTAGCATCTGCACTGCAGTAGTGCAGTGCATCTTCATTGGCTTGGTTTATGTCAAACCAAGAAACGGCATTTGTTACCATTGGCCAAAGAGTTCTTGCAAGACCTTTGAAGTATGTTCTCTCTCTTGTCTTTTCTTTTTTTTATTAATTAAGGTTCCCAAGGCAATTACTTTTTAAGTTTTTGCCTCATCTTGATCAGCAAGCCAGAATTCATTTGACATTTTCCATTGTAAGAACAGAGTTGGGATGAATGAATGGTGATTGTAATTGTATATTATACCCATAGATTACTTGAAAAGCTTGTCATGGATGCTCAAAATATAATTTTTTTGAGCTTCATTTGGTAGTGAATTTTATAACCTCTCTCTCTCTCTCTCACACACACACACACACACCCACTCTTTTAATGTCTGGAATTCACATTTTCCCCCAAGACCATGCTACTATCAAAATTTGGACAGTTTTTAGTATACAGGGTATATTGGAATGGGAAAATAACTTCTTGTCGTTGCCATTGTCATGAAAATCATCTAAATAAGTATGGTGCAACAAAATTTTATATTCGGCTTTACCATATTGGTTGTTCGTAGGGTTCGGTTCCACTATGGTCATCCAGATGTATTTGATAGAATATTCCACATTACTCGTCGTGGCATCAGCAAGGCTTCTCGTGGCATCAACCTGAGCGAAGACATATTTGCAGGTAGCGTCCTCAAAACTTTCATTTTCTCAGAGATAATACTTCTTAACATGCGCTTTACCTATGCAGGTTTCAATTCAACTTTAAGACGAGGGAACGTTACTCATCATGAATATATCCAAGTTGGAAAGGGTAGAGATGTCGGTCTCAACCAAATCTCACAATGACAAGCCAACCCTAGACCTTCACTTCTATAGAGAAAACATGTATAGGATAGAAGGCCACTGTTAAATGTTGATTAATTTCTCAAATCTAAGAGACAGCCTTTTGATAAGCCAATTCTAAGACAAAGTCAACTCCATCATCTTCAAATTCTGGCCATCTTTCTTCATGGGGAGAAGTTAATGGAGTCGGTGTAACATGGAAGATACGAACTGAAACGAATGGTAATGATGGGAGGATTGCAGGTAAGTACATTTTTTTTTTTTTTGAAACATTGCAGGTAAGTACATGAGCATCGATCATCACACTAAAGTTTAAAAAAGGCATATTAATTCTTTAGCAACACAATATAATATTAACGTGTGATAAAAATACAGCTGGCCTCCTTTGTTTTCTCAAAGACAAGATGTAATGTGTTGATATGAAAGTTAAAAAATTAAATAAAATATTGTTAGAATATATTTTTTAAAATTATTTTTATTTTAGAATTTTAGAATTTGAAAATTTTGAAATATTTATTTATTTTGTGTAGAAATTTTAAAAAATTATAATGATTATATGAGATGAGATGAAATAAGTTGAAATTTTTTGTGAAAACAAACGAAGCAACACAATGACCTAGACAACATAATAGTGATATTTCTATATATATATAAACAGATAAACGAATTGGATACAACCGCCTGATGCAATCGGCGTTCAACCGGCTTGTCTATGTCACCCATTTCATTTTCCTCTTCCCTCTCCAATTTGTTCCCCGTCTCTCTCCCTCGAAATTTCATTTCCTCTCCATCCCTCCCTCCCTCCATCTCCATCTCCATCTCCCTCGGACCTCACCCTCACCCTCACTCTCTCCGTCTCCCCGTCTCCAACTCACACCATTTTGTTTTCTCCTCCCTCTTCTTCTCTATATTGTAACCCTACATCCATCCCTCACCATCTCCATGGGGACATTACGTGGGTTGACTGAAGTTGGAACCGACGACGAGAAGGAATTGAGAGGGGAGAAGTGGTAGCCGTCGTGCTTTGGCAAGCCGTGAAAGATGTTGGTGGTAATGGCCCTCCTCTGCCTCTCCCAACAGATCTCTTCATGATGAGTATGACTTGCCGAGGAAATTGGGAAGGGGGAAAATTGCAGCGATGTATTATTTTCTTTGTTTCTTGTTTTGGTTTTAAAATTAATTTGGGAATTATTTTGAAAGTTAAGCCATACATTTTTTTTTATAAGTATAGCCATATAATTGAATTTATGTGTTGTTCTTTGGATTTTTAATTGCATGAACGTTGTTATGTTTAGCAGGTTGCTAACTAGGTGTTTGTGAACTTTTCCGAATAATCTAGCTTGTTTCTTTAGGATTTGTTCAACTCTTGGATGAACAAAATTTTGTTTTTTATTTTTTTGTTTTCAATTTGTGGTTTTACATTGCATTCATCAATACTGGAACAATTTTACAAATGTGTCTATGCTCAGTATTAAGACAGACAATTCTCAAGAAGTTGTTGCAGCAGCTGAGGAAATCTCTTTTGCATAGGCCATGACAACATCCTCACTAGGGGTGTAAATTTAAACCGGAAAATCGGTCCGAACCGGACCGGATTTACTGGTTTTGAACCGGTCCGGTCCGAAACCGGTTTCTAAAATCCGTAAACCGGCCGGAACCGGTCCGGTTCCGATTTTAGGATTTTCAGGACCGGACCGGTTTATAAATATATATATAAAAATTAATATTTTATAGATAAGTTTTATTAAAAATTAAAATTATAAAAAATATTTTTTATATATTAATATATATAAGTTTTATACATAATGTATAATTAATAAATTATATTATTATTAATATAATTATATATAAGATAATATTATTAAAAAGTAAAAGTTTAATCTTAAAAATGAAAATTTAATCAATTATAACATAAAATATTAATCTTAATTCTTAAATATCAACATTTGTAATATTACTAATATACTAGACTATATAAATTTATAAATTTATAAAATGTAATGTGTATCCTTGATAAGAAAAAAAATTTGAACGAAATTGTTCAAAATTTTTAATTTGAGAAATGCTTTGGTAATAAATAAATTCTATAAATTAATTAATTTAACAAACTGACGTAACTTACTATGTTATATTAGATTATAAAAATATTTTTATTGTAAAATAGATCTAACATAATATCATATAAAATATTCATGTCAATATATTATATAGCTATACTAATATATAGTTTATAATTAATACTAATATATAGCTATACTAAATCACTATAATTAATACTAATATATAGCTATACTAATAGTCTAATATTAATACTATTATATAGTCTAATAATTTATATAGCTATACTAATATATAAGTCTATAACTATTTAACTAATACTAATAGTCTAATAGTTTAATATAGAGTCTAGACTATAGTTATTAATATAGACTATAATTATACTAAATCACTATAACTAATACTAATATATAAGTATATAACTATACTAATATTATATTAAATGTATTACAAATTAAAAAAAATTTAACTATCATTTATACTATTACTATTATTATACTAATGTATAATATAACTATATTAATATTATTATATTATATTAATTTCCTATAACTAAACCCAAACGGCACCGTTTTCCTAAATTACTAAAAGTCTACCCTAAATCAGTGAATCACGGATTCACTCTCTCGTCCAGACTCTAGTCGTCCTCAAGCTTAACTCTGTCTCTCCCTGCCCCGTCTGCGTCTCAGCTCTCCCGGTTCTCACTCTGCTCTTAACTCTCCCGTCTCTCACGTCTCTCACTCAGTCACTCAGTCACTCTCAACTCTCCCATCTCTCACTCTCGAGCCGACTCTCACTCTCTCTTCTCTCAACTCTCTCTGCCGAGGCCCGAGTCTCCGATTCTCCATCAACGTGTAACGGTAAGTTTGTTTATTTTTATTGTTTTTTGTTTTTGAAATTACATACTAGCATTTTTGTGATTGGGTTTTGTGATATTAGGGTTTTTGTGATTGGGTTTTGTGATTTGTGATTTTAGGGTTTTTAAATCCGAAATTTAGGATTTTTTGTGATTTTGTTTATTATTATGTTTGTGATATTAGGGTTTTGTGATTGGGTTTGTGAAATTACTTTGAATCCGAAATTACTTTGTGATATTAGCCATTAGGGTTTGTTGAATCCGAAATTTATTTTGATTGGGTTTTGTGTTTGGGTTTTGTGAAATTGTGTTTGTAATATTAAGGTTTTGTGATTGGGTTTTGTAGGGTTTTGTGATTGGGTTTTGTGAAATTGTGTTTGTAATATTAGGGTTTTGTGATTGGGTTTGTGAAATTATTTTGAAATTATGAATCTATGATAGATGATATTTGTGAATCTGTGATACACTGATATTAGCCATTAGGGTTTGTTGAATCCGAAATTTACTTTGATTGGGTTTTGTGAAATTGTGTTTAGTGTTTAGTGATTGAGTTTTTTAAATTACATTGATAGGGGCCATAGGTCTTACATTAATCTTTTAAATAAATTTATTGCTACTTTTATACATTGAGAAATTGGGCAGCTGCTTACCCTTATTATATATAGTTATAGCTGCTTTTATTAATTTTATTTTTGTTACTATAGATGGATCCTTCAAATGAAACACCCGGCAATGTTACTCCTTCAATGGGAGGGAGTCAAAAGACCATGGAATCAACAGCGACTAATAATCCGCTTTCTCCCAAAGCTACTGTAAGTAAGCCATCTATTGCTTCAAAGAGTGGTAGGAAAAGATTTGTAACTTGGAATTATTTTACTTTGATTGATACTAGGATAAATCGAAACCTAGGGCTGCATGTAACCTTTGTGGAATGACTTATGCTTGTGATCCTAAAATAAATGGTACAAAATCAATGTTGGGGCACTTAGAAAAAAATATGTAAGAAGTCTCCACTTAGGAAAG
Source organism: Cyclocarya paliurus (assembly GCA_029856935.1). Taxonomy (NCBI): domain Eukaryota; kingdom Viridiplantae; phylum Streptophyta; class Magnoliopsida; order Fagales; family Juglandaceae; genus Cyclocarya; species Cyclocarya paliurus. Next base: position 31,501,246 of record CM056946.1, on the reverse strand, counting down.
TGGATAAAAACCAATTTATATTGGGTTTTCAGTCTGGATCAAGCAGTGGGGGGCTTGTACCTATTGCTTTTAGTGTTGAGGCTTGTAGAGAAGCCTTAGCTGAAATGTTGGTTGTTGATGAGCTTCCTTTTAAATTTGTGGAAGGGGAGGGGTTTAAGAAATTTATACTTGTTGTGCAACCTAGATGGAATGAGATCCCATCACGTGTAACGGTTGCAAAAGATATTTTTAAACTTTATTTGAGAGAGAAAAAGAAGTTGAAAAGTGCTCTTAAGGGGCAGGGCCTTTGTCTAACCACGGATACATGGACATCCGTGCAAAATTTTAACTACATGTGTCTCACCGCACATTTTATTGATGACGATTGGAAAATGCACAAAAGAATAATCAATTTTTGTAAGGTTGAAAACCACAAGGGTGAGACACTAGGGAAAAAATTGAAGCGTGTTTGCTTGAATGGGGGAGGCCCAATATATTGACAATTACACTCGATAATGCTAGTTCAAACAATGGGACCGTTTCGTATTTGAAAAAAAGACAAAGCATAGAAAAGAAACGATTTTGGAACATGAGTTCTTGCATATGAGATGTTGCGCTCATATCTTGAACTTGATTGTTCGGGATGGGTTGAAAGAATATGATCAATCCATTGCACGAATTAGAGGGGCTGTGAAATATGTGAAATCATCTCCACAAAGGTGACATTTAAGCAATGTTGTGATAGTGAGGACATTGCTTGTAAAAGTGGTGTATGCTTAGATGTAGTAACTCGTTGGAACTCCACTTATATGATGTTGGATAGGGCTGAAAAGTTTCAAAAAGCATTTCAACGGTTAGAGGATGAAGATTCGGGGTATGTCAAGAGCCTTGGGGAGTATGATAGTGAGGATGATGATGGTGTTAGTGAGTTGGGGCAAGGAGGGGCACCCAAGTTAGGGCCTCCAACCATTGATGATTGGGATAAGAGTAGGTTGTTTGTAAAATTTCTAAAACTTTTTTACGATGCAACTTTGCGTTTCTCGGGGACCAATTATGTCACTTGCAATGGTTTTGTATTTGAGTTAGCGACAATTCAAGCTGCAATTAATTTAGAGTGTTTGGAAGGGCCTCATAATTTGAGAACAATGGCATTTAGTATGAAATCTAAATGTGAGAAGTATTGGAGAAATCTTGAAAAAATGAATCTTTTGTTGTATGTTGGGTTGGTTCTTGATCCTCGATATAAAATCCGTGTTCTAGCTATTATTTTTGAAGGAATATATGAGGATAATAGTTCAAAAGTTCAAATGTTGGTGGATCGGGTTAAAGATGCCTTGAGTCGTTTATATGATATTTATTGTGAAAATGACGGAAGTGATGTAGGGGCACAAGATCAAACTAAGAGCCAATCAAGTGAGGGAGGAGCTAGTAGTACAAGTTCAACTACTAGGGTAGGTCAAGGTAATTTCAGATTATTAATCCATGAACAAATTAAGAAGCGTTTGGAGTCGGAGAATTCTTTGTCAAGTAAATCTGAATTGGAGAGATATTTATCTGAAACATGTGAAGAAGATGATTCAAAATTCGACTTGTTGGCTTGGTGGAAGGTTAACTCCATTAGATACCGCGTGCTTTCAAGAGTTGTATGGGATGTTCATGTAGTTCCGATATCTACAGTGGCCTTTGAGTCGGCTTTTAGCACAGCAGGTTGAGTACTTGATCTTTTCCGTAGTAGCCTATCTCCACTTATGGTAGAAGCCCTAATTTGTACACAAAATTGGCTCCGTTCTTCTGCCCCGATTAACTTTCGCACTTTAATGGATGATGTTGAGGAGTTTGAGAAATTTGATACAGGTATGTAGCATCATTTATCTTTTCTTTAACTATCTCTAAAGTTTAAATCATATTAGTAATTTGTTTGAATTATTATGTTTTTTTTTTTCCTTTTTGTGTAGAGCTCATGGAAGACCCAGAGAATTCTTCAATACCTACTTCTTTAGTTGGAGATCATTAAATTTAAGGTAGGTAAACTTGTATAACATTTCCGTAAGTTTTTTTTTTCCTATTTAATGTACTTACTAACTTTTTATTGGAATTAATTGCTTGATTTATTTTCATATAATTGCAAGGTTTGTTGAATGGACTATTGGAGTTGGTGGCTTGGTAAATATCTATTGGTTCGAGTTGTAAATTTTTTGTTGGATGTTCTAATTTGGATTTGTAATTTGGACTTGTAATTTGATGGACTTTGGACTTATAATTTAGACTTTTAGTATTTGGACTTGTAATGTTTTGAATGTGTAAATTTGTAATGTTTTGGACTTTTAGAATTTGGATTTATAATTTGTTAGACTTTTGGACTTCTAGTTTAGACTTTTGAACTTATTTTATTCCATAGCAGATTTTTTTTTTCCAGTTTTTGTAATAGTTATATTTATAGTAAAGCAGATTTAGTAAAGCAGATTTTTGGAAGCAGTTTATAGTAAATTAGATTTTAGTAAATTAGATTTTTTTTTTAGTAAAACAGAATTTTTAGTAAAGTAGTTTTTAGTAAAGATGAAACAGATTTTTTTTAATAAAGCAGATTTTGTAATAAAAGTATAACAGATTTTTGTAAAGTAGTTTTTTTTTTTTTTTATAAACAGATTTTTAATGACAACATATCAAATTTAGATTTTAAAAAAACCGAAAAACCGGACCGAAAATCGGTTAAACCGGAAGTACCGGTTTATAAGGTTAACTGGGGCATAATCGGTTTTGAAAAATACAAAACCGGTCATACCGGTTCGGTCCAAGATTTTGCCAAAAACTGGACCGAACCGGACCGGTCACACCCCTAATCCTCACACAAAGCAGGAGTAGTAACATATCAGTAACAAATTATTTGAGGCCTTGCAAATAACAGATTTATTCTAGAAGATTCTCTTTTAACAAACTGCATGATTGTGAACTGTAGGATTTGAGTTTTGTATGATCTGATTGATCCCTATACTGCGTGTATAAATAGAGCTTAGGAATTATATGTAAAGGGGTGGAAAATTTATGAAGAGGATTTACGAAACAATGTTCTCTCTCAGTGATATTTCTTTGAGCACCTTCTATGTGTCTTTAACTTTCTTATTCAAATGGCATAGATTTATTACTCAAAGCCTTTATGAGTGTTTTTGCTTTGTTTTCATTTTTAGCATCGAGTTTTGGTTTTCTTATGTTGCTTATTTTGAAATGCAATTAGTTGAAAGGGGGGAATTACTAATGTGAGTTTCAAAAGCATGTTGCCGGAGGATTTGAGTGGTACTGAATCACTGATATTAAATTAGAGTTTTAGGTTATTTTATTTATTTGTTAGATTGAGATTTGGAACATGTCTAGTAAAAAGGAAGAGAAAGCCCAAGTTGCAGCGGAAAGATTCAAGGCAGCAACCTTGAGTGCTGCCAAGGGTCTTACCCACGACGGGGACCAAAAATTTCCCTCTGTTTTTCTTATGTTGTTTTAGTCGTTTTTTTTTTCAAATTATTTTGGCTGACGTGGCATAGTGCCACATCAACTGATTCTTCGGGGGTTTCCCACCCTAGTTGCTTGTAGCAAAACTGATATATATAATGCTTTAATCACAAAGACATTCACAAATAAACTCAAAAATTGATGTGGTTTGATGTGATATGTTAGATTGTAAAACTATTTTATTATAAAATAGATTTAATGTGTCATATAAAATCATGTCAGCTTATGGATTTATTTTTGTATAATCTTTTTTGTGGACGTAGCATTTATATATATATACACATGTCAATTCCCTTGGAATCAATTTGGTACCTAAGCTTTTCTTCTCCCTTTTGGGTGCAAGGAGTTGAAGTAGGAGAAGTTTGACAAATATATTTCAGATGATGGCCCAAGAATATCTGTGCCCCTAACTTTGTGATTAAGTGGTGTTTGGATAGTAAAATGAGATGCGATGAGATAGTTTTAAATGAAAGTTAAATAAAATATTGTTAGAATATTTTTTTTAATATTATTTTGTTTTGAAATTTGAAAAAATTGAATTATTTATTGTATTTTATATGAAAATATGTAAAAATTGTAATGATGAGATGAGATGAGATGAATCAAGATAGTTTTGGTATCCAAATTGAGCAGTGGTCTCTTGTAATGAAATCAAAAATAATAATCCTTCTTATGATTAAGACAATAGATTATAATTGGGATATTATTTCCTTTCCTTTTTATATTCTATACAAATTAGATGAACCGGACGCTTTTTTAACCACCTTTTATGATTAATTATAAGAGATCATAGTGTAGGACCTTATCATTTAATCAACCCCACTGCAAAAGGGCATAATTGACATCTTCTTTTTATTTTTAATTTTATTTTTTGGAATTACATTACCTTTTTTTTTTTTGAAAGTCAACATAGTAGTCAATTTTATTGAATTGAAATATGGCATTCAACCAATACAAGAGATTCAATACATTCAGCAGTACAATCAATATCTAGTAATTCATGATCTAAAGTCACTGCAACTTGAGCAAGTCGATGGGCAACACCATTGAAGTCCCTCTTAACATTCTGAATTTTCCATAGAGCATTACTCAAAAGGTTGATGATATCTGAGGTAATGCACTGCAGTCTTCCAGCAGAAGAATTAAACCTCTGAATTGCATGAACTACTTGCCAAGAATCTCCTTCAAAGATGATAGAATCAAGACCTAACTCTTGACAAAAAAACACTATAGAGAGTAATCCTCTTGCTTCTGCCAACAAAGGATCTATGCAATACAATTTAGGTTGCATTAAACTTGCCAGAACAGAACCATCAACATCTCTTATTACCACACCAACACCTATCTTGTTAATAGCAGTTCTTACTGTCACATCCCAATTAACTTTAACCCAATTTGATGGTGGCCTTTCCCATCAAGTAGCAAACAAGAGATTCTGAAAGACTGGCCCTACTGGCTTAAATCTTGCATTGCAGTACTCTTCAACAGCCATAACAGCATTACCATAGAGCATATTAGGAAATTGAAAAGGACCATCATGGATTAGTGTGTTTCTTCTAAACCAGAGCAAACGAGCTAGGGTGGCAAGTAACATAAGATCATGTATTGGTAACCTGTCAACCAGCTATTCAAAAACATTGAAGAAACTAGATGCTTGAATGTTTGCCTTTTGAATAGGCTTAGAACACAGGAGCCATACATCCTTTGCAGAGGGACAAGTCCATAAAATATGGGCTGGTGTTTCATCTTCCAACATGCAAATAGGACAGCAAGAATTAGTGATCACTTTTCTCTTACACAAATTAACTCTAGTGGGCAGTGAATCTGTGCATGCACTCCAAATGAATTGTTTAACAACATTAGTTGTTTGTAAAGCCCAAATCTTCTTCCATAACACCCCATGTGCTCCATTAGATGAAGATTCACCATTATTTCTTGCTTGGAGTTGCTTATGCAAGTGATAAGCACTTCTTACTGAAAAATGTCCAGAGCAAGTTCCTTTCCATATCAGCTTATCAACAGTAGGCATGATACTAACATGCAGCTTCAAAATCTCCTGCACATCTTCCTCTTGAAAAACTATTTGGAGAAGATTTGTATTCCACCACCTAGTATTAGTATCAATAAGATCAACAACCAGAACATTCTCATGAAGAATAGACACAGGAGCTAGGATCCTGTTTATAGAGGCTCTCTGCAACCATTTGTTCTTCCATATTCTGACCCGGGTACCATCACCCACTCTACCAATACAACCTTCCTCAACCAGAGGAATGGAATGAAACATACTCCTCCACAAATAAGAAAGCCTTGGACCTAAAGTAGCTTGTAAGAAGTCTGTATAAGGGATGTATTTGGCTTTAAGTATCCTGCTAGGCAAAGAGTTAGGAAACAGTTTCAGCCTCCATATCTACTTTGCTAAAAGGACTATATTGAAATTGTGTAGGTCTATGAACCCCAAACCTCCACAAGATTTGCTTGCACACAAGGATTCCCAACTTGACCAGTGTATTTTAGACTGATTTTCCTTATTACCCCTCTGGAATTTTGCAAAAGCTGAATGTAATTTCTTGCAAAGAACTTTTGGGAGCAGAAACATACTCATACTATAAGTGGGTAGTGCCTGCAATACTGCCTTAATAAGAATTTCCTTCCCTGCCTAAGAATTTCCTTCCTTGCCTTTGAGAGAAACTTATTTTTCCAGTCGTCAAGCCTCTTAATCACCCTTTCTACAATACCATTAAAGGCCCTTGTTTTTTATCTCCCCACAATAGATGGAAGACCTAAGTACTAGTCCAGATTAGAAGAGGCTTGCAACCCAGCTACCTCCATAATGTGTTTCTTAGTTGCTGCTCTTGTGTTTCTGCTGAAGAATAAAGAGTTTTTATCTTTGTTAAGTTTTTGGCTAGAAGCAGCTTCATACACACTAAGGATATGATTCAAGTAGACCCACTCCTGCATATTAGCTTTACAGAATAAAAGGTTGTTATCTGTAAAAAAATAGATGATTTAAGCTAAGCTGGCCTCTAGCAATTGGTACACCAGTTAAGAACTTTTGGTGTTCTACAGCATACAATTGAGAACTCAGGACTTCAGCACAAAGAATAAAAAGATATGGGGATAAAGGACAACCTTGTCTGAGACCCCTTCATGGTTTGAAACACTGTTGTGGTACACCATTAATCAAAACAGAAAATGAAGAGGTAGAAATACATGACATTATCAACTCAACCCATTTGTCATTGAATCCCAATTTCAACAAAACAGTTTAAGTGAACCCCCATTTCACCCTATCATAAGCCTTGCTCATATAAATGGAGTTTTGTACTCATGGTGTGGAGAGTTTCATAGGTAGCAGTGATGTTGTCAGTAATCTATCTAACAAGCACAAAAACACACTCGTTTGGTGAAATGAGTGAAGGCATAATAGATTTCAACTTGTTAGTGAGCATCTTTGTAATGATCTTATAAATAACATTGCATAAACTTATGGGTTTGTTCTCAGAAACATTCTTTGGAGTTTTGGACTTGGGAATTAAAACCAGATAAGTGTAATTAATGGCTGCTATATTTGCATTAGAGTTAAGAAATGATAGAATCGTATAACAAACCTCATTCCCCACCACATCCCAATTGTCTTGATAAAAGCAGACACTATAAACATCTGGTCCAGGGGCTTTGTATGGTCCCATTTGAAAAACAACAGTCTTAACATCTTCCACTGTAAAGTCACGAAACAAATCATCATTCATTGCAGGAGTTACTTTAAGGGCTAGATTATGAAGACAAAAGTCAATTTGAGAAAGATTAGAGGAAGTAAACAGGTTTTGATAAAATTGGGTAAAAGCAAGGTCAATCTCTACTGCAGTATTACATTGAACACCATCCTCATCTTCCACTTGCACAATTTTATTCCTCTTTGGTCTTTGGCTAGCACTCAAGTGGAAAAATTTAGTGTTTCTATCCCCATTCTATAACCAGTGAACTTTGGCCATTTGTTTCCATTTTAAATGCAAAGATTCTTGAAGAATAGAAATCTCTTTCTGCAATCTACTGACTTCTGATACTGAGGTTGCTGTGAGATTAGTTTGAGACCTTTCAAGTTGATTCATCTTCTCCCTAAGGTGCTTATAAGAAATTGGATCTTTTGAAAAAGCCCATCTTCTTATCGATTTCAGGCAACAAGCTAATTTATTGCTCAGAGAAGACAGATTCTCAGAGACTCCACTAGCCTACAACCAAGCATATTTTATAGCAATACCATAGTCTTCATAAGAACCCCACTTGGTCTCAAATCTGATTGGCCTCTTCAATGTACAAACAGATTCTTGGTTATTCAGAAAGGTCTAGAGAAGAGGGCAATGATCAGAAGAAACAACAGATAGAATTCTTATGTCAACCATACAAAATTCTTCACACCAAGCTGAAGATGCCACTGCCCTATCCAGTTTCTCCTTAGTGAAAGAAAAATCTGGTCTGTTATTAGACCATGTGAACCTCCCTCTAGTGAACTGTAGATTGTGGAGTTGCAATCATCTAAGGCATCCTTAAAAAGGGCAATCTGTTTCTCACTTCTTACAGCCCCCCATTCTTATCACCATGAAAAAGGATCTCATTGAAATCACCAAAACAAAGCCACATACTAGAATTCAGAGAATTGAGATGCCTTAAGATGTTATAACCCTCTATTCTTTTTTTAGTAATAGGATAACCATAGAAACACGTGAGCATCCATGGAGGTTTTGGAGATATACTGTCAACCCAACAGTTAATGTGTCTTTGAGAGTAGCTCTGAATCTCCACATCACAATCAGATTTCCAAAGCAAAGCCAAACCCCCACCACAACCCAACCCCTCAACAATAAACATATTAGTAAAACCAAATAAATATTTCAAACATTACATCTTATTCTTACGTAATCTAGTTTCCATAAGAAATAAGATGTTTGGCTTTTTATCCTTAACTATAAGGTTAAGGTCATGAACTGTCCGAGGGTTGCCTAGCTCTCGGCAGTTCCAACTTAAAAGCCTCATTTCTCTTGGCGGGGTTGAGAAACAGCCTCCACCAATGTTTTCGTATTCCACAATTTCCTTTTGAACATCATTTTATCATCGTTGCTACGGTTACCAAAAGGCAAGAACTTCCTCTTTCTAGTAGCCAAGAAATTATTAGAATTAAAAATGGCCTTAGCCTTAGCATTTCTAACCTTATTCTTCAGATGAAGCAGTGAGTGAGATGGACTAGAGAGAACATTCTGTTCAAAGGCCTCCACCCAACCAGTACCAACCCCATCAACAGGAATGGGGACTTTATCGGGAGATTCATCAACAGAAATGGGAGGAATCACAGGATGCAGTACAGGATCAAGCATTGAGGAGATGACAGTTGTGGCAGTTATAGCAGTTGGGGCAGTTACAGTTGTAGAACTGGGAATCACAGATGGGCAGCCAATCAACCTATCTTTACCAATCTTCTTAGAATGGTCCATGTCATGATCAACATCTTCAACTGTCTCATAACTGTCAATGCAGTTACCAGTAGAAGATGAAGGAGAAACCTAGATAGTTGCTTCAGAGGTTGTAGATAAACGTGAAGAACCGGCAATGAATTTTCCACCCCACCTCTCTCAGCAGTGGACACAACACGCATCCATGCACCATTTTGCATAGTAGAAGTGCCTTCTAACTCATTTAAACAACCATCACTACCATGCATAACAACACCACAAGCAAAGAAAAAACGAGGCAATCTTTCGTATTTAAAATGCACAAATACCTGATGTTCCTTCAGTGATAACATAGTCCCTCATGCAAGAGGTTTGAAAAGATCAATCTCAACGAGAATCCGCATGTATTGCCCCAACCAGTCCCATGTTCATCTATCTCGACATGAATCAACTTCCCAATTCTCCCACCAATTTTGGAAGCCACATTATAATTCATGCACTCGAGTGGTATATGGTGGAGTTGCACCCAAAGATAGGTATGAGAAAATACTAATTCAGTGGGAGGAATGAGTCCATCAAAGAACTTAAAACAAATTAAGTTATGATAAAAAAGCCATGGTTGTCCATCCCAAATTCTCAGCATATCATGTTCATAGCTAAATTCCAAGAGAAATAGATTCAGACCCACATCAACAATACGGATAACAGCACCAGCTTTCCAAACTTTAAGCATCGTTAACTTGAAAGCCTCGCGATTGACTTTCCTTTCAGAAATGATCTTCCCCACCAGACAGAATTGACCTTTTTGAATAGTTTGTTCCACTTCATTGTCCAAGACAACAACACCCTCCCTTTCAACAGTGGTAAGGCTTAGTCTATTCCAATGTGAAATAAAATCCTCAGCCATAATGACAAATGATAACAAACAGAAAAGAAAACAGACAATTATAGACTAGCAACACTACGCCTACCACCCAAAAAGTGAAGGCACAAACTTCCTTCTCAAGAACCTATACAAAGAAACTTGAGAGAAAACTAATGAAAATAACTGCTTCCACAATCGCCGGAGCCCTCATAACTGCCCGTCGACAATCATGTTTTACTGCCAATATATTACCTTCTCTAAAGGTCTTAGCATTGGAAAAAAAGAAAGTCATTCTACTTATAAATTTGTGTGTAAAAATATCATTTACTGTAAAATTTGTCACAATAATTAAAAAAAATCAAAGACAGATATTTTTTTATTCTAATTGATGTGGAAGCCATTCAATCAGTGACGTATTGAATAATTTGAATGTGTCAATTAATGGGTTTGCAAATAGATATATATATATATATATATATATATATATATATATTGGAAAACAATGGGGCACAACTCTAGTTGCTTGATATTTAATTTACTTATCAATTCAAGGCGTGGGGGCTACAAGTATATGTATATAGTTTTCTCTAACCTGATCTCTACTTGTCGACGAATATGATATATAAATGGGCTCCATATATATATATCAATTTCAACTAGTTAAATGAAATTAAGCCCAATGATCATGTTTGCTCATTTCCATTTAACGAATTATTGAGGAGTGTAAAACTGATGATAGCAGGTCATATATAGCTCAAAATGGATGGGCGTGGCCCAAAGCAAGTTCAGCTTAATTAGAACTTACAAGGGATGGGCATGGCCCAAATCGAGTCCAACTTTCAAGCCACTGAAGGAAATAATTCTTAAATCTTGTTTGGTAAATAATTCTTTTTTTTTTTAAATAATCTGGGGTGGAGTGGAAGAGATTAAAAAACTCTTTGAAAATCTCATAATAATAATAATAATAATAGATTAATTAAAGTTAAATAATTCTTTATTTAAAAGTAATGATTAACATAAAAATTTACTTAAAAAATGTCAAATTGATAAATTTTAACAAAAAGTTAATACATCTCATAATTCATATAGTATGATGGCATTTGTTAAGGATGTATTTCAAACCACCAACTGTACGGATGTCTTGCAGTCACAGAAAGGGGCGGTGCTTGTTGCCTTGTGTAAGCTCCAATGCTTAAGTTGGTAACGATACATGGAAAAAATGTATATTCAGAGTTCGAGAGAGAGGTTTGTTACCTTTATCGATCTATTTATAGAAGAGCATGGCATGATGGCCATTAACTTTGGTCAATGGTCCCCTGTACATTTCTCCCATGATCCCCAATGAATCGAAAAAGATGTTTCCTTTTTTGTTATGCTACTTGAGTCCAGCTGCGGGTCCTATCCCCGTAGATTTAGGGATGTCTTACCATGTGCTTCGGGCCTTTTGTTTGCGGGGTTCCTAGCTTTAAATCTTTGAGAGGCCTTATGGAACTTACGGGTGGGCTTGGCCTTGGAGATGAGCTCAAAGCCCAGGGGCCTAAATATCACCTCCAGTTACCCCGCTAATTTCCTTTGAGCCGGCTCATGGGGAATTAATGATTCAAAAATATTTATTACTTACCCCGCTAGTCTGTAAATGTTTATTCGTGCCTTTTCCTCTTTTGGTTGTAGTTTATGCTTGTTGACGTCAGACATAATTGTTCCCGCTAACTTAATAATTTTCAAAAAGAAGTGCAACTGCTGGCGTAGCCAACCCTTTGGATTCTTGAGAACCTTCATAATTTCCTGTCTCGTGTGCTTCACACGCCATTTACTTCCCATAACTTCTTTCATTACTTTCCTTTGCCTTTTTGTTTTCTTCATACTTCTCCGCATTTTCCCCTTTCTCTCCCTTACTTCTTCGTTCCTTCTCCTTTTTCGGATTCCCTCTTACTCCCCTCTATTTCCTTTGTTTTTCCCTTTGTTTCTTTCTTCGAAATATTCTTCCAAGGTTGGTCACAGTTCTGCTAAGATACCTTCCGGGCAGAAACCCAAATCTTCTCGCACCTGTGAACCCACTTCCTTCAATGGGTATACGTGGCATTCAGTTCTAAATGTGGAAGACCTCATTGAACTGAGAGAGTCGTTTTGCATCCTTGAGTCAATAGATATGAACATTCTGGAAAGGGGGTGTGTTGATGAGGAGGGTTATGGCGGGGATGTAGCCATAACTGTCTGTGCCCTAACCAATAGGCCCCATTTTCCCTTCATCCGTCCAATGCATGGCGTCCTACATTTTTTGAAACTTGCTCCTACCCAGCTTCACAGTAAAGCCTGACACGTGCTAATATGCGCTTGCATTGTCTTTCGGTTCTTTTTAGATCCCCTTAGAGAGAGGTACCCAGACCTTACGATGAAGGAATTCCTCTCTCTTTATAGGGTGGTGTCGTTTCCGGGGGAACATTTATAGCTTTCGTGTGTGCGGGCAACGCCTGGCGGCCTTTGAATGACATTATTCCAACGTCAAACAGTAGACTAGTAAGTTTTTCTTAATCTCTAGTAGTGGTTGGGAATATCCCACCGATGAGATGCTCATAAAGGATTACCCTATTCCTACTAACTGGAGGTGTGTCCCCGAGGACAAACATTTGTTGTTGATGTTGACTAGCAGCCAACAAAATCATGTGAACCTTGTTTGTGATTGGGCGAAAGACCACGACCGTGATGGCCTGTGGTCGGAAGACATTTTTTCTTATCTGAGCATTGAAAGATTTTTAACAATACCTAGCTGCGCCTATGTGAGGGGCATGAAGCTCAAACTTGTTTCTTCTTCGACGAAGTGGAGTGCTCCCCCAATTGGGGGGCAAAAAATGAAGTGCCCTTGCACTCAGGGGCCGACGCCTAGGAATGTTGCTGGCTCCTAGAAGACGTCTCCCCGGCAAGACTTCCTCATTAGGAAGCCCAGGTCTTGATGACCTGGCTGCTCTGATGAAACAAGCTCTTGAGGACCTTTCATTAGCCTACGATATTTGGCTCCCTTCGGGAAATGATTATGTGGGTGCCTCTTTTGAGTTCCCCTCAGTCCCTGTTGTTGATCCAGCGTCCGGTGGCGGGAGTGATTACATTTATGCTACCTTTGCTCCGGGCATGTTCAGGGAAGGATCACTCGATATCCTTGCCCCTGTGGTTGGTAACACTGTGACTGAAACTGAAGGTGATGGTGCGGGGCTAGGATTTGTTCCCCCCTCCCTGCTTGGTATTAACTCAGGTGGCGAGCTTGTTAGTGAGCTGCTTGGCGCCCATGCTGAAGGTGACCTGCCCACACCCACGCTAAAGGTGGTGGCAGCCTCGGACCTTACTTTGGGGTGCTCAGCACAGGCCAAGGCTAGTTCAATGGGAGATGTCGTATGGGAGGAGGATGCAGGCCCTCATACTTCTTTGCCTCCTTCGGAGGCGGTTGTAGAGATGACCAAGCACTTGAAGAGGATGTTGGCTCCAATGGGGCTCTTTTTCCCTTTATTTTATCTGTATGTGTTTGCATGTGCTTTCTTTGGCATGTATTGAATCCTAACTTTATTGTGTTTGTGCAGAACGTAGGAGTCTTAGCGTCTTGGATTGTGGAGGAAAGGACTAGCTTGGAGGAGGAGGTTCGTGAGAGACGGAAATTTTCCTTTTTTTTCCAAGTAAGAAAACAGCCGACTTAAGGATGAGAGAGACTACTTGCGATGTTGCCTGGAGTAGGCTAATGGTCAAGTCCAATCTTTGGAGGCTGACCTTGACTCTCTCCGTGAAGAGTTGTCTAGCCTCGATCTGAACTTCTCCTTGTTGAAAGTCTCCACGGGGATAGCTTTGCTCTACATGCGGTTGAGTTGGAGAGAGCTACCACTCGGGCAGAGGTTTTGCACCTTCAGGGGGTGTTGGACTCCTTTGAGCGCTCCCGGATTGATGTTGAGAGGAAGTCCAAGGAGGCAACCGCTACTTTGGCTTCTTCTGAGAAAGAGTGCGAGAAGGTGGCCAAGGAGTTGGCTCAAAGGAAGTTGGCATTCTGGAAGGATCGCCATGAGAAAGATACCAAGATTAGCGAGCTGCAAGGTAAGTTGGTTCAGGTGGAGGCAGATTTTGACCAATATAAAAAGGATTGCGTGGAGCTTGATGCTCGTCAAGACCGCCAGCTTGATACTATGGCCAAGTTGGCTAGAGAGTTGAATGAGCTATGGGAGGTGCGCGGAAGATTGGAGTCTCAGCTGACTGCTGCTAACAACGAAATTGTACTACTGCACCCTCAGCTAGTAGTTGCCCGAGCTGTCCGAGACACAGCTCTTGGATATGGGTATGGCGCAAGGCTGATGCGTCTAAAGATGCACCTGCTGGCCAACTCTTAGACTGACCTGAGGAGTCTAAACTTGGAAGACTTCTTGCTTGATGTCACCGCTTGCTTATATGCAAATTTTATGGATTGGGACGTAATGCCAGACTCCTTTCCTCGTCCTTTACCTCAAGAGTGACAAATTTTTCTTAATGTGTATTTAATTGTTTAATTGTCAGGCCCTTTTTTTTGGGCGTTTGAACACTCTGCACCTTCTTTGAATATTTTGGTCTATTGATTCATACTACTTTGTTCTTGTTTATGTTTTTGACTTTTTTTCTCTTGCGAAGTTGTTCCCTGTTTAGCCTCTTATGCCCATGGAATCGCCTTTATTCACTAGTAGACTTGTGAACTGAGGCATTATGGGGTCTTCTGATCCCTTTGCCTTTGTTGATTTCCTTGGGAACATGCTCCCTAAGATTTATCCTTTGTGCTTGTTCTGGTTGTGCTGCGCGAATATCCTGCTTCACATTCTGGGCGTTAACTTTTTAAAGGGTCATGTGGTCTTGTGACCTCCGCCCCCGCGCCCGTTTGACTGCACTGCAAGTGTGTAAATTTGCTCGTAAGGGCTATCTTTGGAGAGGGTCGCGGGTCTTGTGACCTCCGCGCCCATTGGGTTGCACCGCGAGTGTGACTTGCCCATGTTGGCTAACTTTGAGTGTGCACCGTGAATGTGTAACTCGCCCATGGTGGCTAACTTGGAGAGTGTACCACGAGTGTGTGGCTCACCCATGGTGGCTAACTTGGAGAGGGGTCGTGGGTCTTGTGACCTCCGCCCCCATTGGATTGCACCGCGAGTGTGTGACTCGCCCATAGTGGCTAATGTGAAGAGTGGTCGCGGGTCTTATGACCTCCTCGCCTGTTGGATTGCACTGCAAGTGTGTGACTTGCCCATGATGGCTAACTTGGAGAGGGGTCGCGGGTTTGGTGACCTCTGTACCCGTCGGATTGCATCGTGAGTGTGTGACTCGCCCATAGTGGCTAAATTAGAGAGTGCATCGCGAGTGTGTGACTCGCCCATGGTGGCTAACTTGGAGAGTGCACCGCCAGTGTGTAACTCGCCCATGGTGGCTAACTTGGAGAGGGGTTGCGGGTCTTGTGATCTTCGTGCTCGTTGGATTGCACTGTAAGTGTGTGACTCGCCCATGGTGGCTAACTTGGAAAGTGTGTATCCACTTCTATTTTCTTGAATCTCAACAATACACATAAAAGGGAGAAACAGTTCTGAAACAAGTGCTAATGCGTAAGGAAATGAGGTTTCTTATGTATAGAACCTTTTCAGATGCTTGGCGTTCCATGGGTGTTGCAGTTCTCTTCCCTCGTTGTCTTTGAGCAGATATGACACTGGGCGGTTGGTGGGGGTCACTATGTAGGGCCCTTCCCAACGTGGACTGAGCCTCCCTTCGTCTTGGGTAATGACCCCTGCCTCTCTTAAGACTAGGTCGCCGACTTTAAATGACCTTGGCTTGATTCGTTTGTTGAAGTATTGTTCAGTTTTTTTTTACTAAGAATGTTCTGGATCTCTACTTCTTCTCTTACTTTTTCTAAGAGGTCTAACTATTCGGCAAGAGCCCGGTTGTTCTCCGCTTGATCGAAGTGGTTGGTCCGGTAAGTTGGCAAACCAATTTCAGTTGGTGTGACCGCTTTGCTTCCGTATGCCAGAGTGAAAGGCGTTTCTCCCATTGGGGTTTTCACCGGGGTTCTGTAAGCCCACAAGACTCTTAGCAACTCTTCTACCCAATCGCCCTTCCGATTTCCTAATTTCTTCTCTAAGATCCCGAGTAGAGATTTGTTTGTCGATTTTACTTGTCCATTTGCCTGTGGGTGGCCTAGCGACGAATACTTTACCTTTATCCTGAATTCTTGACACCACACCCTGTAATACGTGGAATTGAACTGCTTCTCGTTGTTCAAGACTATGATACTCAGAATTCTGAATTTGCACATGATGCTTTTCCACAAAAACTTGTCACGACTTTAGCCGTTATGGTAGCTAGGGATTCTGCTTCTGCCTACTTTGTAAAGTAATCAACCGCTACTATCATCTGTTTCACTCTGCCTTTTCTAGGTGGGAATGGTCTGACCAAGTCGACTCCCTATTGGGCGAAGGGCCATGGGGAGATGACTGATGATAATTTTTCTAGTGGGCCATGCAGAACTGAGGAGTATGCTTGGCACTGGGTGCATCTCTTGGCAAACTATTTGGCGTCCCTAAGGGCGTTGGGCCAATAATACCCTATCCTTAGAGCCTTCTTCGCCAATGCCTTCCTGCCAAAATGGTTACCATAGATACCCTCGTGTATTTCTGCAAGCACATATTGTGCTTCTTTAGGTGAGATGCACCTTAATAAGTGCGTTGCAAATCCCCTTTTGTATAAGACCCCATTGATCTTGACAAACAATGTCGCCTTCCTTTTTATCTTTCTTGCCACCTCTTTTCCTTCAGGAAGCTTTCTCGTCTCTAGGTAATCTTCTATATCAACGGCCCACCCTGGCATTTTGAACCCGATCTGCATTACTTCGACCCTTATGGCTGGTACTTCGATCAGCCTCCTCTGCACCTCCCATGGTAACTCTACCTCATCTATGGCTGATGCCGCCTTTGCTAGCCTATCTGTCACTATGTTGTTCGCCCTTGGAATCTGCATTATAGATAAATATTCGATCTGGTCGTGCAGTAACAGTACCTGCTCGTGGCATTTCTTAAGTTTTTCTCCTTTAGTGGCGTAGGCCCCTATGACCTGGTTCACCACTATCTGAGAGTTTGCTTTCACTTCTACCTGTTTGGCGCCTAACGCCTTGGCTGCAGATAACCCAGCTATTAAGGCCTCGTATTCTGCTTCGTTATTAGTGGTCTTGAAGGTGAGCGTTGCCATATAATAAAGCTCTTATTTTGCTTCTGTGATAATGTGTACCCCTATACCGCGCCTTGTTTGACATGCCGACTCATCAACAAAGATAGTCCAGGGTTGACTTGGAGGGGGCATCGCGATCTCTGTAGGGAAACCACTGAATTCAGCCACGAAATCCATGAGGGCTTGACCTTTAATTGTGTTTCTGGACACATAGCTAATTTCAACCATGCGACCAGGCACCCAAACGAGTCCAGCTTCTATAGTACCTTTCAAAGAGGGTGTTCTGTCAGAACTTTTATGGGGTGAGTCAGGAAGTACGGTTGCTACGGCTACTATTATTGTGAATGCTAGCATTTCTATTCGTGAGTGTCTAACTTCGGCGTCTTGTAAAGAACGACTAGTGTAGTACATAGATGCCTGAGTCAGAGTTTTAAATTTCATACCGTACCGGCCCGTACGGTTGAAATATTTCGTTTCTATAGTGCAGCTGGTATAGAGAAGAGTAGTGCTTCGTATCGGTCAGAATTTTGACTGTTTCGGCCCGTACCGACTGATATTTCGACCTTTACTTTCTTCATCTTTTTTTTTTCATTTCTTCAAACTACAAGCTCATTTTTTAACCCCTAATTCAAATCAGATTATTTATAATTTATATATATTTATATATAATTTATTCATATAGAGACTATTATTTTAGAATATAATATTGTAATAACCCGATCCTAAGATTAAGCCATAAGATAAGTTTTATGTATTTTTCTTATAACTAGAAATATATTATTATTATTATTATTATTATTATTATTATTATCAGATTTTATATTTGTTCTTTTTAATAAGATTATTATCATTTTATTTTTTGGTATTTTATTATGACTCGATTTTACAATAGTAGAGATTTGTTTGAATTTGAACTTTATTTCTCTCTATCTCTGCCCATAAGCCTCATTCTTATCTCCAAATCTCATCTTCGTTTCTCCTTCTGGTTGATCATCAAAACCAACTTTAAAATCCTATTAGCAAACGTTTCTTTCTCCTCTATGAAAATCCCACGAGGGCCCTCTGAAATAAACACAAAAGCCTCCAAGCTCGTACATCTCTTAGTGTTAGTTGTTAGTGTTCTAAGAAGTCTCTAGAATAAGCATTGAACCTTCTTAAGTCATCGTAACAACTCATCTGCTGCCAACCCGTAAGCTTTATTCATCGGTAGCCACCTCAAGAAGTCACTCACTTCCGCCGAAACCACTGCAGCCTCCCTCCCAGTAACCGACAACCACCACAGCAAACCACCCTCTCCTCGGCCACAGAAATCGCTGACCAGCTTAGCCCCATCGAGCCCACTCCTTGTCGGTTAGCCCACTGCCGTCCACCAGCCTTCTCTCTCTCTCTTGTTTCGGCATAATAGAGCTCTCTCCCTCCTTCTCTTGGCGTCGTACCATCACTGCCCAGAGAACCCAGTCACATCGCCGGTCTTTCCCCAGCCACCCAGAGCCACCATCTTCTCACCCAGCTCAGCCACGTGCTCCCCCTCCACTTGGTGAGTCCCTATCTCTCACATGACTTTTCTCCTTGTTCTATTTCCGTGTGATTTAAATCTCCTGGAGCCTTTGACTCTTAAAGGGCCTTGGGCCCTAAGCCCATTCGGCCAGCATATTTTTCCTAAGACAGAATGTTAGGCTTACTTTTAAAGGATCTTGTAATTTTAATTGAGCTTGTGGACTCTTGTGGGCTTGAGTACTTTATTTTTTGATGGGTTGGGCTTAATATTTTAAAGGTGAGTTTTTACTTAAATAAATATATTAGTCAAATGCTCATTTTTATAAGAAAGTGTTGAAAGAATTTGAAATATATTTTAAAGTATACTATTGAGCTAAATATTTTGTTGATATTCCTTTGTCTATTTAGTAGAATTTTAATAAAATTATTATATTAAGAATATTTAATTAATATTAATAATTATTAGATTCCTTATAAGATTAAATAATTATGTTAAGAAATGAAATTTATTTCAAGAATTTGAGTTTTTATGACTTATTTAAAATAGCCTAAGTATTTTATTAAATTATAATATATTTAAAATATCAGGATTTATTGATTATAGTGTTAAACAAACGATTTATTTAACTATTTTCTAGATTATGAATTTAATTAGGTAGGATATTAGTACATGTTATTCCTAAACAGATTTAGTGATATTTAATACCGTGCATAAGTGGCGAACTACAAATTGAGATTCAAGAAGAAGCGTAGCAAGGTAAATAATTTGATCATAAATTAGGATCATCACATTTCAGCTTATATATTTATTATTAGCGCCAGTTCTTTGGCAACCATTTTTATGTACTACTCATGTCATATACAAACATGTCATCCAACATAGTACAAGATCATGTCATTCCGCACCATGTTCAAATTCAGAAATTATAATTATGTATGTATTATGTCATGCATCTTAGGCCTGTGCAGAAAAATCGCAGACCCGACCCGTTCGAATAAATCGACCCAACCCGTCTGATAAAATGCGTGCGAAAAGTGTTTTCGGGTCGAACCCGTAAAATGCCTGTTTCAACCCGCCTAAAATCACGCAAATCACACCCTAGCTCTCTCGTTACCTTTGTCGACTCTTCCCAACCCAATCCACCCTTTTCACCTCTCGCTTTCTCTCATTTTTCTCACCTTTTCTCTGTTTAAGGATTGAGGCCGCCGAGGATGCTCCGTTCAACGAGTTCACTGCCAATGAGATTGAGGCCGCCGAGGACGTTCTGTTCAACGAGTTCACTGCCGATGAGATTGAGGCCGCTAACATCCTGCTCCATCTCCCTCAACTATTCTTTGAGTCTGAGAGTTGCTATAAATTTCCTTCATGGGGTGCCACAAGAAAGAGATCTTTGGGTCTCCAATTTATCTGACAGTGTAGGCAACTGCATGAGCCCAATATGCTCTTTCATGGCCAGATTCTCGTTGAATGAAGGTAGTATATTTGGATGTTGATCTTCGAACATTGGATACCAATATGTTTCCTCAAACATCCAGGACTTGGAAACCTCCTTCAAATCAAAACCCAAATCAAACTCTCCTAGAGTCTTTCTCCTTCGATTCTTGCTCCTCTGCCGTCTTCTCCTTGTCCTCCTTCTCTCTTGCTTCTCTATAGGCCTCTGAGACTCCAGAAAATTCATTTCAACCAGCTCGACGATCTTGGGTTTGACAATTTCAATAGCAAACTCACCACATTTGGGGCACATGAATGTGATCACCGAAATCTCAGCACTCAATAATATCAATAATATTTTGGAAGGAGATTCGTGGTTTTTGCTTCAAATTGGTCTGATATAATTTTCTTTTCCCTTCTAGTTTTTTAAAGAAAAAATAACAAGGGTTGGCCCGATAACAGGTTGGGTCCGACTGAGATTTATCCGCATTTATGCGGGTTGGGTCGGGTTGGCCCCAAATATTAAACGGTTCGGTCGGGTTGCAGCCCTAATGCATCTCATGGCATAAGATACGTAAACTATCTTAAGTTCAAGTATAAGATAAGATCAGATCAATTAATCAGATATCCATTCAGATGTATGGTACCAATGCAGTTTAGATAAGAGTGGATGTGCAATCCAAGGACTAAAGCGTGGTCCACAATAGTATGCTAGAATACTATCAGCGGCTCCCCTTCCTGCAGTGGGACGTGGTGCCGGTGCACAATCTCGCACATAGGGTTAAGTGTATTGGTCAGTCAGTTAAGTCAAATCAGTTAGTTAATTCAGATATATCAGTCATGCATAGCATAAACATCAGTATGAACAGTCATTGATTTTTAAGCTCTCAGCATGAAAACTTTTATGAAAACCTTATGTTTAGTATGTTTACGTTATGATGGATTTTTTTACTGAGTTTTCAACTCATTTTAATTTGTTTTCATGTTTTTAACCACACAGGTAATGATGATGAATACAAGTAGGTAGGCCAGGATTAGAATGAGTAGTTGATTTAGTTTCAGACATTCTAGAATAAAATTATTTTTATGACAAAAATTTTATTTAGTTTATTCATTTAATATTTTTGGAAGACATTTTATTAGATATGAGATTTCTTGCCGGGTTTATTTTATGAAAAACACGTGACACTCCTAGCCTACGGGAATGGAGTGTTACAAACATATATTTATATATATAATTTATTCATATATAGATTATTCCGAAACGGTATCGGTACTGAAATATCTCATTTCAATGTCTTGACCGAAACGGTCATCGGTATGGTATTCAAAACATTGGCCTGAGTTCCTTCTTCTTCTTTCATTAAGACGACTGATATTGTTTGGGGGGATACTACCAAGTATATGTACAGAGTATCTCCTTGGTTGGGTTGTTTTAACAGGGAGGGCTAGCCAAGTATTTTTTTCAATTCTTTGAATGCTTGGTCGCACTCTTTATTCTAAGGGTGTACTTGCTTTGAAACTCGAAAAAAGGGGAGACACCTATCTATTGATCTTGATACGAACCTGTTCAAGGCTGCAACTCTTCCTGCCAGGCACTGGGTGTCGTTGATGGTTTGGGGTGGCATCATCCTCAAAATGGCTTCTATTTTTTCAGTGTTGGCCTCTATTATCCTTTCTGAAACTATGAATCCCAAGAATTTGCTTGAGCTCACCCCAAACGCTCACTTAGCTGGATTTAACTTCATCTTGTACTTTCGCAATACCGCAAAAGACTCTTCAAGATCTGTTAAGTGCTGATCAAGCTTTTTACTTTTTACCAATAGGTCTTCTACGTAAATCTCCATAGTTTTCTCAATCTGGTGCTTAAACATTCGGTTAATCAACCTTTGGTATGTTGTCCCGGCATTCTTCAATCTGAAAAGCATTACTAGATAGTAGTAAAGTCCCCTATCTGTTATGAACGTCGTCTTTTCCTCGTCTGCCTTGTTCATCCTGATCTGGTTGTATCCGGAGTAGGCGTCCATAAAGCTCTGAAATTGGTTTTCGACTGTGGTATCTACGATGACGCCAATTCAGGAAAGTGGAAAACTGTCTTTGGCTTTGGGACAGGCTTTGTTAAGGTCGCTGAAGTCCATACACATTCGTCACTTGCCATTTGCTTTCTTAACTAGTACCATGTTGGAAAGCCACTCTGGGTAGTGTGCCTCCTGTACAAAGCCTGCTGCCAAGAGCCAATCTATTTCCTCTGCTATGGTTGAGCATTTCTCAGTGCTGAACGACCTCCTCTTTTGTTGCACCCTCTTAGCTTCTGGATTGACGCAGATGCCGTGCTCTATGATTGAGTTATCAATCCCAGACATATCCTCATGGCTCTATGCGAACACATCTCTATGCTCGATTAATACTTGCTTCAAAGCTTCCCAACATTATGACTAGAGGTTTGTACTAACTCTTGTTGTAGCGGTTGGGCGATTCGGGTGCAACTGCACTATCTCTAGAGGCTTGTTCGCTTCAGCTTGCATAAAATCCTCTTCATTTTTGGCTTCCATGTTCGGTTCCTCGCTTGTGAGTGGCGGGGGCAGTGGAGGCTATAATGGCTCGCGCCCCTTTGGGCTACTCACTATGGAGACAGCCAAAGCCCCATTCTTCTGTTCATGGGCATAGCATTCTCGAGCCGATGTTTGTTTGCCCTGGACTTCACCGACTCTCGCTTCTGTTGGAAATTTCATTTCAAGGTGATACGTAGAAGTGACCGCCTTGAGGTTATTGAGGATCGGGGCACCCTATCATAGTGTTGTAGAATGATGGAGCTTTTACCACCAAGAAGTTCGCCATGGTGGTGACTGCGTGGGCGCCTTGCCCTGCTGGTACTGGGAGTGCGATGGCTCCTACCAGTTGGACGACTTCCTCTAAGAATCTCTTCAATGGTGAAGGCGATGGTCGTAACCTGTCAGCGTTGATCCTCATTCTAGTGAATACGTCCCAAAAGAGGATGTCTGCGGAGCTCCCGTTGTCAACCAGAATACGCCTAGTTGTGTAGTTGGCTAGGCATCATTGTGGGGATATACGACCCCTTCGCAATCTTCATCTTCGAAAGAGATAGTCGGTATCGCTTCTGGCTTTAGGTATTTTCACAGCTCGTCTGCCATGTTTATCTCGTGATCTCTCGCTCTGCGGTCGTGGGTATTTTGGCCAGATGCTGTGGCTCTGCCCCCAGCGAACATGTCTGCTATTGTGCTGATTTCTCCTAGGGGCTGTCCTTGGTTTCTCCTGGGTTGCCGGGAGTTATTCCTTCTTCTTTCCTCCTATCTTTGGCGCTTAGGGCTCCTGCCTTGCCTCTTGCGATTTTCCTCTCTCTGTGGTTTGATGGAATCGGCCAACATTTTCTCTAGCTCCTCACTTCGAGTCATTCCTTCAACCAGCCTCTTTATGGTCAGGCAATCCTTGGTCCAGTAGGAGTAGCTTTGATGATAAGTACAATAATTTTGGTCTTTTCTAAGCAAGGACTCTTCCTTCCTCAAGCTTCTACTACTTTCCTGCACATTGTGAGTGTTGTGTATCGACTGGTGCCCCTGGTCTTGGCAGCTAGTGTATCGGTTTCGCGTGTTATCATGGTTTGAGCTTCATCTGTTTGTCTTTCTGTCTTTGTCTTTAGTGCTGCTTTGGTTTTCGCTCTTCGATTTTGCCTCCTGTTTTTGTGGTTCAAGCAAGGCTTGCAAGGTATCCTCCACGTTGATGAAGTCATCCGCTTTGTCCATGAATTTTCTTAACATAGATGGAGTCTGTTGGGCCAGCTCGGCCATGAACGGGCTTCGGGGCCAAACTCCTCCCAGTAGTGCTGCCAATGTGATCTTTTCGTCTTGATCATCAGTGGTAAGCCTTTATTTATTGAAGCGCACCAAATACGTCTTCAGGCTTTCTCCTTCCTTTTGTTTTATGGTTAGCAGGTAGGTTGTCGGTTTTCGACATCTCCTGCTTGCCATAAATTGTGTAAGCTTAGCAAGCTCTTCAAAGCTACTAATTAACCCGGGGCAAAGGGTCCCGAACCATCCTCACGCTATTCCCTTCAGCATTAGTGGGAAAGCACAACAAACTACCTTCTTTGGAAATCCGTGAAGAGTCATGTGTGCCTTGAAGTTCTCAAGATGATCAACGGGATCTTTAGACCCATTGTATAGATCGATATGTGGCACTTTGAATCTATCCTGTAGGGGGACCGCCATGACCTCTGCGCTGTAAGGGAGGTCCGTGCAGGTGAGGAGTTGCTCCACGGAGGACGAGCCACCCATCCTTTTCGCCATTTCCTCGTTATCCTTCTGCAATTGTTCGACAACAGCCATGACTTGCCTCAACCTTTCCTCCGCTTCTGCTAACCTTCCTTCTGCTTCGATCATGTTTGGTTTCGGATCTCGATTGGCTCGTGATCGTGTGATGGTTGGCATGTAAAAATCACGTTGAAGTCTATAAAGATCCCACAAACAGCACCACTATTGAGGATGTGTTTCACACCACCAACTGTACGGATGTCTTGCAGTCATAGAAAGGGGTGGCGCTTGTTGCCCTGTGTAAGCTCCGATACTTAAGTTAGTAACGATAGATGGAAAGAATGTATATTTAGAATTCGAGAGAGAGGTTTGTTACCTTTATCGATCTATTTATAGAAGAGCATGACGTGATGACCATTAACTTTGGTCAATGGTCTCTTGTACCTTTCTCCAAAAGATGTTTCCCTTTTTGTCATGCTACTTGGGTCTAGCTGAGGGCCCTATCCCCGTAGATTTAGGGATGTCTTATCTCGTGCTTCGGGTCTTTTGTCTGCGAGACTCCTAGCTTTAAGTCTTTGATAGGCCTTCTGGAACTTACGGGTGGGTTTGACCCTAGGAGATGGGCTCGAAGCCCAGGGGCCTAAATATCACTTCCAACATTCATTCAAGCTATTGGTTCCAAACGTATACACTACATAAATATTTAAATCCTTATATATATACTAGAAAACGACCCCGGGTGTATTAGCTCCGGAGTGCATCTGATATAATGATTTAAATAAAAAAAGTGAAAAAGTCAGTAACTTATTTGTCTGGAAAAAGAAAATACAAGGTTAAAGAAAGACAAAAAATAAGATTAAAAAAAAAATCTGAACTTCAGTAAAGTATGAGCATTGGTCTGTATCCATATTAAATTATCTATTTACTCTCTATATAATAATAAAATATTATTAATTTTTTATTTTAAAAAATTGAAACAAAAAGAAAGGAAAATGAGTACACTATCAGAACAAAAAGGACGTAAAAAATAGACGTCAATTCATGTGCGCCGTGGGGCTATTAAGGGTCATTTGGTAAAACATGATCTTTCATTTAATTCTACAAGGGCGCTACACGTCAAATGGTCAAGGGTCATAATGACCTTTTGGTAAAACATGATCTTTTATTAAATTCTACAAGGAAGTTACAAGTCAAATGATCAAGAGTTTTAAGGACCTTTTGGTAAAATAAGATTTAACGGACTTAACGAAAAAATAAGAAAAATTAACGAAAAAATAATAAAAATTACTATTTACAATTAAAAAATTATTTATTCTAATAGAGTATATATATATATATATATATATATATATATATATGCGCGCACGCATATCTATTACTATATATAAAAGCCAAGTTCGGCTTCTCCAACGTGTAATGCATTCCGTGTCTTTCGATTTTAAATTATGCACTTTCAGTTTTTTGGTATTTGTCATCGCGCCTGAAATGGCAGGTTTATTTCTGCGTGGCTCTCACTCAGGTTTATTTTTGGTATTAAACCATTTCACCAAGCCGTCGCACTGTGAAGCCAAGCAAGCATCTCGGCAAGCTGCACATCCAACACCCAAACCAGTAAGGCAACCATCGTAAACTACATGCACCAAGCCCAAAGCCCCACCGCACTACAGCCACCACCACTACCTTTAGTTGGAAACCCAAAACTAGACGTGACCCCACAAGGGGATTCACCGTTGCACCATTACGAAGATCAAATCGAGAGCCTCTGTTTTAGGAGGCCAAAAACAAACTATTCTGTTCATTAAGATTGGAAGATAATCCAAAGCATGGAAATATAATAGTAAAAGCAACATTAAGTGAGACGACACACTCTGTTTTAGGAAACCAAAACAGGACATTATAGGAACGTCACAATTGCACCGGTTCTCAGAACTTTTCAAGGTTAAAACTCAATGCGCGGACCAAAAGAAGGTTTATGGTGAGTGGGATATAGTGGAGAAATTTAATGCGAGTGGAATATATATATATAGAACGGTAGTAAACCTGTAGAGTTTGTTTTATGAACTTGCGCACTCCGGATATATATAATATAATATATATGGGTTGTGGACACACACACACACACACACACACACACATACATATATATATATATAAGTTGCTCGTTCAAGGTCCAAGCCGCATATATATAATATACATTAGATATATATACCTGGACACAGTCTCCGCATATATATTGATGAGTAGTTGTCTTGACTGTGTTTAACGCGAGTGGGATGTGTATATATATATACATATAACGGTAGTAAGTGGGTTATAGGAAATAAACCTGGACACTCCACATTCGGTGGGGAATTAGGCACTATTTCCAGTGCAGAAAATCCTTTTTTCTGTGGGAAAAAAACAGAGACTTCCACTTGCCGTGGTTTTTGGGTAAAAGGCGAGTTACAATTGAACAGGTGCAAAGAGAGAGTTGCACTAAGTACTGTGAAACATTAAGGAAAAAGGCAACCGTTATCAAAACATAAACTGCTATCGAAGAGGCAACCGTTTTAAAAAATTAACCGAAGAAACTAAAGTAGCAAATACGAAGTGGTTCTCTTTCTTTCACTCTTTCGATCATATATATTTTGGAAAGTTACGTTTTTTTGTTTCACTTTCTTCTCCTCTTGCTCTCTCTCAAATCAATGCCACTTCGACCACGACGCCAAGCCACTGTATATTTCTGAATTAAATTGTGTTTTGGTTGTGGAGGTGCCGTGACTTCATCTCAAAAATTTTGGTTTCAGATCCTGTAGCGGTTAGTAATTTATTATTTCCTATAATGATATTTTTGTTTTCATGCAAATGCATTTGTATTTTTCCTATTCTAAAAACAAGTTGATAGATGTGTTTATGTGTAGGGCCACTCTTTCTGAATTAGTTCCAATACTGTGTCATTTCTTTATTATTATTATTTTTAAATCAATGCAAGTTTGGTCTTAGAAAGTCTTCAATTGATGGGCATATATATATATATATGGTGCACAAACAGAAACTAAAACACGAGATTTCATACAACTTTTCAAGTTCTTCAATTGAATAGTAAATAAATAAGGGGCGAAAATTTTTTTGCTCTACTTAATTGGTATGAAAACTGAGGAATCCAATGAACGCGAACTTATTTTGGCGGTACTCATGATCACGTTCACCATAATCGTCTGCGTGATACTGATCCCACAACTTTTAATGCATTATTATTTTTGGTTGGTATGCTTTAATTGCTCTGCAATTTTTTTTTTTTTTTTTGTTAAGTGTTGAAAGGAATTTCATACATACATACAATATTATATATATGTAAATAAATAAATATTATAAACAGATAGACATATCGATTTGATTAATGCAATCGGCCTAATCTATCATAAATATACGACTCCATTGTTGGCAAAGAATATATCTTTCTACGACTTGATGAGTACAACTTAAAATATGGACTGAAAAATTACAAAATTCAACGAATATTTGAACTCGAATTTATAAAATCAAAGTTAATTAAAAAGGTAATAATAAATTATACAATTTGGTATTTGATCATATTTTCTATCAGATCTTATATTTATAATGGTTTTAGTTCTCATTATTCAATCAATTTGTTGGGGGTGTTGATCAGTACACTGATATAGTACTATACTTTACTAGAAATATAATGATTAAAATTTTTATACATAAATATTTTTTAGTTATATTAATCTTATTTCAGGAAACTACTGTAGACATCGATCTCGACATCAACTCAAATACAAAGGTAGATGATCATAAATCTCAAGCTACATCATCCAAGAGGAGAAAAATCCGGAAAAAAAAATATTAATTGAACAATCGTGACTCATATTAATTCTATCTATTTTAAATTGTTTTAAATTGAACAACCATATATTATATATATATATATACATATGTATATTACATTTTTAATATTGTAAATTAATCGTGAAATATTTATTGGTAAAGTGAACTCTTTTATATGCTTAATAAAATGTATATATATTTGATATACATTTTATTAATAGTTGTGGTAGTAATTATGTATATTAATGAACTATTTAGAGTTATAAAATTCAGCATAAAACACAAAGGAAGAGAATTATAAAACACAGGCTACATCTAAGAGGAGAAAAATCTAGATAAAATAGTAGATTGATATAATATTTATAAATGTAAAATATAAATATACAATCGTGTCTCATATTAATTGTATCTATTTTACATTATTTTTAATTGAATAATTATATATATATATATTAAATTTTTAATATTATAAATTGATCATAAAATATTTATTTATAAAATGAACTCTTTTATATATACATGTTTCATTTTATTTATATTTGATATATATTATTTTAATAGTTATGATAATGATTATATATAATGAAATATTTACAGTTACGGTCCGTGCATTGCGTAATAATTTAGCGATGGATGTTCAGCTTACATAGCACGTGAGGATGTGGGTACAACGTACACGTACGGGGTGGTCCCGTGCCAGCTCTCTCCCCTCCGGCCCGCTTGGCACCGCGCGCACCTAAACGGTTGAGTAGAAGCGCGCGCGAGGTGGTTAATAACATGGAAGAGAAAGCTGGTACTCGTTAATTGGTGCGTATGTACGTACAGACTGTTATAACCTAACTACAGCGTACAAGCAAGGGAGACAGACTGTTGTAACTTACAGCGTACAAGCAATCTGCAAATTACGGATCCCTAACAAATTAAAAATTAAAAATTAAAAAAAATAAAACACAGAAAGAGAGAGGAAGAAAAAAACGGACCTCCAATCACACACACACATAATACGTACGTATGTATGTATTTCTGTAACTAGCAGAAGACGGAGAAGCGTTCAAATTCAAAACGATTTGCGTGCCTCCAATGTCGGTGTCCGTCCACCCTCGCACTTTCTTTTTTCTTTCTTCCTTCCTTCCTTTCTTACATCGAATCTCCTCCTCATTCCAACTCTCCCCTTCCTCCATCTGTCCCCCAACCGTACGGGCTCCCACTAAAACCTCTCTCTCTATCTCTCTCTCTCTCTCTCTCTCTTTCGATTTCTCTCTCCATTTATTTTCTAATGACTTAATTTGGCTGATCAGCAAGACATTTTAATTTGCCTCGTCGAAACTCCATCCACCGGTAGGTTTACCATCGGTCTCCCCCTGATCTCACTCTGCTTTTCTTTCGCTTCATTTCTCGTCCAAAAGAATTAATTAACTCATCATTACCACTAAGTTTTCGTCTTTGATTTTCCTTGTTGGTTATGCATGCATGGCTCCTGCATGGATTAAAGACGAAGGCGCTATTTAGCACCAGCTGGATCATCATTTGAATTGCACCTGCTAATCAAACGTAAGCTGCTTTATCACCCGGTCTGCGATTGAGGAAAAATATTCAGTTCCGTTTTTGCTCCATCTTTCCTGCTGTCTTTATCGCACATGGAAAGAATTGGACGTTCCGTCATGTTTCGCTTTTCGTTTTCGTGTGTAATTGATCTGATCCGGTCCAGAACCTGATCATGGATTATATATGATTTTATAATGTTCAGGATCTCTCAAAATAGACCTCGTTCTTTCAATTCTCCTGAAGATTTTCGGGGACCTAGATTGTGGTTGTTATCTTGAGCATCTCCTTTTTCTCTCCCGTATAAAATCCAAGTTAAATAAATGACGACCGTTTTTTCAATTTTTATATTGATTACTTGTTAACATCCTTGTTTTCCAGTTACTGTCAACCACTACTCTCCAAATTTTCTTCTCCTTTCCTACGTTTCTCTGCTGCCAAATGGAGCATTTTTCGAATCTCATTTTTTCAAAAATATTTATCGTGAGCGCGCTTGATTCTTCTTGCGGCTAGGGTTCAATTATCGAGTTATATATACAAACGCATAAACGTTTTAGTTCTGATTTTGTTTCTTGTTGTGGTTTGGCAGGTAGAGATTAAAACAGAGGGAAACACATAAATTCCTTCCCCGACCGAGGAGGTGACAGCAATGTCGACTTCCGAGTCGGTCCAAACGGCCCTGGCGAGGAGGCCATCTCGCAGCGCCGCCATGACCACCTTCTCCATGGAGGTCTTCGACAACGAGGTCGTCCCCTCGTCCCTTGCCTCTATTGCTCCCATCCTCCGAGTCGCTAACGAGATCGAAAGCGAGCGACCTCGAGTTTCCTATCTCTGTAAAGTTCTCTATATCTCCCTGATCTATCTGTACGTCTGTATGTATGCATGCACGTGTTTGTAACTAGGGTTTTGGTGAATGTGGATGTTGTGAATTCGGTTGTGCGACACTGCGAGTGTGCCGAAAGTGATTTCTGCAAGACTGCAAGTGTATGTTTTCCCAGTTTTTATGAAAGTACTTTTCTGGTTGGTTATTATGGAAGGTCGATTCTATGCGTTTGAGAAGGCGCACAGGTTGGATCAAAGCTCGAGCGGGCGTGGCGTGAGGCAGTTTAAGACAGGGCTCCTGCAACGGTTAGAAAGGGTACTTACTGACTTCTCTGTCCTTTTTCTGAAAATTAAATTTGATTGATCTGAAAAGTTAAGTTCTTTTAAAAATAAATCTGTTTTCGGATTAAGAGCATCCCCTGGCAAATACACCTTTAAAATTTAGTTAATATAATATAAATTTATATATGTCTATTTCATTTAAATTTAATTTTTAAATTAAATTATTTATTTTCTTTCTATATAATGATAAAAAAAAAATTCTATTTACAATTCTAAATGAGAAACTGCATATCTAGTCCATTGATGTATGAGGTAAAAGGAAAAAAATATTATTTTAAAAAAGATATTATTGAATTAGTCTACATACATTTTCTAAATAGGAATTGTTCAAGTCCATACAATTATATTTAAAAATTACAACAATATTCTTTTTAAAATGTTATTTTTTTTCCTTTTATTCTTATTTATCAATGAGACTACACACGTAATCTCTACTCATGACTGTAAATAGAATTTCTCAAATTTATATAGACATGTCTAATTCAATATAGGGTGTTTTAAGTGTCTCGTTAGTTAAATTTAGTTAAAGTTGGATTTTAGAGAAGTCAATGAGAGTGATCTAACATAAGCCCTATAGAGTAGGTAATGCTACTTATCATTTCAAATCTTATCATCTTTTTATTATTTTATGATATGATATTAGATAATTAAAATCTATTTATTATATTTTACTTGTAAATCTATAATTTAATATCACATTATAAAATATTTTTTATTTAATATCACATTATTTTATGATAAGAAGATGATAAAAAATAAAAAAGGATGAATACATTTTTTCATAGATTAGTACTTCGAGTATGTAACGTGTTCGGATGCTGACGAAAAGAGGACCCTTGATGTTTGTGAAGGCAACAGTGATTGCAACCCGAAGCGCGAGCGGTCCTACGTCTCAACGCCTGGGAGAGGGAGGGCGTCTTATAAAATTATATATCAGATTTAAATTTTATTTTACGATAAAGTATATCTCCACACCACGTCTAATCATGCTGTTTTATAAATTTAATACTTTTTATAATTTTTTACTAATTTTAAATGCATCATGCTAGTGGGCGCCTATCCTTTAGGGCATACCACTTCATTTTAATTTTCTTATTATTTTATTTTTAATAATTTTAATTATTAAAAAAATATGCAACTTTACTAATAGTTATTTTTTTAATTATTAAATAAAAAATTAAAATATTTGAACGGTAATTTTGAACAATAATTTTGAGAGAGTCCACTGACATTTTCCATTTCAAATACTTGATGAATGAAGATCAGGGACCAGGGTGCACTCATCCAGAAGATCATTAGGAACATAGATTTTGATTCTCAAGTTATGATCCGTTATTTTTTACCCAATTAGATAGGTCAATATACATCCTATAGCTAGGTATTAGCCTTAATTAACCTATTATATGACAGTTGATTAATCTATTCTTTCTTCCTCATTTAATATAAACACAATTATTGAAAATTTTCTGCTTCCTGTAGATTTACGCCGATGATTAGTTGTTAACTATAGACTTGATTAAATCTTTGAGTTAGTTATAAGGACTTTTATTTTTATTATGGACAAATAAAACTAAAATCCCTTGATATTTTATTCTTAACAGCAAGATCGTATATATATTTTTTGATCTTTAATACTCATCATCTTCATATCACACTTATTTTTATTTTTATTAGTTTTATTTTTTTAAACTAATTTAAATTTTCTACTAATCATCCATTTATCATACATTTGGTTAGAGAAACAAAATGTGTTGTATGAGAATGATGAATATAATTTTTTATTTTTTCTATCGGATCATAAACTATTTTATAATCATATCTATTAAGAGTTTATTTGAAAAAAGTTTCGATCTCAAAGTTCTGATCTGATTTGATCTGATCTTATTTCCAAACGTCATTCAAATACAAATATTTTCAAATTAATCATTGTATTTTTTTAAACTAATCATTACAACTTTTCTAAACTTTCAAACAAAAAATAAAAAATAATTCAACTTTTTTAAATCTCTAAATAAAAATAATATTAAAAAACTATTTTCTAAGAATATTTTAATTTTATAATATTTTTTATTTAATTTTTTTTTTCAAAATCTCATAAAATATTAAATTATTTTATTACTATTCACAAACTATCTTATTACTATTTACAAATTTCTAATCTCATCAAACTATCCATATCCGAAAAGCGTCCATCCGGATCCACCTGTCGCAACTTGCAACGAGGGGTTTTGGTAAAATGGGAACATTTACGGTTTTACCCGCTCTCATGGAAAGAACAGGACCGTGGTTTTCTTATAGGTTAGAGAATGGGCTCGGTTCACAAGTGTTTTACTATGTTTTTTTCCCGTTAACCGATACTATTTCATTATTATTATTATTATTATTATTATTATTTTTGAAATAAATACTATTTCATTATTGAGTGAAATTTTATGGAAAATTGTAAACTTCATTATTCCACCAGATTGAAGGCATGATTATATTATGTTCCGAATTGAAGCGATAATTTGATTCCTTCTAAAAGCATAACTGGGAGGTATAGAATAATTCCACCGTGCATTTTTCTGCCAGAATGACCCTCCCTTCCCTTTTCTCTCGACATTTTCTAAAAGCAGATTTCAATTGGGTTGTTAGGACTATAATCTTGAGGCCGTAGTTATGGTACAATTAGTATAATTATGGGTGACTACCATTTTTTTCATCTGAGCTCGACGATGTATACACCATTTTAGTTTCTAAACTAGTACAATACCCCATTTTTTGTCAAACTAGCTGGGAAAATATTACATCCCGTCAGAAGTGAATAGTTTGAATGTAGAAATTTGGAGGTAATCTTTTCTCACAGTCCATTTGAAGCTTAAGGAGAATTGGTTCGACTTTTTTGACTCAGGACAATGCTTCTAGTCTTGCCTCTCGGGTGAAGAAGACGGATGCAAGGGAAATTGAAAGCTTTTATCAGCAATACTATAAACACTATGTTAGTGCTCTGGACCAAGGGGAACAGGCAGACAGGTATTTAAACAATTGCTATACTTCTGCTCTTGTTATTTTTCTCGTTTGTTTGTGGAGGACTGAAAGCTCCTGTAATATGCTTATTATATTCCAATTCTCGACAGAGCTCAACTCGGAAAAGCTTACCAGACAGCTGGAGTGCTATTTGAAGTGCTTTGTGCTGTTAATAAAACTGAGAAAGTTGAAGAAGTTGCTCCTGAGGTAGACTAATTAATTGTCATTTTATTTTGATGTTGTTCTGAAATCGGGTGATTTTCTGCCCGTGTCAGCCTTTTTTGAAACGCCCACTATCCGATGGCATAAGCTTGTTTGCAACAATGTCTCCATGAGCAGATTATCGCGGCCGCCAGAGATGTCCAAGAAAAGACAGAAATTTATGCACCGTATAATATTCTTCCTTTGGATTCCGCCGGGGCTTCACAGTCTATCATGCAGCTTGAAGAGGTATTCCCCTGTTGTGATTAATGTCGATAGCGACTTGTTTTTTTTATGCTTAGTTGAGGTGGCATTCAAGTTTCTTGCTTTCTATTTATACCAGGTTAAGGCTGCTGTGGCTGCACTGTGGAACACTCGTGGCTTGAGCTGGCCCAGTGCGTTTGAGCAGCACAGGCAGAAAGCAGGAGATTTAGACCTCCTTGATTGGCTGAGGGCCATGTTCGGGTTCCAGGCATGTTTTAACCGAGAAGAGAGAAAAAGATAGATACATGGTTGGATAGGGCCTAGGAGTCACTTTAAGATCTTCAACAAGTGTCTAATGCATTTGGTTTGTTTTTTCTGACTACAGAGAGACAATGTCAGGAACCAGAGGGAGAATTTGATTTTGCTACTTGCTAATGCTCATATAAGGCTTCATCCCAAGCCTGAGCCTCTTAACAAGGTATGCCCCAATTTCTCATTTTTGAATTCTAGTTTTGTCTACACTTTTTATGCCCCAGCAATTGTAGTTTCTTTTGTCCCTTTGATGATGGACGGTGATATGGCTGTTCGTGCATTTAAACGCTTGAGCAACTTTGAAGTTTAGAACTGAAGTGGGATATGTGTGTATGCATCTGCTGGTTACTTTACTGACAATCTGAACAGTGCTTCATGAGATTTTCTGCTTTATTTTGGCTCACGATCATAAACCCTGAGCACCGTCTTATATGGCTAGCCTGCCTTATTTATGATTTTAAACTATTGGCCGTGGCTAAACCTTTCTGATATTTCTTTGAATTTTTATGCAGCTTGATGAACGTGCTGTTGATGCAGTTATGAACAAGCTCTTCAAGAATTACAAAACATGGTGCAAGTTTTTGGGACGAAAACACAGTTTACGGTGAGATAACCATATCTACATTTTTACAGGTTCAACTTGAGCTCTTATGCATGATGTGGAACTTAATGCTAAAATAGACAAATCCGATTCCCTATAGGCTTCCTCAAGGTCAGCAAGAGATACAGCAGAGAAAGTTGCTATACATGGGCTTATATCTTCTTATTTGGGGGGAAGCAGCTAACATTCGCTTCATGCCAGAATGTCTATGCTATATATTTCATAATGTGAGTACTGCTCTCATCTGTGTGAATTCCTTTCTTGGTAATTTTTCATCTGATTTTTCCATCCGTTGTATTCATTATAGATTATTACATTTTTTATAATGATGGAGACTTTACTTTCAGATGGCTTACGAACTCCATGGCCTATTGGCTGGAAACGTTAGCATTGTCACTGGTGAAAATATTAAGCCTTCTTATGGTGGTGATGATGAGGCATTCCTGCGGAAGGTTATAACACCCCTGTATCGTGTAATAGAAAAGGTATGTTCTTGCAAAATCATATCTGTTGGTTCAAACTTCAGTTCTTTATTTTTGATATGAGAATGTTGCTGATGCCAGGAAGCCGAGAAGAGCAGAAATGGTAGAGCTTCTCACACTGCCTGGTGCAATTATGATGATCTGAATGAGTACTTCTGGTTCGTATGCGCTTGATATCAAGTTGCTGATTGAATATTGAGATTTTATTGCTTGTTTGGGTCTCTCTCCTTCTTTTTGAAGATTTTATTTTTCCTTGCATTTTTCTAGGTCGTCTCATTGCTTCTCTCTTGGTTGGCCTATGCGTGATGATGGTGATTTTTTTAAATCAACACGTGATATAGTACAGGTATTCTAATACTCTGAGAAGTTCCTACCACATTTCTGAAATTAGTTTGTGACTTCATCTTAAAATAACTACTATAACAGGGAATGAAGTGTTCTAGGGAAAAAGCTGGAACCACAGGCAAATCATACTTTGTTGAGACCAGAACTTTTTGGCACATTTTTCGAAGTTTTGATAGATTGTGGACCTTTTATATTCTGGCTCTACAGGTACTTTATTACTACAGATTGGAAATACTAGGCTGAATTTTCTTTTGTTGGCTCTCATTTAGTATGCATGTATCTATACTCAATTCTTTTGATACGTATTACAGGGAATGGTCATCATTGCCTGGAAAAAGATTAAACTAGTAGATATATTTCATGCAAAAGTCCTATTCGATCTATCCACGATATTCATCACTGCAGCCGTTCTTCGTTTCCTTCAATGTATGTTATGCTCACTTACAGCTGCAATGCTTATTTATATTCAATTACTATTAATTCTTTATAAATAGCCACTTTGAATATATGCTGCTTGTATCTCTTTTTCTAAGCATCTTATACTGTAAAGTAGTTAGTTAGTGCTAGCGACAATGTTTACTTAGACTTGGAGAGAAGTCTGTAATTATCCTAGTACTTTAAAATAAACACGAATTCCTGTTATGAATAATTCTGTGAATCATGTTTGAATCAGTGTCTAAAAGTAGATGATATAAGTTGGCAAAAAGAAGGAAGGAGAGAAAACTAATTGATTCTTGGAATAAGATTTCTTCAATACATAGCAGTACTTATAAGCAGGATTTCCACATAAGAAATATTTTCAAATAATATCCAGTTTCCAAATGTACTTATATAGTTGCAAATGTTTTAGATGTTATCTATAAAATAAATGCTTTTGAGGAGTGGATACAAACCTGATTTATTTTTCATTTCTGTATTTTGTGGTTATTGCATTATTCTGGAGCCTCGTTATTGGTGGTTAATCTCACTTTGTAAAACAAGACATTTTCTTCGATAAATACATAAAAGAAGACGCTTCCTTAGATAAGGCAGAATGTGCATTCAAAAGGAAGTTACCTGGCTTCTTTCATTGATTTTCAAAGACTTTCCCACTTATTTTGACAAATTTGTGAACTTATAATGTATTTTTCACAAAACTAGCAGTTCTTGTTTCCTGGACAAAGTACAGTTTCCACCCTTGAACCATGGTTGTTTTACACTTCGCACTCCAAACTACCACAATTGACACATTACACCCTCTAACTACGAGAAACTGATAGCAACCTTGTCCCATTGTGGCTGTTAAGGTGGATGCAAAATAGGTAAAAATAGGCGGTGTGCCACAATCTTGATGATTGGATCTTAACAAAGGGTGCCCATTGCAACTTTTTGTTCATTTAAGGGTGCAATGTGCTCGTTTTGGTAGTTTGGGTGCAAAGTGTAAAACACTTTATAGTTTGAAAGTGGAAATTGGGGTTTCCCCTTGTTTTTCAAAGATATTGCTCATGAGTTATAAATTATGGGATGCTGTGGCTATCTGTTGTAGTCGAGAACTTTTGCAAAGAAAAGATTCAAATAAGGTAGATTTTCCTTAATTTCTCCAAGTTGGACCTACTTGGATCCTGTTGGAAAGTGAAAAACAGTTTGGGTACACTATGTGAGTGATGTATATGTGGATTTCATGGTGTCAGTTCATACGGATAAATTATAGGACTCATCTAAATGCTTACGTAGACATTTAACATGTGATCAATTTATATTCGATTTTCTATTAGTATGTTGGCCAACGAGAAAGATGTACCTCTGAGCCTGTCTATTATAGATAAGCCATTGTAGCCAAATCACATTAGTCCCTTTTCTTTATTCCAAGCATCCAAACAAACCAGCAAAGGCTGATGTGGCAGAGACAATAGCAAAAGTACTAGTCTCCGTTGATCCACCTTCTTTAATCTATATGTACATAGATTTCACATTAAGTCCATTTGCAACTTTCATTGCATCTACTGGGAAGTTTGAACTCACCTGTTTTTGTTTTTCTTTTTGATTGGGACACAAAGGAGGAGGGTTAGGGTTCCAAATTGCTCAGGCATGGGACTTGATATGAGCTTTGTATAGTTAGGACTCTCCACAAAAGAAAGTTGTTAGCATGGGAGCCAATGAAAATAATAATCTCACGAATGCACTACCACCTCCCAGTGCTCCCACTATAGGGAGAATTATTTGGTTTCGATGTAGCTGTTGGATCATTGCTCTACTCCTATATCTGCTATTGTTTTCAGCTTAGATGGTATTTGTATTTGAAGCAAGTTACAGCATTTTATGCCACTTCAATTTTGCAGCTGACAGTTTTTCTCATCTGTTTCTTTTATTTTGTTTTAGGTAATTTGGACCTTTTTCTGAACTTCCCAGGATATCATAGGTGGAGGTTCACTGATGTGCTGAGAAATATTCTCAAAATAATTGTTAGTCTTGCATGGGCCATCATTCTTCCGGTTTTTTATCTGCACTCATCTAAAATGGCTCCTAAAAACATAAAAGATATGTTGTCATTTCTCGGTGAAGTGAAAGGCATTTCCCCTCTATATATCATGGCTGTAGCCATCTATTTGCTCCCAAATTTACTGACAGCTGCTTTGTTCGTCTTCCCGATGTTCCGTCGTTGGATTGAAAACTCAGATTGGCATATCATTCGGTTCCTCTTGTGGTGGTCACAGGTAATTCTGTTGCTCTGCGCTTCTTATATCCTATGCTTTCTTGCATGTCTTGTATCATCATTCCTTGGGCTCGCCTAAGTTCTTAACTGGTAGGGCATTTGTTAAGCAAGCCAGTTGCAAGAGACTATAAGATGAAAGTAGCTGGGAAATCTACTGTAGCAAATATTGTATGAAATTGGGAAAAAAGATATTCTGCCTTGTTCACAACTGCAGACAGTGTTTCAAAAATTTTGTGCACGTGGGAGAGTGGAATCTATGCGCTTATGTTGGTTATGTTGCGAAGCAATTAACTTGCTCCCCATCAAGTAGATGTTTGACTAAAAACACATTCAAAAAAGTCCTTAGCACATGAACATAGGACCTTTAGGTTTTCGAGTATGTTGCAGGTCAACAAAGATAACTAATAGATGAGATGGGTTAAAATCTGTTGAGTGTACTCTTATAGCTAAATTCGTACTTTGAAGGGCAACGTATTGAGAATCAAATAATGTTGCATTCTTTTCAATTTTAGTTTATTTTTCCTTCTTTTTTCGGTGCCTCTGTTTTTCACAGATTTTTTTTCAATAGGGAGTATGATAATTCCGATTGATACAGAAAAGAAAAAGAAAAGATACTAACTATGGGATTCAGAATTCAGTTCTAAGTCATGTTTTATACTGACACCATTGGATTAGA
This sequence comes from Cyclocarya paliurus, assembly GCA_029856935.1. Lineage (NCBI taxonomy): Eukaryota > Viridiplantae > Streptophyta > Magnoliopsida > Fagales > Juglandaceae > Cyclocarya > Cyclocarya paliurus. The sequence goes on along the minus strand of CM056946.1, from coordinate 31,462,004 downwards.
AATAAATTTTGCCTGGCTGAGGCTTCAAACATAATAGGTTGAACTTAAACTCACTTAAAAATTCCCTTATTTGGAATACCAATTCGAAAAACACAGATCTAGTTTTACTAAGTTAATCTGAAGCTACTCTATTGATCCTGGTTGCAGAGCACCATATATATGTATGTGTGTGTGTGTGTGTGTGTGTCTTTTACTTTTTCTTTTGTTTTCAGCATCCCCAGGCCATAATAAATACTGTTATATCGCTTTCTTACTTTTGTGCAGCCAAGAATATATGTTGGGAGGGGAATGCATGAAAGTCAATTCGCCCTGATAAAGTGCGTATGACGTGGAAACACACTAATCTTTATCCAACGATTTAGAGTTCGGTATTTCAGTTTTTTGTTGGGTAGAAGTTTGCTTCATTTGTGTAGATAATTTTCTGATTTCAGGTATACTATTTTTTGGTTGGTACTTCTGAGTTCCAAGTTTGCATTCAGCTATTTTGTCCAGGTATTGGTCGGTTGGTGATTCTTAATCTTTCTATGTAAAAGAGGTATGTGAGGTGGTTGGATTTTCAGTTAAGCATTTTCTCTTTTTGTCTAGATAAAACCATTGGTGAAGCCAACACATGACGTAATGAATATTCATCGTATTGACTATGACTGGCATGAATTTTTCCCTGAAGGTATCTATATGCAGTTTCTTCATTCTTTTCATGTTTTCTAACTTAGGGGCCAGTTTATGCTAAGGTTCTGTTGTCAATGCAGCAAAAAAGAACTATGGAGCACTTGTGGCACTCTGGGTACCAGTGATATTGGTATGTGTTACTATATCTTTACGATTTTCAATCTGATATTTTGTTACTCTGTTCAGTTTGTCAGGGATGACACCTCCCACAGTGTCCTTTGGCAATGCACATCTCATATCACATTGTAAGTTCAATGCAGGTCTATTTCATGGACACTCAAATTTGGTATGCCATTTGCTCGACTTTATATGGTGGTGTTCTGGGGGCCTTTGATCGTCTAGGAGAGGTGACCCATTAGAATGATCTTTTTTTTTTTTTGTCTGTCCTAAATTATTCATGACATATTTTATCGTATTACTTAATGGATCATCATGCATCCTTTAAAGTGAATTATCTGCCCATTTTGTTTTGCGTTCATACTTCTCTATTTTTTGTTTGTAAGCACAAAAGATTTGCCAAAGCTAGGTTAATTGGGCCCTTTTTTATTTCCCAACAATACCTTGGTAGCATAACTCAATATTGGTGCTCTTGATAGTTGGATCAAGGATGACAGAATCGGAATGTGGACTTTCGGGTTGTTCATTTTGAGTTTTACTGAAGTCATTGTTATTTACCTCCCACATTAAACTGTCAAGGAGGCATAAGAGAATTTCTAGAAGTGGGAGATGTATCATATCAAGACTACATGACATTCTATATTTTTCTCTACATCTTGGTAAACTATATGCTGCTTGATGGCTACATTGTCAGTGAATCATTAGGTTGGTATTCCAGGCTTCATTAAACTCTCTCTCTCTCTCACTCTCCAATTTTAACAGGCACACTCTTTCCAGAATTGAGAAATATTAACATACGGCCATCATTTTCTTTTAATTCAAGCAAATGGCTTAGTCTTTCAGTCGTATCATTTGGCTATTGATGCATCTCACTTATGTTACTGAGGAAACCCGGATTGATTTAATTTTATGTGATCAACGAGATAAAATATGACAGTGGCATAGCAACAACTCCATGGCTTGTAGACTTGTGCCCAACTATTTTGACTTGAGTTTTGAGGCCAGTTTATGTTATTTTCTTTTTTTCTTTTTACAGATACGAACTCTTGGCATGCTAAGGTCAAGGTTCCAGTCCTTACCTGGCGCATTCAACACATATTTGGTGCCTTCTGATAGGTCACAGAAAAGGGGATTCTCTTTATCTAAGCGTTTTGCTGAGGTTGCACTTGTGCTTTCAAAACTTTTGTATATTATTAATTACCCTAAGTTGAGTAGAGACATACGTGTGTGCTCTTCATGTTTAATTAAAATCTTATTCTTTTATAGATCACGACAAGCAGGAGAAGTGAAGCTGCCAAATTTGCTCAGTTATGGAATGAAGTAATATGTAGTTTCCGTGAGGAAGATCTACTAAGCGACAGGAAAGGCCCTTGAACCAGTTTACTGTTTTTCACCTACTATCTTTTATTCATCATGCAGTTAAACTGAGTGGCTCCTTTTAAATGCAGGGAAATGGATCTTTTGATAGTTCCTTATTCATCGGATCCAAGCCTGAAAATAATTCAGTGGCCACCTTTTTTGCTCGCCAGCAAGGTTAGTGTAATTCTTCTCCAAAATATACTGTATCTGTCACTGCTTTTTATTTTGACTGTTTGTCTACATTGAAGATCCCAATAGCATTGGATATGGCTGCTCAATTTCGATCCAAGGACTCTGATCTTTGGAGGCGCATTTGTGCGGATGAATATATGAAATGTGCTGTGATTGAATGCTATGAATCTTTCAAGCATGTTCTGAATGCCTTGGTGGTTGGCGAAACAGAAAAAAGGTTGTTATTGGCACCTCTTGGTTACTAATTTGTAAAGTATATATTCAACCAATCCTAGATTCTATACCCAAAATAAACAAATTTAATGTATGTGATTCGTATAAAGTGTATATCCTAATTATATTTCAAGATTTCCAATTTTCTTCCACCTGGCTGACACTAATGCATAATAATTAACAGGATAATGGGCATCATCTTCAAAGAAGTTGAAAGTAACATTTCAAAGAATGCACTTCTTGTAAATTTCAGAATGGGCCCTTTGCCTACTCTTTGCAAGACATTTGTGGAGCTTGTGGGGATCTTGGTGAGTTTTTGGAGAAAAACTACTCGTCATAGCCAGAGTTTGTGTTTGTGTATGCATGACCATCATATAATAGAAACTCCTGTCTTCCGTTCCTTTTGCAGAAAGACGGCGATCCATCCAAGAAAGATACAGTGGAGTTGTTGCTGCAAGATATGCTAGAAGTAGTTACTCGTGATATGATGGTGAATGAGATCCGGTTCGTTAACTTTGTTGCAATCAGTCTGTTCGGAAATTATGTTAGAAGTTTAATGGTATAATCTGGATATATCCGTATATTATGGTACTTGCTTTCTCTCATATAATATATGTCATTCAGTGAACTGGTAGAGGTTGGTCATAGCACCAAGGATTCTGGAAGGCAACTTTTTGCTGGCACCGATGCCAAACCTGCTATAGTGTTCCCTCCTATAGTCACTGCACAATGGGAAGAACAGGTAAATTATTAAATGTTACTAATAGTAATGGAAGTATCAATTCTACATTTGAATTTTTGTAAACATTACACAATTTTGTTGCATGCCACTGTTTGTAGATAAGACGCCTCTATATACTATTGACGGTGAAGGAATCAGCCCTTGATGTACCAACAAATCTTGAAGCACGCAGAAGGATTGCGTTTTTCACAAATTCATTGTTCATGGATATGCCACGTGCTCCACGAGTTCGTAAAATGCTCTCATTCAGGTCTGATATATATTTCAAATGATGGCTTCAAATATTTGTCCACTCTCTCTTGGTTGGTTCTTTCTGAAAAAATCAGCCATTTGAGTATTGCTTCTAGACACGTGCTTATAGAAAAATAACAACTTTTATGTGACAGAAGTATACTTGCTGAAAGTTATCAACTAGTGGGTTAATTATCAAGGGACAGAATTATACTTGCCAAAAATTATTAGTACTCCTATGAATTTTATTTGTGTGTCTATATCAAATATATTTTTTTTTTTATAAGATCTATATCAAATATTGGTACCCACCTGTGTTAGTTTCTGTAAATTTTGCTTGCCATATTAGATGCAATTTCACATGCCTAGCGAATGTGTCATAACTTATACTACAATTACTTTTGAGTTTCCGATAAATTGTTTCATGAATTGCAGATGAAGCCATTAAGCTTTTGATTATTATTATTAGCCTTGTCACATGGTTGCTAAATCATTTTTCTTGCCATTGAAAGTGTCTTGACTCCATACTATAGCGAGGAAACTGTCTATTCTAAAGCTGACCTTGAGATGGAAAATGAAGATGGTGTATCAGTCATATATTACCTTCAAAAGATTTTCCCAGGTTTGTGATATGTGAATATGCACTCTAACACTGTTTAATGGTGTACCTGAACCTGAACTATGTTTAAAGTGAATTCGTTTTGCTTGGTGTTACTAATTTAGCAATCATATTGTGACTTGATTAGATGAGTGGAATAACTTCATGGAGCGACTGAATTGCAAAAACAATAGTGAGATATGGGAAAATGAAGAGAACATATTGCATCTTCGTCACTGGGTCTCTTTAAGGGGACAAACTCTGTGCAGAACAGGTATTTATGCTTTATTCTCTCAATTAATTACATCTACCGGTTTTGGTCTTCAGTCTAAGTATATTTTAGCATTGCAGTTAGGGGGATGATGTACTACCGACGGGCTTTGAAGCTTCAGGCTTTTCTCGACATGGCTAGTGAAACTGGTTAGTGTATATTAGCTTTTTCTTTTTTAACTTCAGGCTAAGAGTGATAATCATGTGTGAAGCATGGGCTTCCTGATGCCTTTGTAGCTGTGGCCTCTACTTTTTGTTGATGTGTGTTTATAACTTAATTTTTTTCTCCTCAGATGCAGCATATTGTCTACTTTAGTATGTTGTCTTTTGGAGGTAATTATGTTGGCATCTAACTCTTTTTTTCTTTTCTTCACAATCAGAGATACTTGAAGGCTACAAGGCTGTCACAATTCCATCAGAGGAAGATAAGAAAAGTCAGAGATCACTATATGCACAATTAGAGGCTGTGGCTGACATGAAATTCACATATGTTGCGACATGTCAGAATTATGGGAATCAGAAGCGCAGTGGAGATCGCCGTGCAACAGATATTCTTAATTTGATGGTTAAGTATGTTCTCCATCTGATGAAGCTGATAGTGTTATGCAATTTGAATTCTTTGAGGATTTTGATGCTGCATTCATTGTGTTCAAGAATATGATTCTTGATCTTTCTTTGTACAGTAATCCCTCTCTTCGTGTGGCATATATAGACGAAGTTGAGGAGAGAGAAGGCGGAAAGGTACAGAAGGTTTACTACTCTGTATTGGTCAAAGGTGTTGATAACCTAGATCAGGTGATTACTCTTTCAAACACTGAACAAAACCACTGTTTTGATTTACAATCACAATACTGACCATTGTTGTATCTTCTTTAAAGGAAATCTATCGGATAAAATTGCCAGGATCAGCAAAGATAGGAGAAGGGAAGCCTGAAAATCAGAACCATGCTATAATTTTTACTAGAGGGGAAGCTGTCCAGACCATCGACATGAACCAGGTTAGTCAATAGAATTTTGAAGTCATCATGGTTCTACTATCTATTATTTGGGCCAACCGTGATCATTTACTTTGTCAATTTCTCATAGGATAATTACTTGGAAGAAGCTTTTAAGATGCGTAACCTTCTGGAAGAGTTTAATGAGGACCATGGAGTGCGTCCACCTACAATTTTGGGTGTTCGTGAGCATATCTTTACCGGAAGGTTGGATGAAGTCCATTTATCCAGAGCTTTTTTTTAATCTTAATATTTAGATCCAATACAACATTATTTCTAAACATTCTAGCATCTGCACTGCAGTGTATCGTCATTGGCTTGGTTTATGTCAAACCAAGAAACGTCATTTGTTACCATAGGCCAAAGAGTTCTTGCAAGACCTTTGAAGTATGTTCTCTCTCTTGCCTTTTCTTTTTTTATTAATTAAGGTTCCCAAGGCAATTACTTTTTAAGTTTTTGCCTCATCTTGAACAGCAAGCCAGAATTCATTTGACATTTTCCATAGTGAGAACAGAGTTGGAATGAATGAATGGTGATTGTAATTGTATATTATACCCCATAGATTACTTGAAAAGCTTGTCATGGATGCTCAAAATATAATTTTTTTGAGCTTCATTTGGTAGTGAATTTTATGACCTCTCTCTCTCTCTCTCTCTCTCTCTCTCTCTCTCACACACACACACACACACGCACCCACTCTTTTAATTTTTGGAATTCACATTTTCCCCCAAGACCATGCTACTATCAGTATTTGGACAGTTTTTAGTATACAAGGTATATTGGGATGGGAAAATAACTTGTTGTCGTTGCCATTGTCATGAAAATCATCTAAATAAATATGGTGCAACAAAATTTTATATTCGGCTTTACTGTATTGGCTGTTCGTAGGGTTCGGTTCCACTATGGTCATCCAGATGTATTTGATAGAATATTCCACATTACTCGTGGTGGCATCAGCAAGGCTTCTCGTGGCATCAACCTGAGCGAAGACATATTTGCAGGTAGCGTCCTCAAAACTTTCATTTTCTCAGAGATAATACTTCTTAACATGTGCTTTACCTATGCAGGTTTCAATTCAACTTTAAGACGAGGGAATGTTACTCATCATGAATATATCCAAGTTGGAAAGGGTAGAGATGTCGGACTCAACCAAATCTCACTCTTTGAAGCGAAAGTGGCCTGTGGTAATGGAGAGCAGACACTGAGCAGGGATATCTATCGATTAGGGCATCGTTTCGACTTTTTTCGCATGTTGTCGTTTTATTTCACGACAGTAGGATTCTACGTCAGTGCTATGGTAATAACCACAGAAAGTAAATTTAAATTGGATATAGTTGACCACATCCCTCCTGTTTTTGTGAACTTAGGTTGTGTACCCGTTACATCAATTTAATATGTAAAGGACAAGCATGAATATGAAGGAGAACTCATCGCTATGTGCTTAGATTTTCATTTAGAAAGTTAACCAATTTTTCATCTGCTAAAAAGGACACTTTCTTCTTTTTATGCAGATGGTTGTCATTACAGTCTATGTTTACTTATATGGCAAACTTTACCTGTCATTGAGTGGATTGGAGAAGGAAATAGTTAGGTTTGCCAGGAAAAAGGGAGATGATCCTTTAAAGGCAGCAATGGCTTCGCAATCTCTTGTTCAAATAGGTCTTTTGATGGCCTTGCCCATGGTCATGGAGATTGGACTGGAGAGAGGGTTTGGAACTGCATTAGGTGACATAATAATCATGCAGATGCAGCTAGCTGCAGTTTTCTTCACGTTCTCCCTTGGAACAAAGGTCCATTACTTTGGGCGCACCATCCTGCATGGTGGGGCAAAGTACAGAGCAACTGGGCGTGGTTTTGTGGTTCGGCACGAGAAGTTTGCAGAGAACTATAGGCTGTATTCAAGGAGCCACTTTGTGAAAGGGTTGGAGCTTATGATATTGCTTATAGTTTATAGGATGTATGGTTCAGCTGCTCCTGATCCTTCATCTTATACCCTCCTCACATTTTCCATGTGGTTTTTAGTGGCTTCTTGGTTGTTTGCTCCTTTCCTCTTCAACCCTTCAGGCTTTGAATGGCAGAAGATAGTGGAAGATTGGGATGATTGGACAAAGTGGATAACGAGCCGAGGAGGAATTGGTGTGCCAGCAAACAAGAGCTGGGAATCCTGGTGGGATGAGGAACAGGAACATCTGCTGAATACTGGGTTTTTTGGTCGGTTCTGGGATATTGTTCTTGCTCTGCGCTTCTTTGTCTTTCAGTACGGAATTGTATATCATCTACATGCAGTAGGAGAAGACACAAGCATTAAAGTAAGTTCAGCAGCTGGCTATCGACATTTAGTTCATATTTCCATGAATTTTGTTCCATGAAAAGATGCAAGATTGTTACACTAAAAACTTCAATCCTTCTGCATACTAAGCTTTTGCCCTTGGTTTAAAATTTTGAAAATTTCCTTGCAACAATGTCTGTAGAGTGCCAGTAAAATAATAAAATTAGGACCCAAGTGCTGCTATGATAGATGCACTACGGTGCATAAAGAGGAAGCACCTGGTTGCAGCTCATGGTTGAGTTACAAAACTCGGACTCTTTGGATAGATAGAATAAGTAACTGCTGCCATCTGCTTTTCCCCACCATAGATGAGTTCAAACGAAAAATTTGTTTTGGAATGGGTTAGAAGATCTTGTGAACTTGAGGATTTGAAAATTCATAAAAATAGTTTCCCAGGAAAGAAAATTTCTTACTAAGATTTATTTACTTAATTGTATGTTGTTGCAGGTTTATGGTCTGTCCTGGCTGGTCATTGTAGCAGTCGTGGTCATCTTAAAGGTTAGTCTCAACCTCCAAGAACTTCATCTGAATTAAAAGGGTTCGGCTCTGGTCATGGCTTGGACTTATATTTCATTGGATGGTAAATATTGGACTGCAGATCGTGTCAATGGGAAGCAAGCAATTCAGTGCAGATTTCCAGCTGATGTTCCGTCTGATGAAGTTAGTCCTTTTTATTGGATGCGTATTCACCGTTTTTGTGCTATTTACTGTGGTTAATCTCACAGTCGGAGACATCTTTGCGAGCCTGCTGGCATTCTTGCCAACAGGATGGGCACTTCTGCAGGTACATGACTAATTTAATTTTTTTTTCTTTTATTTTCCTATAAACCATTCTCCACAGTCGCATAGTTTCTCTATAATCTTGCATCTTTGGTTTGAAACTACGTCAGAACGAATTTTGCACTTTCTAGTTTCTCCGAGTTGAAAGCATTTTAGAGAAACAAGCAGTCTGTTTTCAACTAGTCATTGAAGTATTGGCTTTGTACGACAGATAGCACAGGCATGCAGGCCGTTCGTAAAGGGCATTGGAATGTGGGGATCAGTGAAAGCTCTAGCAAGAGGTTATGAATACATTATGGGGTTAGTAATCTTTGCGCCCGTGGCCATGCTGGCCTGGTTCCCATTCGTCTCAGAGTTCCAGACCAGGCTGTTATTCAACCAAGCGTTCAGCAGAGGCCTTCAGATTCAACGAATTCTGGCTGGTGGCAAGAAGAACAAGTAAAACCACCCATGCAGCATCAACATGATCTTCCCAAGAGATGAGAAGAAGGAGATAGGGGCTTTTTTTCCGGAAGTTTTAGTCGTTAAAGAGAATAATCAGGAAATGAAAACGCAGCATGCTTTATCTAGTGTGGTATCTCCATCTCCTGCTCGGGACAGCTCTTTACATCTTGGGGGAAGTAACTGTCTTTTTGGTCCTTGCGAGGTCCTCACACTCGACAATAAAGGCTTCAATCCAAAGTTTACAAATCCTTGTTACTTGAATTGTGAGCAATATGCAATTAAAATGTATATCCAGTGGGTATCATTCTTTCTTTCGTTATCCAAATGAAAGCATGAACATTTCAACCCCTAGGTTGGCTCAAGTGGTAAGGCGACTTGGGTTACACTCCCCCAAGTCTAAAATTCAAATTCTCTTGGGAGCAAACAATTTCTAGGGGCATTTTTTCCTTGAATGACCGAGGTACACTTGCGGAAAACACCTTGCTAAGGGCTTGCGCACCTTTGAGATTAGTCAGGACGATGTTCTTGGACACCTGGTGCCAATAAAAAAAACAAAAGCATGAACATTTCTCTTTTATGAAAGCATAAACGAGGATATTATGTTTAACACAAATTTGAATCGTATTTGCAATATGTAGTAACTAATGAAACATCATTTGAGAACATAAAATAGACTGGGGAGAGAATGAAAATTAAAGAACTGACAACATTTCACATAGCTAATCATTTTATTTTAAAATGGTAGAAATGCTTTAAAACCATTACAAGACAGAACTTAAGGAAGGGTAATTAGAAGAGGATGAGATTTAAAAAAAAAAAAAAAAGGAACTGGAAATCACGATCAAATTCATTGATCTTCATCAATAAAGCATATGGCCACGTACACAAATTTCCATAAGTCACTGTATTTCCTAAAGAAGAAATCTTTACATTAGCTCCTGTTGGGGAGCAGCCAGCACACACTCTATGTGTCATCATCCAAACCATTCACATGAATTCAAAACCAACGGCTATGAGAGAAAGCTGATGAGAGAGACACATGAAAATGAGAGACACATTAGGTGTGCTATGCATCAGTCGTGAACAGGGGCTGATGCATAGCACGGCTCCTTCCTAAAACCCAGAGGTGCGAATTAGAGGGATTAAAATAAAAAGGGGCTTACCTTTTTGCACTAACAATTAGAGAGCAAGACAGGTTAGGCTTGTTTACTCCCCAAATTGAGTAACAGTCAGATGGGTCACAATTGCTGCGGCACGATGCAAGGGACTTCAAGGAGATCCGCTTCTTTAGTTATAGATTGTAATTGTAAATTGATTAGTAGTGGGAGATAAATCCTGTAACTTTGCATGAAACCTACAAGTGGTAGTGACCATTCTGAAGCATCTATGGCACAAACAGCTTGTGCCACCACAGAAATGAGGAGTTAGACTAGGAATCACAAGCAACTTTCGTGATGAAAAATACCTGTCATTAATAAAAATAAGCCTCTCTAGGGATATTTCCAATTGAGTTGGGGATTATTTGAGCCATTTACTGCTCCAAGTCCATTAAGCAACCTGCTAGCCAATTCCTGTTGTTGAAGGTTCATGCTAGCACCCTGAGGCATCAATGGCAAGCCTACCCTTCCAGTAAAAGTGCCAGAGTTATTCATCATGGCAACTCTGATTCCACTAGCAGCGGTAGAGAAAGCAAACTCGCCACCAAAGTTCCCAAACCCTCCACCATGAACACCAAAATTTTTGTTGACAACTTCATTCCCTACTAAGGACTTTGTTGGGGTATATGTGGAAACTGGTTTTGGAGCTGAAAAGGTGTTTGCTGGCTTGAGCCAAAGTCCGCTTAGGCCAAGGCAAGTCCGCTCGAGCGAAGGTAAGTCAGAGAGCTCCGATTGACACCGCTCGAGCGGATGGAAGACAGAGAGGTACGCTTGAGTCCCGCTCGACACTCCGCTCGAGTGAGACGCAAACTCTAGTGTTCACTCGACTCTCGCTCGACACTCCGCTAGAGCCAATGTTCATTTGGTTGTTCGCTCAAGGCGCGCTCGACACGCCGCTCGAGCGAAGTACGCTGTTTTGCCACGTTTAGGGTTTCCACCCCGTGTGCTATATATATGACATATTTTGACATGTCTTGTACGGCCTCAAGCATATTTTGAGAGAGAACAATTGTCTAGTGAGTGCATATTGTCTGAGAGAGTAAAAAACCCTAAAGAGTGTGAGTTGAGATTGAGTGATTGTAATCTCATCTGGTTAATAAGATTTCTGCAGCTCTGTGGACGTAGGCAATTTTCCGAACCACGTATATTGTGCATCGTGTTCTTGATTGTGTTGCTTTTACTTTATTTGTCATCGTTGGTGTATGTGTTTTGCATAACATTTCACAACAGACTTGGTATTGGTCAGTGAACGGCTACTTCCATTCACATTATTCATGTTACACCCCAAGGATCCAACAGAGAGCATGTTATTCTCTCCACTATACTGTGATGATTTGACTTTTTCTTGTAGAATTTTCTCGACAGAGCTTTGGCATTCATCTTTGGCCTCGTTTGACTGACCTGAGTTCTATTGTGGGATTTGTGCTAGTGAATTTGCTGAATTGACATTGTTTGTTGTGGCTGATGATGTTTAGTTAGAAGTTTGCGGGTGTTTGTTGGAAGAGGATGGAGTTGGAGATAAGAAGGGAGAAGAGGGATTGAGTTGAGATGGCAGCAGAGTGGTCGAGGAGCCTGTGCACAGCATCTGAACAGGGGTCCCAGCATAGGGACTGCTTGGACCATTCATTTGATTTTCATGCCGAGAGTTCATGGAATTCTCGCGGAGAAGCCAACAAAATTAGTGGCACAGGTCAAGGTTGATGTTGGGGACTGTGAACTGTTTACACTTGCAACACAAATTGCTTGCATAAGACTGCATCGTTAATGATTGTTTATTAATTAAACTCCCTCCTGTAATTTGCTGCTGCTCCGTTTTCATAGTTAAATTATGCAGTCCAGATGAAACGCAACACTTCTTGGTATTTGGAGTGAAAAAATCAGCAACAAATTTCTGCCAGATGACTGTTTCTTTGACTGCTGGCCATGCTGGAACTTTTGCAGCTCAAGTTTTTTAACTTGCGGTTGCTGTTGTTCTGGCACATTCGGGTTCCTCAAAAACTGGATAACATTTGTGAATTTTGAACTTGGTCAGATGAAGCAGGATTCGCAAAGTTTGATGGCACAAATAATGAAGGCCTGAGACCACTGTCATTTTCTACATTTGAAACAGTATCAGACACAGTAGTGGTATCAACAATTCCATGTTGAAGACTTCCCAAACAAGATACGATGTTGTTCAGCCCGCCACCTCCAAATGTTTGATTGAAAAGAGATTAACTTTTGGGTGTATGTCCATGCAAATTCATGTTATACAGTGCTTGTGGAGGTCCAACTGAAGAAAATGCCCCTTGTGGAGGCAACAAGCTCCCTTGAGATCCTAAAATGGGAGAATTTAATGGAAGAAGCATAGGAGGAAGAGACTGGGAGTCATCAATGGGTGTTAGTGAACCAGATGGAACCATCTTTCCAGTAGCAAAACTATCCATGTTCACCAAAATGATCAAATACAACATAAATAACATATCTAAAAATCTAAATGAACTCACAAAGATACCAAAACATGCATAACTCAATTTTCATATTAATACAGCATGTAACTTCAACAACTAATTCAAAAATCAACACCATTTGTACGGTAAAAAAACATATTTATTTTTTCATGTTTGGCTTGCATGTCATCCTCAATTTGTTTCTCTGCTGTATATGGATTCCAATCTTGCTGCAAGTAGGGTCGGACCTGCACTTGGTCTTGGGGTTTTAGCCCCCAAAAATTTGAAAATTCATAATATATATATATATATATATATATATATATATATATATATATATATATATTTAAGGATTTTCTTAGATAAATTCTGCAAAAAGAATTAATTTGCCCCTCTTTTTTTTTTTACTCCGAAAATGAAATTTCTGGTTCCCGATTCCTAATTGGTTCCACGTATTGTCATGCACATGCATGTTTAATGGCAAATCCCGGAAAAGGGAAAACACTGCTTTCATTCGAAATACCGCTTCTTTTATAGCGTAAATATAAATGATTTATCATCAAGTAATATATTTTTTTTTTATCAAATTTATAATATTTAATCACATTAATTGATGTTACCTATTTTAAAATATACTCATATAAAATATATTAAAATTAAAATATATCACATCAAAAAATGAATAAGCCATTTTAAGATGAGAAATATTATTATTTATTTTATATTTTATCATCTTCAATTATATTTATAATTGTAGAATATTTTATATAATTTTCTATTTAAGTGGAGATGATGAGAATACTAAGTTTATCATGTTGATATATATAATTGAAGATGACAAAAATTTAAGATAAATATAATATAAATATATAAATATATATATATATATATATATATATATATTGCATTATGTTAACTGTGTCAGCTCAGCATGCATGTGCGTATATATAGTCATCTCTCGATGCATGATATCGTGGTTTATATCTTGCATGGCTTTGCTTCGTGACATGTTTGCAAAGGTTGATTAACTGCAGATGAAACATCCCTATAAAATCTCGATTCTCCATCAGGAAATATAATTTGGCTGTCATGAATTACAAATGCGTGGAATAGTTTCTAACGTTGAGGCCAGCAGCTTTTTGCAATCCGTACGATGGTTGTTTCTACGTCTTCCAGTTCTAATCACAGCGTGCAGGAGCTGAAGATCTAGCCACACGACACCTTTCTATGTGTCTGGATAAAATTCTTACGTAGTAATTATAGAAGTAACGCCGATTTACGCAGTCATTTGACTTCATTTACAAACTACATAAATATGGAAAAATAAGATAAATATCTGTGGAAGATTTTAGGGAGGATTTTACTTAGCCGAAAGAGAGATAGTTCAAGAGAAAAAAAGCTGGATCGACACAGGAATGTACATAACATGCCTTATTGTCATTCAATTGTCGGAAGGAATAACTAGCAAAGGTTAAGAAATAATGCAGTAATACTGAGTAAAGAAACAAACATCATTTTGGGGAGTGCTAGTATTTTCTATTTCTTTGCTGTTTTTATTAAAGAATGCGAAGGTTCCTTCGTGCATTTGCCTTCACAAGGGGTGTCGACCAACTATAAACTGTCTTTTTCAATTTTGTTTAATGTGGGGGGGATTGGGTCCTCTAACATTCATCCGGGTTTGAAGGCATGCACAACAAGGTATAGGATGGATGATCTCATAGAAATTATTGAGATGCCAATTTATGCACTTAGATATTATGCACTTAAAGCCGTTACAACAAATCTACACAGTTGATCTAGATATTATTGACTCCCAGATGTTTCTCCAAATCTCTCTCACCTACACTTCTACTGCAATACCACACACGAGTGAATGATAGAGGAATTGTTGCCTGTTACCTGGATTCAATTGCATGAGTTTCTGAGCCTCTTAGGAATGAGCGTCGCCACCAAATCTGGAAGGCTTTGCTTAGATTAGGGCATTCAGTGCCATGCTGGGAGAAACACTGAAACCATTCCATAAACAGCACATACTGCTGCTTCAAAGGAAGAGTAAGGAGCGTCTGACCCATTGCTTCCTCCAATACCTTCATGTCGAGCCCTTTTCTGCACCTCTGCAGCCAACCAAAGTCCAGCATCATAGGGCCAAACCATGCCAGTAGAAGTCTGGATCTCGATTCTGAACGGCAGTGCAGTTTTCTGGTCCCCATGGCAATGAATAGAAGGGCTGAAACCCTGCTGAGCTCGTACCTGACCATTGGAGATGAATTCTCGTGCATTATAAGCAGCTTTCCTTGATCTGCCCACATATCCACAAACTCCTCAGCCATTTGCCTATCAAACAGGATTTCTAGCAACCAATTGATGTTATCTACTTGTCTTGAGATGCGTTCAATCAACGGCCTGTCCTTTTCCTTCTCTGACAATCTCTCATGGGAGATAGTATCGGAGGCCTCCTCAAACAAGCTGAAAAGTGAACTCAGACATGACTGGCAAGCAACGTAAAGGTCTTCCTTATTGAGGTCAGATTGGTCCTCATAGACTGAACTTCTACACAGGAGACCCTTCACTAATGATTTTAGCTCATTCCTAGCATTGGCATCGGTACAACTGGTGATAGACAAAACAAGCTGTCTCGCTAAATGTTGATGGGAATCTACTGAGCCATAAGCGTACAGTCTGGATAAAATATCTCTGGTTGTTCCATCATCAAACTTAAATCTTGTAAACAGGATCCTCAGTTTTTCCTCTTCTTCCTCGGTCCAAGGAACAGCCTCAAGGTACTTTAAACAGGACAAAACCCCCTTGGTGAACATGATACCTGCCGATACCTAGAAATAATAAGCAGGCATGCAAATGTTATTACAGATATCATAGTCCATATTTTGCAGAAGCTTTCTTAACAACAAACTTTCAAAGAACTTCAGTTTTTTTTTTTTTTCACTTTTCCCCACTTTTGCTTATACAGACCTACAAACTCTCTCTCTCTCTCAAAGATAATTTGTTTTTTACCCAGCTCTCTTTCCCTGTTTAATTTATTTTTCTCTTCAAGCAGATCTATTATGTATGTGAACATAGTGATTATGCTTTCTGTCATAGCACTGGTGTGAAAAGGGTAATGAACACAAGATATGCATAGGAGAGAGAATTTTTTTTACCCGGCTCTCTTTCCCTGTTTAAAAGTATGTGAACATAGTGATTATGCTTTCAGTCATAGCACTGGTGTGAAAAGGGTATGAACACATAAGATATGCACTAGAGAAATCCTAAAAAAGGAAAAGAAACCCAGGGGGTGGGGGGAAGGGGGTTTTGTGAAATCATCACTTGTCTAAAAAGCTTAAGCTAATGAGAATAGGTAGATTTAATTATTTGTATTACATTCATAACACTAACCCTCAATAAGTGGGCCCAACACGTGAAATATTTAGTTAAATGGGGTAGAGTGTAAAATCAAGGTTCATACTCAGAACCTCTACTCTGATACTATGTCAAACCACCACTTGTCCAAAAAACTTAAGCTTACGGGAAGAGGTAGATTTAATTATTTGTATTATATTCTTGACAGTTATGATCTCATTGTCTAACAAAATGAATAATAAGGTGTGAGCCTTCCACAACCTAACTAAAGTCCGAAGTAAAAGCAAGAGAAACAAAAGATGAACTTCTGCAGGAGTGAGAATTGTACAATGTTACTGGTACTTTATGCAAGGAAGGGCCTTTTACAACTAATCAGTTCATCAAAAGGCTTGTTAGGCATAACATGAGAAGATGGTGATGGTATTATTAATCTTTCAATGTAACTGATAGAATTTACCCTCTTTAGAGAGGAAAAGCCAGACAGGAAGAGACTAAGAAAATTAGAATAACCCTTTTAGATTCGCCAGAAAATCTGATCAAATCCCAAAAGGAACAGAATATTCGACAGGATACTTAGTTTTTCATATTTGAAAATTTTAGTTTGGGAATCTCCAGCATGTAAATTTGAGCTTGGGCTACATTTGATTAACCCTTTTTCACAATCATGCGACCAAGCCCAGACCAGAGACAGAATCTAGCTTCCTATGTACTAGAAAAGATATTTCCGTGTTTTATAATCTATAAAAAATAATCTAATTTCCTATGTACTCAAAAAGATTAATCCATGTTACTTATAAAAAAAAATTAATCCATGTTTCATCTGTTCATATGTTCCAGCAACCATTCGACATCTCGCATCTGATAGAAGAACAAGGTTGAATTCATTTGATCATTCTTTACTCTTCATAGGCACCCTAATGGTGGCGCAGCTTGGTTCTAAGCTAGATAGCTTCTGAAACAAACAATGCAGCACAGAACCATTGAGGCCCAAATGAAAGGAAAAAAAAAAAAAAACACACACACACACACACACACAACAGAGGTCAACTAGGTACGGAAGCCAAAATGCATATCATCTCATGCTTGATGACAATGTGAAATAAAAATTCTATCTAGATTTTGAAAAGTATGATTCACATCAAACTAACTCTAGAAATCATATTGGGATGAAAAATGTAACTTTGGGATATAATTCAAAGTAAAATACTTTTCGTCCAAATAGATGCATTTTGAAGAGTTCTTTCTTTTCTTTTTTCTTATTTTCTCAACTGAACAGTTGATCCATCCAATTTCCAATACACATTTTGCAAGGAAATAACAAGAATCATCTTCGCTGTTTTCAGGTGGGACAAGAAATTTAATTGAAGTTAATGAAGATAAATACGAGATTGATGGCACAAAAAAGCACTCTGAAAAAGCTAATTTTGCAGTAGATTATGGTCTTCTAAAGCCACATTCCTTGCAAAACAAAATCTCACTCTAACACAGTTCTAACCAATCAAATTCACAGCCACCCCAGTCTTATAAATACTCTTTCAAGCAACATGCATGCAGTCTAACTAAAATACAAGCGTTCTAATTGTACATAAAAGATAGATACTTTGATACACACGTATTAGAACCCATAAAAAGAGGGCAAGAATCAAATAGTGATCGCCTCTTATGCATTACTATAAGCACAAGAACCCGCAAGAAACCGCGATTCAAAGAACAAAACACAGAAACAAAATGCCACTAACCTCGAGTATATCGATGCACCAATACACACCGATCCTCAAGAGCCGCTTCGGAATATCGTCCTCGAACATCAGCTCGACGGTCTCCCTAAACACCCTGAGATTCTCCACATCCGGCACCTCAATTCTACACACCTTCCGCCTTGAAGACGAGCCGCTCGAATTCCTCTTATATTCACTGATCAAGCCAGCGAATAAATCCGAACTCGCGCCTAGGACCTCCGAGTTCAGCTCCAAGACGAGGCAACCACCGCTCTTCCCACGCAAGTTCAACCTCACGTCGAATACAGCGTCATTTTCGGCACTTCGGGAGCTTGGGGACGAGCTCGCCACTGGGGCCCGGAAGCTTTGCGCTTTGGGAAGAGATGTTGAGGAATCGACTGGCGCGGGGATTTCTTCTTGGACGGAAAGGACGGTGGAATCGGAGTCTATTGGGGACACTCGACCCGGGGACAAGATCCGGCGGGCGTCGATCCGGGTCCGCCCCTTGAGGCCCAGACCAGATTTGGAGTTCTGGGGCGAGTTGGGGACGGAGTTGGCTCTGGGTTTGGAGAGGATTTCTGACTTGTTGGAGGGAAAGGATTTAAGGCAAGAAAGAGAGAGATTCTCCGGGCTAGGAGGTGGCGCCGTGAAAGAGCAACACCACGATCGGCGGCGAGCCTGGGGGTGGTGACGGGTGGAAGGATCCATTCCGGGCCCGAGTCAGGGACGGAGTCCTGTGTGAGAGTGAGTGTGGAGTTGAAAACGTCAAGTCATTCTTGGAAATCGTGGGGGGAATTTTTGGAGTTTAGTTAGGTGACGGTTGGCTCTCTTCTTTTATTTGTTCCTTTTACATTTTTTATATGTACTTTTTATAGTTTTATAGCATCAGCTCCTGTTTACGGGCTGATGCATAGCACACCTGATGTGTCACCCTATGAGTAATTTGGATGTAAGTGATTTGAATAATATGAGTGGTTTAGATGATGACACATAAGGTGTGTTGTGGCTGATCCTAAATAGTAGGCTGATGTAAAGAATTTTCCTTTATACAGAGAGATGTTGGTTTTTCTATTTTTTTTAAGGGATACTGGTGACTTGTTGCCGTGGGAAAGGCATCGATGCCAGCTTCTTTGGTTCTGCAGAAACTTCACGAACTCTTCTTTCCTTCAAACATGACCAAAGCATTTTTATTAGAGCTCCCTATTCAAGTTTCATTCACGAGGCAACAAAACAAAAAGATGGTTTTTTTTTTTTTTTAAAGAAGGAACAAACAAAGAATTTTCAGGACCATGTAGGTTGTTGGGGACAGTGGTGGCTTCAGGTGGGGGGAGGTTAAGTGTGACTTGTTTCAGCAGTATATGGAAAGATTATTTTCACTCTGGCTAAGAAAATTATTAGATGTTCACATTTCCCTCTTGATAGATAGAGATACATACATACATAGGTAAAGAAGAAGAAGAAAGAAAACCATGGAAGGAAGAAGCATCGGATTGATGATTTCAGATACAAATTTCCCATATCCATATTCATTTGCTATGGTGCTGCTTGTGACTCTGTAGAAATCCAAGTGTTAAAGTAAAATGAATGAATATGTAAGAAGAACGGAGAAATGGAATGGATAACTGCGGACACTAGTGTCACGCAGGGTCCACTGACTTGGAATATTCTTACACGGTGTAAAACAATTACTGGAAGGAGCATAACAGAATTCAGAGTATTCTAGAACTAAAATGCAATACAAAACGACAACATAAAAGACTTAAAAAGAAATTAGACTAAACGACAGCGTTGCTTGTCTTCGAAAGACTTCCCGACTAGCTTCCATGCCCTTCAGCTTGTAACCCTAGCAAAATCCAAGGAACAGAATAAGGAATAAACAGATTGATTTCAAATTTGGGGAGTTCTAACTCTGCACATGTCACTTTTAAAAGACAATCAAAGCTCGCAGGGTAAGAAGGAATGACAAAATTGATCAGAAAAGCAATGCCACAGAAAGTATTTAAATATAGTTTGTTTCTTATATATTCAGTACAAATTTGAAGTTCAACCCAGCATGTAGAAGAAAATTGCAAATGGTAAATATACATTTTACAATAATATTTTTTGGGAGAATTTTATGTAGGAGGAGCGTCCGGTGGGAGATCGAGATCAGCTATGTCAAAAAAAAGGTCATCCGGACTCCAGGGAGTTCCCTCACAAATGTAGAAATCTTCATAATCTCCCATGATATCAGACAAACTAAGTGCATTCTCATCAGGATTGAGATTCTGCCAAATCCATAAAATAAAATATATTAGACCCCAGTAAATAAAATATATTAGACCTCAGTAAAGCTTCAAAGAAATCTCCAAGCAGAACTCACAGCAGACAACGCTACCATGATCAACCGTAAAACATTCAGAAATTCGTCTGTAACGTCCTAATGGAAATGATAGATTCACAAGAAATTAAGGTTATGTCGTCCAATGCAAGACATCAAAGAGGATTATCAAAAGGCAAACAGAAGAACATTAGGAAAAAGGCCAGTTATAATGCAAAGAAGAAGGAACAAAAAAAAGAAAAAGAAAAAAAAGAAGCCCAACTCCAGAAATTCCGGCAGACAGACTGACCTAATCTAAACTATAGGACAATGCATTCGCAAATATACCATCACAGTAATGATTTTCTGACAGCAAACAATGTTTCAAATGGAGACGTATTACATACTATTAATAAGGCAATTACCAAGATTCATCCTTCTTCTTTGCTTTCACAGAATGGCCAATTGTCAAAAGGCAAAACAAAGTTATTTTTAACAAAACGTGGGCCACATGAAAATTGACGTTGAAGGTTCAATCCATAATATGTTAGACAAAGGTGAGGAAAAATTAGATCATTAGATGCTTATCCAAGATAAAATGAATATAATAAGACAACAAGAACAGCAAGATTGTAAATCCAAAAACAAAAATGCTGTGTTACCTAAAATGTAAAGGAAACAGAAACGTGGTGTGCCACACATGTTTATGATTTTGTTAAGTACCTGTCTAATATTAATTACAGAGGATTGTGTTAAAAAACTCTAGACTGTGATGAAGAAGTCTCGTATCAAATGATATATAAGTTTTAACGGTTGACTTGCTTTGTACAACTTTAACATTACTTTCCGAATTGCCTTTCAAAATGGGCTGAGAAAAGTAAAGAATAGAATGAAATGTGGATTAGATAAAATTAGCAATACTAAATGTTACACAGTGAATCCAGCCATCTGGGTCACCCTTTCACAAGTGAGTTTTGGTCACTCTTATGACAGAAATGAATGATACTTCTTTTTCTTAAATAAATAATGGTTAACGCAACTACCACCTTGAAAAACAAGAATGTACAAGATCAGATAAGTGAAAAATGTGCAAAGCTCAGTGTAAGCATGAAATGAACATGAACATTTGAAAATATGGCATTTTTAAAGTCCCAGATGCACTGGATCCGAAACATATTCCTGTTACTCACCTTATTTTTGTCATCTTCACTCAAAATCGAAGGGTTGTCCTCTTTGAAGGAAGTACGCACTTCTTGAAGAATATCGCTATTGCCCAATACTCGAGATAGCTCATTTGAGGCATCATTATTGAGAACTGCAGAAACCCCCTCACATTGTGACTGCATAGCTTCAGATAAACATGACTCAGATGTTGTGCCACCCAAGAACTTGGTGTCGATAGCAGCCAGACCGCTACTGCTACTAGGCAACGAACCAGCTAAAGTGACAGCTTCTGCAGAGTCGTCATCCTCATCGTAATTCCATTCGTCCTCCTTAAATGGTGCTCCATATTGAGCACCATTTCTTGGCCCTAGGCCTTCCTTCTGGAAAATCATACAGAGCACATATGTGTTCTGCAAGATCAACATGACGAAGATGAATTCAAATAAGGGCACCATAACACCATCATCAATGGTTTTTATTATGCGGGAATAGAGATGGAAATAGTATTACCAATAAATACGACTCCCCACCGTAAACCCCATTTTCAAAAGAGGCAATTATTACCAGTAATTTTCTATGTTTTTCTCCCTCTATTTCCTGAAGAGTATCAGTAGAAATTATTGATTTGTTTCTTGAACAAAATCAGTTCCAGAAGTTACTCTAACAAAGTTTCCATATTTTCGAAGGATGCAACTTTTTAAGGGCAATTTTGGAATGTCGTAATTGTATACTTTCAGTTTAGAAAGTGGGAAAAAAATGAACATCTACAAAATTGAATATGCAATGGAGGGAGTATGTGCATAGCAAAACTATGCTGGCTTCAAAAAGAACATAAAACTCGACCAACACGAACCACCCTTTTATACATGGAGGTTATGGTTGTGATATTTCAGTCCTATGCTTCTCAACACAATGTATAAGCTGGACGGTGAACAAAAAAAACTGCTGCTAGGTAGAAATAGAGGGGAAAAAGAGAACCTTTATTATCCATATTTGCAGCATCCAAAATATCCATTTTTATGGTATTTCCAACAGGCTCAACAACAACAAAATAACTTTCAGCCAGTAAAAAACACAAGAGGTAGAAAGAATTTCTTCCCATCAGTTTTAAGAATATTATTTCACAAATTCAAATATGCAAGAATAAAAATCAAGAATTCTGTCTTAAACACGATGGGTGTAAACAACTTTGGTTTGACAAATCCTTGTACTTCTGAAGTGTAACCAAATCAATGGATGGCTGTTAATGAAAAAAATGGGATAACAAACCCGGAAATGTGCGTGTCATTCTACAAGCATATGTGCTATTATCTGTTGATCTCTGGTGCCAAGCAGGAAAGAACTATTATTGACAATTAGCTTACGTTACCTATAAAATAACAATTAGCTTAAACAAATAATACGAATAATAATAAATCCTGTTTTCTAAGCCAACAAAAAAAAAATACTAAGAAAGCTTTTCATACTTCACAAACAAGAGTATCAAACCAAGGATCACAAATAACCAAGCATTACCTTGACAATTCCTTCCTTGGCCATATACTGATCTCCAAGGCTGTACTCGTGCATAACCCAATCAGTTCGTTCCCTTCGTGGTGATTTTCCTCCCCGTATCCCTATAGCTGTCAAGTTGAGGTTCTTGTGAAAAACCAATGTTTTTTTTGACCCCACCAACTCTTTATCGTGATGAACAGAACTATCGTTTCCGGTTTTTTTCCAGCACCCATCTTTGGTTTCACGATTGATTCTCTGCCCTCTAGAATACTTTTTCTCCACTGGGCATAAGAAGTACCATTGCAGATCACCACTTCCGGATTTGAATTTACCTGAAGAAGGAAAAGGCAAAATTTAGTAAGAAACACACAGAGAAAGCATATTACGCTAATCATACAAAGAAAAGCGTGTATGTAAGGCTCTTCCCATGTACCTGGAAGTTCCCAAGGGGCAAACTTGTAGATATCAACCTCTGCAACTGCTTTATAATAGAAACTTTCACCCTTTATTTTCCTTTTTAGATAGAGCAGAACCAGCTCGTCATCAGTGGGATGAAATCGGTACCCCGGAGGTAGACGCAGTGCTTTCCCCATAAATTAATTCAAAGTTAAGTCCCAGTAGGACGTCTTCCACAGAAACAATTAATTAACTCTACTTAGAACGCAATGAGAAGGAAGCTTTCCAGAAAAATAAAATGCCAATTTTCACGTCCAATAGATATTCCAAACACCAGAGCCTTCTCCAATTCATGAAACCAAACCAAATAATTGAAAAATGATTCCCGTTGATATCAAAAGACATTTGCCGCGCAGTGACTAACCTGCGATCAACATTATTAGGCACGCAACCAAATAAACCCAGAAACAAATCTCACTGACTAAATTAGAAGATAAATAAGCCAACCGAACAAAATTAAATTAAAGACATATCAAATAAAAATAGAAAAGAAGGGGGTGGACAACCACCCACAAGAGGCATATAAATCCAATCAATTCTCAAATAAAATCTCCGAAATAGCACCTCCAAACCAGAAAATGGAAAGCAAAGCAAACCCAGATAAACTCAGTCAAAATTGTCTCAAAAAGTAGCAAGAAAACTCCAACATACGAAGTAAGATGCCAAAGAATACGCCTCGAATAAAAAAGGAGAACAAAAGCCCAAGAAAGCAGTAGAACACGAAACAAGTCGAAAAAGGAAACCAAAACCAAAAACGCCGGAGAAGGAGGCAGCAATAAAAATTAAACAAGAAATCATAAAATCAAAGAGAAATCAAACGCAAATGACAGGAAACATTCAGAAAGAAAGAGGTAGAGAGACAAGTGCACCTAGCAAAAGAGACCGAGAGAGAGAGAGAGGAGAGAATTCAAGCTAAATCGACATTCGACAGGGTAAGAAGGAGGCGTATTCGACGTTCAAGCTAACGCGGGGGTAAGGCGCGATTTATACACTGAGAGCTGTAAGAAGGACGTACTCCTTCTGTGATCTTATTGGCTGGGGAAGCTTAAGTAGCAATCCTGAGTTCTGATTGGTCGGTCAGCTTACTCCAATAATGTACGAGTCGTTTAAGAGAATGAGATTGAGGGAGCGCCGTATGCCTCTTGCTAAATTCATCTTACATCAATGTCCACACTACCCTTTTCTCCAATTTTTCCGACTCCATGTAATCTCGTTTTGTTCCCAATTTGCCGTTGACCAAACAGCTTCCTTTTTTATTCCTAAGAAGTTTCCGTGATCATTAAGATTGTGTAGTGAGGTTGGTGATAATTGCTAAGGTGGACATTTCAATTCCAAAGAAAAATAAACGAAAAAGAAATATTGTCAACACAAAACAAGTGATGGGTGTACCAAAATGAACTCCGTTTCATGGAAAGTTGAGAGCTTTAAAATTAATGTTCAATGATAGAACAAGAACTCAAATACAACTTTCATTAAAAATTATTTTTCACTTTCATTCAAAATTATTGACGACTAAGTAGCTCTAAACAAAATAAAGATTAAGGGAAGGTTTTGATAGTTAGTTGAGATGAGATAAGTTTAAAATGCAAGTTGAATAAAATATTATTTTTTTAATATTATTATTTTAAATTTTAAAAAAATTGAATTGTTTAATATATTTTATATGAAATTTTAAAAAAAATGTAATAATTAAATACGATAATATAAGATAAAAAGTTTTTTTGTATCCAGCATACCTCTCCTAAATTTGTCATGTTTCATTATGATTTAGTTGTAATATAGTGGTAACTATATCATTTTCCGAAATTAATAGTAAATTGAAAAGCGTGAAACTTATACTTGTTTAATAAAATTACACATAATATCTTTGGTAATAAACATACTGCAATTCGGAGTGGAGGATCAATTTGGCAGTGAGCACAATATAGTGGGTGTGTGTTTCTTTTTTAATTTTTTTGTTACTGGGCATCTGTCACGAGGCTAAATCTCATAAAATGCGTAACTATCGGAGCCAGCCAATCGTCCAACACCAGATTGGTTCTAGCCACAAGATTTAATTAATTACATTCTCCTTAGAAGAAAAGATGTGAAAGAAACTTCTACTTACAAAAGAGAATCAAATACATATACAAGCTCGTTTGAAGGGCTGTCACTCACTTAAGGGATACAAAATAGTTGATAAAAAAATCAATGCCACCAAAATGCTTTATATGTGATAAGTTGCAACAAAGAAAAACAAAATGGTAATACTCGTGTACAATCAATCGTATACTCTTTTCCAAGAACTTTCCAACACAACTTCATGAAGAAACTGTAGAAGAATCATACACTCCAGGAACATCAGGACACTTTTTAAATGTTGAATCTTATCCACGCTTTACTCAAAATAATACATCGGCTTCATATGGAAATGAAAGATGTAAAGAACCAAAACTAGTTGAATACCTTCAGGCTTCAGATCACTAAACGGTGCAAAATATGTAGCTGATATCACAATCACCGGATTATTATTATTATTTTGATAAATAAACAATTACCAGAAATTTCGTCTACCCCAACCGCACTTCAGCTTGGTAGTTCCACCGCCTTTTTTTTAATTCTGTAGCTATTTCATTTCTGATCTGTCCTTTCCACCGGAGTTGCTCTGTACTGTGTGTGCTCCCCCATGATGGTTAAGATGAGCTGTATATCTCCTCCAAACAAGCTAATTTGCCCATCGGCCGAAAGAGTTTCATATCGCATGAAACAAAAAGGGGAAAATATGTAAAATGAAAAATGAAATCCCTGCTGAAGTAAAATTCACCTGCTAGACTTCCGAGAAATATTTCTGACGAAACAGTTACAAGTTCCTCCCAGCCAGCCAAAAGCTGCTGTTAACAATCCTTTGGGCTCCAAGAGAACTCTGAAGCCATCCCACAATGACCCAAATGCCCTTACATCACACAGTGACTGACATGCAATTTTAATCGGGGCACATAAACTGGGCTTGCCTTCTCGAATGGGACAACCATTCAGCAGAGGAGATTCAATTTCACAATATTCCATTCAAAACTCTCTGATAATAATCATATTGTCGTGTCCGCCATGCATCTAAACTGCTGCTTATTAGGGAAAGCACCACAGAGACACATTGCTGCGAGAAAACAACAAATAACCACCATAAAAACCATAGCAGTGAAATGCTGTACAGTAGAGAAAGGTTTTGTGATTAAATCAAACCTCTTCCGTTAAACTTAAATGGAATCGTTTTCTTAGGTTCTGTATCGTCCGTGGACCACCTTTAAAGCAAGGAAAATCAGAGTCCTGAACCAAACATAAAAGGATAACACCTTTAGCCAACCATGCAAAGCAGACACTAGAATTCTTTATCCACTCACTATGTCGTTGCACAAATGACCCCACACAAATTACTAAATGAGTGTAAGCTGAAGTGTGTTAAAAATATATTTTTGATAAGGAAGCGATTGTATTTATAAGAATAGGCATAGACCAAGTACACAAGATGGTATACAAGTGGAAACATCTATCTAGGTAGAAGAAATGGAAACGAGAAAGTCATGAAAGCTGAGGCCATTACAATCTACAGCTATGGCCCATAGAAATAAAGTTCTAACAAAAAGAGATCTAAGTTCCACTAATGAGCGCTCCTTGTCTTCAAACGTCCGGTCATTTCGCTCCTGCCATAAGCACCACAGAATACAGATAGAAACCATCTTCCACACGGTTGTGATTTGTGGAATACCTCCTAGATTTGTCCAATAGCCAAAAGCGCAACCAATGTGGAGGGCAAAACCCAAGCTAGTTCTAATCTACAAAACGCATCATCCCAAAATGCTCTAGCAATCTCACAATGCAGTAAAAGATGATCCACAGTTTCACCACTTTTCTTGCACATGCAACACCAATCTACTATGATCACACCACGTTTCCGCAAGTTATCCGTCATCAAGATCTTACCCAGAGAAGCTGTCCAAGCAAAAAATGCAACTTTGGGAGGCGCCTTATTAATTGTTCTAGGACTGTGTAAGAGACTTATAGAAAGAGCAAACTGAGAATGTACCTTTACCTGCGGGTACCCACCACAACATGTCAGTTCCTTGAATGCTCAATCTCAAGGAATACAAAAGACTAAAAAAGTCCTCAAAACTACCAACTTCCTAATCGTGGGACGCCCTACTGAAGTTGATGTTCCATTGGATTTTATCCCTAGATATCACCATAAAACCAACCACTAAAGCTTCTTTCTCACATGCAACTTGGAAAACTTAAGAGAATGAGTCCTTGAGGGCATTATTTCCACACCATAGGTCGTTTCAGAATTTTATTCTAGAGCAATCTCCCAACACGAGTCTAGTATGACGAGGAAAAACTCCCCACCCACGTCTAATGTGCTTCCAGACTCCCTCTCCATAAGCCCCACTTACCTCTCTAGTGCACCAACCCCCCCAACAAACCTTCATATTTGTAGTCAATCACTGACTTTCATAAGGATTCTAGTTCCATATTATATCGCCACAACCATTTCCCGAGTAAGGCTCGATTGAAAATCTTCAAATTTCTAATTCTCAACCCACTAGAAGAAATTGGGGAGCATACCTTATCCCACTTGACTAGATGGAATTTGAAGTCATCCCCCATGCCACTCCAAAGGAAATCATGGTGAAGTTTCTCAATCCGGGTCGTCACACTTGCTGAAATTGGGAAAAGAGAGAAGAAATACATTGGTAAATTAGACAAAGTACTTTTGATAAAGGTGATCCTGCCACCTTTCGACAAATACAATCTCTTCCAACCAGGCAATCTACGTTCAATCTTCTTAATCACTACATCCCATATTGATTTAGCCCTTGAGGCAGCCCCTAACGAAAGACCAAGATAATTCATGGGAAGAGATAAACCTTCCATCCAAGAGTGTTAGCCAGCTGTCGGATGTTGCAAATATTACCAACTGGCACCAACTTTGATTTGTCAAATTTCACTTTCAAACCTAATGCCGCTTCAAAACAGAGTAAACGTGCCATCAGTGCTTGAATTTGGTTTTGTTCTACCTTAGAATATCAATGTATCATCTTAAACAAGTGAGAAATGTTAAGAATACCCCTATTGAGGTCACCAACCGAGAATCTAGCGATAAAACCATTGTGAACCAAAGCCGATATCATTCTACTAAGCACCTCCATAACAAAAAAAAAAATGAGTGGGGACAAAGGATCCCTTTGGCTTAGGCCTCGGGAGCTGTGAGCAGCATCTCTCCCCAAATCCACAACTCCCAAGCAAGTAAAGTAGGAAGTCCCAGCTAACATGATCGTAGGCCTTCTCCATATCCATGAATCTGATATAAGGACCAACATTGTCTAACCCTATCCACAATACCTTTAGTTTTTAGCCACATTTTCGAATTTAAAGTACCGACACCCTCCTTGGATACCGCCATAATCCAACAAGATAGGAAAATGATCCAAAAGACGATGCAATTTCTTTTGACATGTGTCCAAATAATGAGTTTCTCACACCGATGAGACTCAAAATCTATCCAATCTAAACCACGTATGGTTATTGGACCACATGAATGCTCCACCCATGAGAGGGATGTCCACCAAAATCAAGTAAAAAATACACTCCAAGAATTCTACCATTGCTGGTTGTAGCCTACTTTCTCCTAAATGTTCACTTGGGAACCTTATAATATTAAATTCACCACCTATGCACCATGGTAGGTCCCACCAGCTATGTACTCCAGCTACTTCTTCCATAAAAGTCTTCTGTTGCTGTCCAAATTCAGCCTGTATATATCAGCAAAAGCCCACATAAAGTTGTCTTCCACGACCTTAAAGGAACATGCCATGGTGTCCTCCCCTATGAATTCCTCCATTTTCTCCACCACCCTTCTATTCCACATAACTAAAACCCCTCCTGAAGCCCCATCAAATGCAAGATAAGTCCAATCCACATATGTACAGCTTCATATACTTCGAACAATTCATCTTGGAATAGACTTCAACTTAGTTTCCTATAAGCATACGATGTCCGCCTTCCACTCATGAAGCAAATTTTTTATTCGAAGATACTTATTGGCTTTGTTGATCCCTCGGACATTCCAAGAAACAATTTTGGGCTTCATAAAGAAGATGTTAGCCCCTTCCCTTTGGATCTTTCTCGGCTTGAGCTGCCCTCATAATTAAGAAACCATGTTAGTCTTATTAGCTCCCTCTGTTTCTTGGAATTTGACTTCTAGAGCTAAGCATGACCAATTTCAATGGCAGTAAGCAAAGCCATAAAGTGTTCCTCAAAACCCTCGCACTCCATCCCCACACAATGTTGAATTTTCTTCACCTTATGTAGAACCTAGTCAGAAACACTAGACTGACCTGGTAACTTACAATTTAAGGGTATGGGCTCCCCATCCCTAGTAGCCCATTGCGAATACAGCGGCATCCCCATCTCCTCCTTCGCAAAGGGATTCCTGCACTCCCATTCAGAGAAGCCCTACATCGGAATTAGCATCCGGGAAGGCCCTTCAACGGCTCCTTCATCACTTCCAATCGCTGAATACAGGCCTCAATCCACCTCTGTATGCTGTAGGGCCTTTGCCAAAAGGGATACCACCAGAGAGTTTATGGCAACCACTTTGCTGCTTCTCGTCAGCGTTGTCTGGCTGTGATGGGCCGGAGATCCAATGCTCGGTGGTAGGGAAATGTCCGAAGCCCTTTTAGAGACAGCTGTTGTCTACTTCCCCACTGTCACCGTCACCCTCTGGGCCACCGTCGAGGATTCTCAGCCTGTCGCAAAATTGTCGGAGCTTTTTTTGGTGAGGTTACCAAACTCCTACCAGTAGAGGGCCCTGGATCACCACCCTCCCTGATTCTCCACGAGGGCTGGGTCCCGAGCCTTGCCTTGCCTCCATTTTGCCCCACAAGCTGAGGCCCAAAGGCGCGGTCCACTTGCTCAGCTCTTTGCCTCCTATTCAACTGCCCATCTGCTATAACTCTACTGGGTCCAGCAATCTCAGAGCCTAGGCCCACTTGTCCCCTTTTGAGCTACCCGTCTATTGTAGGTCTGCTGAGTCCTCTTGCCTTCGAGCCAAGTTTTTTCCTCTTCGCACCAATATCAAAAAGAAAAACACAAGAAGGTGCAACAATATGATTCAGTGTTGCTGCAGTGTTGGAGAGCTTCTTGGAATTATGAAGGTCCTAACACTTTCTTCATGCACATGCATTTTATTTTACCTATAAAGTTAAAATAATCAAACAGCAAAAGCTGGTACCTGCAACATCTCCACAAGAAGAATAATGCGCTCAGCATGCTTACGACATGTAAGGAAGCCTTGAATGCACAAAACCTGAATTTGAGGTGCAAAGTCCGTAAGTGAAATTTAACCTAGGCTATCTGAAGAGTTCAAAGAGTAAAAAACCAGGGAAAAAAAAGCACAAAAGCAAACCAAAAGAAAATAATCGAAGAACCTTAAAATAATCAAAGAACTCGCTTGGAACTCCCTCAGCATCAGAATCCATGACCTAGAACAATCACAACATTCCAATCACTTTATGGTTAACATCTAAGTCTATAAAAGATCAAGATGCTAAATAAGTAGCCCAACATATCTTGTTACAATTAACATAGCAAAAGAGAGAGAGAAAAAGTAAAAGAAGAAAGAATGTGAATCTCACAACATCACTGCCATACCTCAAGAAGTTCACGGGTTAATTTGAAAGGTGCACTCTCAAAATTGACGCCACCAGGTGAATTGGAAAGCATGAAGCCAAAGTCAATATGTATGATATGACCTTCTTCATCCAATAAGAGGTTCCCATTGTGCCGATCCTTCACCTGGAAAAAATTAAACCGTCTGA
Source organism: Cyclocarya paliurus (assembly GCA_029856935.1). NCBI lineage: Eukaryota > Viridiplantae > Streptophyta > Magnoliopsida > Fagales > Juglandaceae > Cyclocarya > Cyclocarya paliurus. The sequence continues at coordinate 31,431,141 of CM056946.1, read as the reverse complement.
TGAGAAGCAGGTATGAAACAAAACACAATCTGGAATGTGATATAGAAGACGCTTTACTTTGCCACACCAGATACATTTTCAAATAAGAGGATGGATGCATAAGTGCATAAAGCGCAAAGTCAAATAGGTTGTATATACACGCAATTACATGCTAATTCAAATCAAATAAGTATAACTTACCCAGACATACAACCAAAAAACATAAACACGTGACAGAGATATGACATATTAGCCTCATTCGAGTGACTGTACAGGGTTTTTTCTTATGTAATTGATGAAATCTCAAGTCTTTGATTTCTTGGACGCTTTGGAGCCTAGAAAGTAATTCTTGTTCCTACTTCAGTCCAAATTTCCCCTTTGTAAGCATCATCAGGTAGTTTACCCTCCTAATGCCTTGAAAATTAAACCACGTGAACTTAAAAGAGACAAGTTCAAAACTCAGAAGAGACCAATATAAAAGATCCCAAACTAGTATCCTATTTATGTTGGGTTTTTTTTTTTTGGGTGTTGGGGGGGGGGGGGGGGGGGGGATGAGAACCATACCTGCAGAAGGTAGCATACAAGGGAATATCCAGCCATACTTTCAACAAAATTTCTCTGCAGAAAGAACAAAAAAGTAAAACCAAAAAATATTACTCAAAAGGAATTGAACTATACTCTTTCTATATATAACAAGAATATTAAATTAATCAAGTGAATGTACAACAGAAAAACTCATCCAAAGATAAGTGTTTCTAGAAACCCTCCATTCTTTCTTTTTGAACAAGCATAAAAAATAAAGCAAAACGCCCAAAAAAAAAAAAAATGATTGCAACCAAGTGCATGAGAGTTATAAAAAGAGGAACAAAAACTGAAGCGAAGAACCAAGACTTTCTCCTAAGGTTTGATACGTTCAACAAGGAAATTCTAATACTGAACGGAAGGATGGAAGATTTCATCAAAACAAGCAGAACAAAAGTCTCATGAAAAAATCTTTTGACAAGACCCAGTCACCCTTAAAATAGAGCTATTCGTCTCTAATCACTTCTCCATAACAAAGACAACATCAAGTGCCCCATTCTAAAATACTCCAACACTCCTTGTATCTCCATTTCCAGCCTTCCAACAAAAACAACACTGGAAAGGAAATGCGTTTTACATATACTCAATTGAATAAACATAAATAGACATACACATACACATACACATACGTTTCTGCATACATATATCTCCAGTCTAAAATACTCCAACACTCCTTATATCTTCATTTCCAGCCTTCCAACAAAAACAACACTGGAAAGGAAACATGTTTTACATATACTCAATTGAATAACATAAAATAGAGATACACATACGTGTCTGTATACATACTCATGCCCTAACTACTAATAATGAGAGCCCCACAAGTGGCCTTTAAATGAAAACTCAACAAAAATTTGGGAAAAATAAAGGTAACTCCCTCAAACTACCAACCAATTTGCAATCACCCTTAAACTATAAATTTAGACACTTACACCCCTAAATAACCAAAATATTTCAATATACCTCTAATGTACAAATTGACACAAATACCCTTCATCAAAAATTCAAAAAATCGAAAAAAATAAAAAAATTCTCTTTTGTGTCACCTTTCTTTTTAATTTAATAGGATTAAATTGTCATTTAAAATTTTAAAACAAAAATTATAAGTACATTTGAAAACTGTTAGGCTTAGCTTGTACTTTTACAGAAAATGGGGTAAATTGAGATTTTTTGGTAGTTTTTTTTTGTTGTGGGTGCCGGGGGTGATTGATTGCCAAAACTGATAGTTTAGGGTGATAATTGCAATGGCATGGCAGTTTGAAGAGGTCACCCAAAAATATGTCTAAAACTGCCTTCAACAACTAGCTTCTTAAAAGAAATAAGTTTTTTTACTTATAAATTTACTTAATTATTTTTGTAATTGAAAGTTTGAAAAGAATTCAAATTCTCATAACTACCTGCACTTTCTCCATCCACTTTCAACAACTCTCTCTCTCTCTCTCTCCTCACTCGTACTCGTAAATAACTACCTCTATTGAAAATAAAAAATTTTAAAAACACTTCTGAAAAATAGAGATGGGATGGGGTGGGGACTTTGTTTAATGCAATATCAGGACCTAAAAACAAAATAAAAAACACTTCTCGAAAAATAAAAAATGCAATTAATAGTGTTGTATCCCCCCATGGTTAAAAACTGGAAATACATGGGAATGAATAGACTCACAAAGGATAATAGCATCTGAAAGATAGCTGTACTGATTGCAAATGTGAATTACCTGAGCAAGCTTAAAACTTGGGGAGTTTTCTTCATACTTAGCAATGAAAAACTCGTGTAAACTTGAAACGTTGGGATATCTACTTTTTATAGAATGAAGTGAAGCCTAAAACATAAAAAGAAAACATTAATCAGGAGATAGGCAGGAGCTTAAAATGCCAATTCAATTAAAAAGCATAAGTTCACATAATATTACTGTATCTGGAATTGTTTCAATCAGAGCGGTGTATGAAGAAGTAACAAGAACTTCATAAGGCCGCAACCAGAGAGGGAGACCAGCTTCTTGGAATATATCTGGCATCAAAATCCAATTATTACAGGCTTTCACAGGAAAAAAGATATGAGAAAACCAGTTTCTTGAAATGAATGAGCATTGGCTGTATAAGACACTGGATCATATGAGTTTTTATTAATTTCCTCTTTGCTTACTGTGCCACTTGTGAACAGGAGAAAGGCAAGTGCAGTTTTGAGTGCATTTGGTCACAATCAAAGATGAATAGTTGCTTACAAGAAACGAGATAAAAAGGGCTTAGAAATGCCCTCAAGTAATAGTAAAATCATTCACTCACTACTGCAGAGAGATTTACTACATATTTTTTCATAATCTAATAATTTCATTAATAGAAAGCTATGGCGGTGCCATCCAAGTGCAGAGAATAGAGTCCTAAAAACTAGAAATAGTACAACCATGAACATTCAAGATAAAGAGTCAAAGACAAAAGCCCTAAGATCCCCCCATCATCCTCTCATGATCCTTGAAACTCCAAACATTTCTTTCCCTCCAAATGCACCACACCGAACATGACAATCATTTTCCATAAGGTTGCACCATGAAGATTACCGATTTGGCCTTAGCATGACCCAATGTAACCCAAACATCCTGAAAATAGAATACCATAAAACAAGAGATGCCTGACAACGAAGCAAAAGGTGATTGATCATTTCCTTACTCTTATTGAACAGACAACACCAGTCAATAAACTAAAACATACTGCTTCATTCATTAGAGTATTTCAGTCGCCGCTTTTTAGAACAATCATAAACCTGGATACACTTTCTCTTACAGTGAAAGTAACTGCTATTAATCTATAGTCTGGAAAAAAAAAAGTGAGAAGAGACGAAACGCAAAATAGACATACATTCACTTTAGAAGAGATTCATTACATAAAGAGCACATACCATGCACACATTTTGTTTATGAGTAATATAATCTCATTATAAAAGCACAGAGGGGTGCAACCCTAGAACACGAAAAATATACGAGATCTCCTATTTAGGAGAAAAAAATAGAACAATTCAAAAAACCAGAAAAACTAGGGTAAAAAAAGCAAACTATTATGTGCTGCAATCCATGTGTGGAGTAGAGAACAATCTTTTTCAGCTTTACCGCATCTTCAAAGGTATGTGCACTATGCTCAATCTAAATTTACCACATTTAACATAAAGGATCCAACCTCTTTCCACAATGTTATCATGTCCTTTCTTTCTTCCCTAACTCACTCATAGCTCTCACCCTCCTAGGCATTCTAACTTTTTTCCCAAACAACTTAAAGAGAAAACTCCATAAATCTATCACTACCTCACAATGAAGAAGATAGTGAGCAATGGACTCCCCACTCTTCTTACACATACAGTACAAACCAAGCACAATGGCTTTCTACTTCCTCAAGTTATCCAACATCAATATCTTCCCCAATGATGCAGTCCACACTAGAAATGCCACTCTCAAAGGAGCATTCACTCACCATAAACTTCGCAATGTTGCTTTTTAAACAGGATAGAGAGCGCTACAATTTTGTAGTCATTATTGAAAGCTAAATTGAAGAAAAATGACCCAATTTTTCATCTGTTTTAACACTAAGGCCTCGTTTGTTTTCGGAGATGAGATGAGATGAGATTAAAGTTAAAAAGTTAAATAAAGTATTGTTAGAATATATTTTTTAATATTATTTTTGTTTTGGGATTTGAAAAAGTTGAATTGTTTATTTTATTTTGTATTGGAATTTGGGAAAGTTGTAATGATTAAATGAGATAAGATGAGATGGATTTGAAAAAGTTGAATTTTTTTTTTTTATTAGAATTTGAGAAAGTTGTAATGATTAGATAAGATGAAATGAGATGTTTTCTGAAAACAAACGAGGCCTAAATTTAATTTGATTGGAAGAAACAACATCCACCTCGATATCTAAACAGTTCATCATATTCCTCACTAAAAAAAAGATTGAGACTATAAAAGACAGATATAAAGAATGAGAACATTCTCTAAGTGAATCAACTGGACATAGATGGTACCATGGAACAAGACAAGGAACTACATTACATTTTTCTTAAGTACCCAGAAGGGCAAATGGGTAAGAAAATGTTTCATCATCCTATTCAAAATCCTCAATCAAACAAGACAAACTACATCAAGAGGATACTACTTGGAGATCATAATTATTCATGATTTCACACAGCTTTTGAAGATGATAAGGAACTACATTACATGAAACAAAATCATAACAATTACAAAAAGGGCACCTACCATAAAAGTGAGAGATAAGTTGCACGGCAAGATGTTCTTGCCTACAATCATCACCACTCTTCACAATAACCTAACAGAAAAGCAAGAAAATGAGAAATGTCATTAACGTCAAATGTGTTCTAAGACCTGCCACAGGACATATTCAACATATGCAAAATTGCAAATACATGCCAGCTCTACAGTAACAAAGACAATCAGACAGCACAAATCCTCAAGAATAAAAAATGACAAGGCCAAAATACAGTCACAAGCAGCCTTACCACACAGTCAACAGTCCCCAATTCTATTCATTAATGCTAAACAAAGCAAGTATCAAACACATGCACAGGGGGCCGTCATTTTAGATACATTAGTTTAACATGGGGTAGCAGTGTCATAATTGTTCCAACTAATCAACATCCAACAGGAAACAGGATACGATCATTAAAGTTTCGCAATCTCATTCACATCAACCAGGTAATAAACATCATGAAGGAACTCTAGGTTGATGCGCCTAAGGTTGAACCCTACAATCAGAAAGGAATTGTCAGACGGACATCTTTTTCTAGTCAATTCTTGCACAAATTCATAACTTAGGCATCCCACTCACCGCCAAAATAGAAGCCTACAATGTTTATCGGCTATCTAGTTCACATTGCTCAATGTAACTACAGTCATCAAAACAAAACATTGACATATATATTACTTACAGAGCGCAAATCCCAACCAGGTAAATTTCCATACACCGAATCTCGTCGTATCCTTTCTTTCTTTACCTCCCAAAGTTCACCAGATAAGGCATCACTGGCCTTGGGTGAACCACCATTGACCTGTTGAGAAATTAGGATTCTCTCAGAATAATATTCTCCACCACCACACTAAATCAAAAGTCCACAAATTTCAATTTTCAATGAATTTTCACCCTTGATTGTGCATCTGTTGAATCTTGACCAGCGCCCTTCAGAGGGAGCCCAGCAGGTGCTTCTCCTTTTGCAGCAGCAGCCTACAGAAAGTTAAAGTCCATCAACAACGTCTGAAAAAAGAATATGAATGAAAAAGGATGGAGAAAAAAAAGACCCATGTATGAAATAGATAAATGCAGGGAAACTACATGTCTATCTGTTTTTTTTTTTCTAGTGTAATGCTAAAATACGGATCAGTGTGAGCACTGTTCATGCCCTCTGTTTTATACGTGGATTCTCCCCGTGTTTAAATCACTGCTGTTTCTTTTATGATTTAAGGTAATCTGCAGAGACAACCATCATTCCAGGTACTGGACCTTTCAATTTTTCCCATTCATGTTTGTTAACTTCTACTTTAGTCCAGCTATGGCAAGAAGAATAGGTAGTGACAATATAGCTTCTCAAAAAGGCAGCTGTTTTCCAGAAACAACATACTAGCGCACAGTCATACCGCTCAATGTTTTATATTTTTTTTTACAAGTATTCAACAATTTGATTAATGAAAGCATTAGGCATAGTGTATGAACACTGGATATGTCTACAAGATATTGACTTCCCCCTAATCAGGACTCGTTTAAGTCTCCATGGTGATCACATAAAATAAAAAGATCCATCTACTCAACAAACTAGATTGCAATTGATGCAAATTTGGATCTTTTAAAGTCACACACATGAAACTTTGGCCTATTAAGAAAGCATGTAGAGATGGTCTGAAAAAAAACATATACGAGCCTTTAAAACTCAAAAATAGGAGCCCCACACATCATCTATGAATCATCAGCGTACTGATACACCTGGCTGAATGCTTAGGGGAAGAAAAAAGAATAAACCCAGGAACACTTTGGGGAAAAAATACGTGTAGCTAAAGAGCACCCAGACCATAATCCGTTGAAGGAATTTTCATACTGTTTTCAAACTTATAAAATTCAGCCAAGATTTTGTACTCTTTACTTTCCCATAAAATACACACAGGAGATTGTTTCCCAAGCCTGAAAAAAAAAAAAATACACCCAGGAATGCTTTGGGGAAAAAATACGTGGAGCTAAAGAGCGCCCAGACCATTCGTTAAAGGAATTTTCACACTGTTTTCAAACCTATAAAATTCAGCAAAGATTTTGTACTCTTTACTTTCCCATAAAATGCACACGTTAGATTTTTTCCCAAGCCTGGAAACTTTAACCACAGAGCCTGAGATCCCTATCCTAATAGCCACAGAAGTCCTGGCCTTAGTCCTACCTTTTTTTATTAAGTGACCCTTGGTCCCACCGCTTTTTTAACAGTTAGGATAAAGGAAAGCAATTGGTAATCATTCATCTAGTGGCCAGGGAAGAAAATCTTAAAATAAGGCTATACTCAACAGTGACAAATGAACTAATATAAGAGCCACTCATTGGAAGAACGGAATGAGAATAAACAAAAATCAACTAAAAGGCTAACTTTCATTTGCAATTAAAAACTCCCTAAAAAGACAAAAAAGCAAGGAGTGGCAAGTGCAACCCAAGTACACGTTAACTGACAGACATCTTGATAGGTCAAAGTCATGCTAGAAAGATAACAACTTATGCAGCAAAGTTGGAAAGAAAGCTAGCTGCCAGGCATAAGTACCATGAACAGGGTGAAGGGCCGTTTCACCCTCCTCCCCAATAAGCTCCTCTAGCGAGGAGATTGCTACCATAAAAATGTAAGCAGTGGGGATCAATAATTTGTCCTTGTGTTAAAAACAATAATGGCAACAACAGCACCAAAACTTAAATCCCCTGACAACGCACCTTTACTGCTTCTATAGCTACTGTACTTGGAACACGGCGGTGTTCCTTCCGATGTGGTGGGCCTTGATCCTCAATGTCTTCCATTCTAACCCCCGAATCTACTGTCAGAACTACCCGTACCCACTCCAAATCACAAATATGTGCTGCTCTTGACGTGTGGTTCAAACATTCGCCACCTTGATAATTCCAGGGCATAACACCACCAGAAGCTGGAGCTGACAGCAGACTACCACAATGGATGCTATAGTGCTCAATGCTCTCAGTATGGCTGGGAAATTGCTTCTCTATGGAAAGACTCACATTGACGATATTCATTTTTGCCTCTGAATTGTGTGTCATTGCCTGGTCAATTGCTTGAGCAGTTGAGCTTGACATTCGGTCATTACTATTACGATAAACCTCCTGGGCAGTCCACAATGGACAAGCCCAAGGAGGGGGCTTGGGCAATAATGCATCTCCATTTGCCAGAGGAATTCCTCCTCTAGAAAGCTTTTGTGCACAGTACGCATCCTTTGTAGCGCTAAAACAAGTTTTTATAGAAAGGCAAAAAAAAAAAATTTGAATCAGTTACGAGTCCTTTCATTTGCAGAAAACAAAAGGTTAAAATCCTCTCATTTGATGGTACTTGTTTCAATTACTGTAACAACTAGGAACAACCATCCCTCATTTGAATAATGTAATTCATTAATTACCTTGGCGTTTCACTTTTCAAAACTTCGACACAGATCAGATAGGGTGCCTTTTCCCTCGAATTCAAAAGAACGGCTTCGTCTTCAGGTATATGAACCACACGATACATCCCTTTTCCCATTGGGAAGCAAACTCCTAAAACATAGAATCGAAATTATTCAAATAATAAAACGTGGCAATATTCCCTTACCCATTTAGAAACAAACTCCTAAAAAATATAATCTGCATTATTCAAAGACAATGTAGCAATATTATAAAATGAATGACCCAGATAATACAAAATATATATATCAACATTGCTCCACAAAAATTATAGGGTAAAAGCCAATTAAGAGAAGTGGAAAAGGATATCCAGGGACCAGAACAACCAGTGTCTAAATAACTCCTCTTTGATATTAATTTGAATAGCATACCAAACCTAAAAGAGCATGAAGAAAACAAGACACAACTAACAACTTTCTACAGGCCAAAACCAGTTGGCAAGCCTCACCTTGACAAAATTTCACGTTTACATCAATTATCTCATTCAAAAGAAAACAATAGCATCATGCACTAGACTCTAGATCCCACAATTTCAAGTTAAAGCTAATATTAGTGTTAAAGCTAATATTAGTACAACCAGTCAAAATCTACCAGTCTATTACAATTAGGAGGGAGGGGAGAGAGAGAAGGTGAAGAAGCAGCAGCAAAAGAGAGGGGAAAGAAAGTGAAAACAAAAACCTTCACATCAAAGGAAAGGACAAAAGAATAGTAATGCAGCTTGAGAAGATGTAAGTTCACATAGGACCTTGGAAAACTAGGAGTTGCTCACGTCAACCGAAACACCACATATACAAAACAAAAGGTGCACATACATATTTAAATGAATTTGTAACGCCCCCAAAGGATGCCCAAACCACATCTTGGCCTATATTCCAAAAGGACTACTAGTCAATGATACAATTAAAGCTTCATTGCAACCATTATAAAGAGCAAGAACTTCTCTCTGCCAAGCAATGTGGGATCCCATACACCACCTACCCATATCAGTCAGTATGGGGTATCACAGTCTCCCCCTTTAAGTTCCCAACGTCCTCGTTGGGAAAGCCCGTAATAGATAGCACGACTCAAGTCCCACATTTCTGGTTGGAATAGGCTCTAATACCATTTGTAAAACCCCAAGGGATGCCAAAGCCACATATGCGCCTATACTCTAAAATGACTAGTCAATGATACAATTAGAGCTCCATTGGAACCATTATAAAGAACAATAACTTCTCTTTCTCAAGCAATGTGGGATCCCATACACCACCCACCCTTTATCAGTTAGTATGGGGTACCAAAACTTTTATCTTTTTCTGTTAACTAGCATTGAGGAGTTCAATAGAAATATCCAGCCAGCAAATCAACCTGAGAAAGCTATTCTCCTTGCAGAAACATTATCTGTCAATCTGGAGAAGGCCACATTGTTACATTCCACAAACATAATGTAAACTTCTGCATGTTCTTCTATAAGAATAAACAAACCTCCTGGTAATACCCCTTTCAGAAATCCTTAGACTTGTTTCCAAATGCACATTCCGAACATTGTTGAGAAATATAATGGAGAAAAAATATAAGATATACAGAACACATTTTTCATAAGGTCATATTCTAATTTTCAAAAGTTGAAGTTTTTGCAATCTTCACATTACAAAAACACATCAGAAACATACTGCAGTGTTCCAGAAAAACCTAAGCAACATGTTGAAGCATTACAAAATAATAATAATAATTAAAAAAAAAATCAAAAGCACTGTGCCCGAGATGAGCATTCATCTACTTAAGGCTACAATGATTAAAGAAGTACCTCCATTATTTTGAGCCTGAGCCACATGCAAATTGATCTCTGCGAGAGACTGGGAACATATGAACAACAAACACAACAAATGCATCAGGAAAAAACTCAAGCAACATATGTCTAAGTATATATGTATCATAGAGCGCTATCATAAACTAAGATGGAGAAAGCATAGAAAGATAATAATAAACCTCACAAAGAGCACTTTTGCGATCTTCAACTGGAAATACATCAACCAAGCCATATGATGTTTCACATAATGACTGCACGAAGTCCAATGACTCATGATATGCCCCTTTTCGAAACTGGGATGCAGTGTCATTTGGAAGTGGGGGCTTTGCATTTGACTTTTCACTCCGTTGCTTTGGTGAACCAGGATACTTCTGCCAAATAAAGAGCATGGTGAATCAGCATAGCAAACTATGAGACATTTGCATCTTAACAGATATTCAATATGCATTTTCCTTTTTTCTTCTCATCTTTTAAAGCATAGTGGATCTACTGTGGCATGGTCATATCTTGGATCAACCTATGGTTCTTTCTACATACTAAATCAGAGAAGATGTCACTATATCAAAAACCTCATCACGTTTTTGACGTATCAATTAAATTCAGGGGAAAGAAACTAATTTGTAAATATAATTGATGAAACATCTCAGATTGAGTCCATTGAATTAGAGCACAGCAGAACAAGCGGATTGAGGGACCTTACTTAGATGCTTCCTGTAAAGCATTGCTATTGATATTCTATATGCACGTATTAGAGAACCTGTTTATTAATTGTTCAGGATATGTTTGTGGGAAACTCCTTGCCAAGGGCCTGTGCACCCCCGGGGTTAGTCGGGATGCTGTTCCGGACACCCGGTGCCAATAAAAAAAATTGTTCAGGATATGTATAGGCAAGCCAAAACCAACTCCTGACAAGTGAATGGATTGTCCTCTAGATTCAGCAACCTATTTATTGAACTCAAATCTCCAAGTCTAGCAATACCATTTCATTCAGGCAAAGTGGCTTTTATTAGAACTCAAAATAAGTTGTGTAAATCGGAAAGCGGTGGTAGTTTGTGGGTGTAAAGAGTATATTACCTTATTCCATAGACCATATCCTTTTCTAGAAATACCTACAACTTACTTTTTTCACTTGCTACCATCCCCATTACATTCACATAGTTATCTTCTTTTTTTATAAATTACATTCCCATAGTTTTCTCAATGTAGTGGATTTTGTATCAAAATCCATGCTACGTTATGAAATGCACAACTTTTCTTGTAGACAAACTAAAAAACACTCCCCCATATCATCGACTCTTCCAACTCGGCCACTCTACTTGGATGCATTCCCATATTTACTTTTGTTGATAAGTGGAAGCATTCTCATATTTCAAGTTGCAAATCTAAGACATGTCCTTTGAGAGTCATTGTGCCTATGCCAAAAACACCAATTATCTACAAGCAACGGTGCTTCTATGGCAGATGGAAAGCTAAGAGCTAAAAACTGCAATTTTCACAACAAAATACAGCTACGAGTGATGCACACAACAAGAAACTCCTTGAAAAGAAAACTTATTTTTTCAAAAAAGAATAAGACAAACTTTATTGATAAAAAAATAATAATAATAAAAAAAATTAAAAAATTAAAGAGCATAGGTATTATCATGGTACACAGGGAGTATACTACGAATATGCCCACTAAAAGAGGGGGAAGAGGTAAAAAAAACTCCAGGTACTAAAATTGGGAAAACAAAAGTGGGCTCTTCAACTCTTGAAAAAGCAAACTTAAAAACCAAAATAATTGAAAATAACGGTCTTCATTTGACGTGTGGCCTATTTGGGATCCTATTAAGTCCAAATCTATTTAGTTTTAGGCTATGTTTGGATAGCGAAAAGTGTTGAGAAGTGTTGTGAATAGTTGTGAGTAGAGATTGGAGTGAGTTTGTGGGTCCCATTGAGAGTAGTTTGAGTTGTTTGGATGCATGAAGTATGTTGAGTTGTTGACTTTTGGATTTTGGATTAAAAAGGTGTGGGTCCCATCAATTATTATTTTTTTTTAAATGATGAAATGATGATTTTATTTATATATAATAGTGATAAATATTGTAGTGATTTTTTTTATATATATTATAGTGATAAATATTATAATAATTTATATATATATATAATAGTGATAAATATTATAGTGATTTTATTTTTTATTTATATATAATAATGATAAATATTATAGTGTAAATATTTTTTTCTCTCCTCTCTCTCTCTCCCCCCTCTGGCTCAATCTCCCCACGCACAACCTGCCAGTGCATGGCTAAGGAACGTTCCCGCCACTAGGTGGCCGAGGTGCTGGCGGTCGAGGAAATGGTTGTCCTCCAGTGGGCGAGGAGACATCAGCCGTGACCTGGCCGAGGAGTCCAGTGCACGTTTCGTGCACTGGGTGTGTGGCTTCATGCCGCCGTTGCCCACCGTGTGTCGGGGTGCGACGGTGGCGTTCAGGCGGGGATAGAACATGCCAACGGTCCACATGGTGGCCGCTGGCACCCCTACTATGCCCCGGCGCAACTGGGCCGAAGAGATCGTGGACCATCTCCGAGGAGACAGACAGCCGTTGGCGGTTTGTATGGTGATTGTCGGCGATCCATGTGGGGGCTACTGTGCGTCGGATAGAAACCGTCGGCGGTTCGTGTGGTGGTCGTCGGCGAGTCAACAGGCCTCGCAGTGGGCTGCCGTGAGGCTCCCGGTTTCACGTTGCCGTGCACCTGTTGTGCACTGTGCATGCAGTGAAATACTGTTAACAAAAGTGTTTGAAAAGTACTGAGAAGTGTTCAAAATTGTGTTTGGGATGTGAAGTATTCTTGTCCGTACGAAAATAGTTGAAAAGTGTTGTAGTATCTTTATTACCCAAACACGGCCTTAGACTTGTTTTCAAGTTTCTTAACATTAGGAAGCTTTTGGTTCAGTTTTTCTTTTTTATAAGTAAACAATTGTATTACTGAGAATAGGCATTGCCCAAGTACACAAGGGGTATACAAGAAGTAACACCTATTTAGGAGGAAGAAATGGAAACAAGAAATGCATGAAAGTCTAGGCCATCGAAATCTACAACTTTAGCCCATAGGAATAAAGTTTTAACAAATAGTAATCTAATCTCCTCCAATGAGCACTCCTATTTTCAAAAGTCAGATCATTTCGTTCATTCTGTAGGCAGTGGCACCATAGAATACAAATAGGAACCATCTTCCACACAACTGTGATTTGTGGAAGACCGCCTAGGTTCGTCCAACTGGCTAGAAGCTCGACCACGATAGCAGGCATAACCCAGGCTAGCTCTAACCATCTGAAGACGTCATCCCATAATGCTCTAGCAATCTCACAATGCAGTGAAAGATGATCCATAGTCTCACCACATTTTTTGCACATACAACACTAGTCCACCATAATCACCCTGCGTTTCTATAAATTATCCATCGTCAAAATTTTACCCAAAGAAGTTGTCCACGCGAAAAATACCGTCTTGGGAGGCACCTTATTTCTCCAAATCCTTCTCCATGGAAAGTGATTGTTCTGCGGATGTGTGAGGGACTTATAGAAGGAACGAACAAAAAATATACCTTTTCTAGCTAGTACCCACCACAAACTGTCAGTTCCTTGAATACTCGGCCTCATGGAGTACAAGAGTCTGAAAAAATCCAAAAAGCTGCCAACTTCCCAATCGTGGGCCACCTTAATAAAACTCACATTCCATTGGACTAAGCCACCATACATCTCCATGAGGTCAGCCACTGATGCTTCTTTCTCACACGCAATCCTGAAAAGTGTAAGGAATGTGCCCATAAGGGCTTTATCTGTAGACCATAAGTCATACCAGAATTATTCTAGATCTGTCTCCCGTCACAATTTTAGTGTGGCGAGAAAAAACTCCCTAACCTCATTTGATGTGCTTCCAAACTCCCACTCCATAAACCTCACGTACCTCCCTAATGGTCCATCCCCCCCTACAAACCTCTGTACTTGAAGTCAATACCCAACTTCCACAAAGCTTCCCTTTCATATTATACCACCACAACCATTTCTCAAGAAGAGCCCAATTGAATACCCTCATATTTATGCCCACTAGAAGCGATTGGAGAGCATACCTTAACCCACTTGACCAAATGGAATTTGAATTCATCCCCCAACCCACTTCAAAGGAAATCACGATAGAGTTTCTCAATTCGGATCACCATACTTGCCGGAATTGGGAACAAAGATAAGAAATAAGTTGGTAAGTTGGATAGAGTGCTCTTGATTAGGGTGATCCTACCACCTTTTGATAAATACAATCTATTCCAACCTGCCAATCTACATTCGATCTTCTCAATTACTTTATCCCATATAGATTTAGCCCTAGAAGCAGCCCCCAAAGGAAGGCCAAGGTATTTCGTGGGAAAATAGGAGAACTTACATCCAAGGGTGTTAGCCAACAACCGGATGTTGAGAATGTTACTAACTGGAACCAACTCTGACTTGGATAAGTTCACTTTCAAACCGCATCACCGAAGCCGCATCTCCGAAGCAAATAGAAGTGCCTATAACACCCGAATCTGGTTTTGTTCTACCTCACAAAATATCAAAGTATCATCTGCGAACAACAAATGAGAAGTGTTAAGTGTATCCCGATTGGTGTCACCAATCGAAAATCCAGCCATAAAGCCATTGTTAACCATGGGAGAGATCATTCTACTAAACACCTCCATGACAAAGACATAAAAAAGTGGGGGACAAAGGACCCCCTGCCTTAGACCTCGAGGGTTGTTAAAGAAGCCAACTGCATTGCTATTCACCAAAATTGAGAACCACGTAGTCAATATGCAGTACCTAATCCAAGAGCACCACCTCTCTTCAAATCCACACCTCCCAAGCAAGTACAGTAGGAATTCCCAATTAACGTGAACATAAGCCTTCTCCATATCCAACTTGCATAAGATACCTAGATCGCCAAATTTTAATCTACTGTCTAGTATCTAGACATTTATTGGCCATGAGTGCTAAGTCCAATCTTTGTCTTCCCCTTACAAATGTGTTTTGGGGTTTCGTAATGATCCGCCCCAAGACCTCCCTTAGAGGTTTGCAAGCACCTTGGAAATAATCTTATACACCCCATTGACAAGACTGATGAGCCGATAGTCCTTAACATCCAAAGCCCCAATCTTCTTAGGAATAAGCGCAATAAAAATGGCATTGAGGCTTTTTTCACATTTCCCAACCAAGAAGAATTCTTGGAACACCTTCATTAAGTTCTCCTTCACTACATTCCAACATGATTGAAAGAAGCCCATAGAAAATCCATCTGGACCAAGTGTTTTGTCTTTGACCATCTTCCTCACCACTCCATGAACCTCTATCTCCTCAAAGGGCTTCTCCAACCAAGAAACATTTTGTTGCTCAATGATATCAAAGGCTAACCCATCAAGCTTTGGCCTCCACACCACCTGCTCAGTAAGTAGTTGTTCAATAAAACATGCTCCATCTATGTTCAACATCTCAATGGTATTAGTTCTCCTATGGGAGTTGGCCACTCAATGGAAAAACTTCGTACTTCGATCTCCTTTCAACTAAAATGCTCGAGATTTTTGCCACCATGAAATCTCCACCAATAAGGTAACCCTCTCTAGTTCTGAAACTAACTGTGTCTTCCGAGATAGTTTCTCCATAGAAAAAGCCCGACCCTCCTCTGCCCTCTCTACCTCATGCAGCTCCTCTAATAGGGACTTCTTGCGGTTGCCTATATCCCCAAAAGATTGAGCATTCCATAGCTTTAAGTCTTTTTTTAAAGCTTTCAATTTACCAGTAAAAAATGAAACTAGGGGGTGCTTGGATCTTATAGGAGGACCACCATTGCCTGACCCATTTCACAAAACCTTTTATTTTTAATCACATATTCTCGAATTTAAAGTACCTACTCCTTCCTCGAATACCTCCACATATTCTAGAATTTATTTAAGCTTTATTAAAGCATGGGTGGTCTACTAATCCAGATTTTGCTGGAGCGGGCTGAGCAAAATATCCATGAGAGTTTTTTTTTATATATACGCAAAAGATAATATTAATAAGAATAGGCATAGCCCTAATACAAAGGGAGTACACAAGAGGTAACACCTAGTTAAGAGGAAGAAATAAAAACAAGAAAATTAGGAAAATTTAGACCATCGAAATCAACAGCTTTAGGCCATACAAATAAAGTATTAACAAATAACAATCTAATCTCCTCCACTGAGTGCTCCCTACCTTCAAAATTCCAACCATTCCTTCCATATGCACCATAATTTTTTTTTTTTTATATAAGTACCCCATATGCACCATAAAATATAAATAGGAACCATCTTCCACATAGCTGTGAATTGTGGAATACCACCAATATTTGTCCAGCTAGCTAGAAGCTCGACCACAGTAGCAGGTATAACGCAGGCTAGTTCTAATCTTCTAAAGACATCATCTGTAACGCATGGCAACCTCACAATGGAGTAGCAAATGCTCCACAGTCTCACCATTATTTCTATGCATACAGCACCAGTCAACAACAATGACCCAACATTTCCATAAGTTGTCCATAGTCAAAATCTTGCCCAAAGAAGTCATCCAAGCAAAAAAATACCGCCTTTAGAGGCACCTTATTTCTCCAAATGCTTTTGCAAGGAAAATGATAGCTCTATGGGTTTGTAAGGGTCTTATAGTAGGAACAAACAGAAAATATACCTCTCCTAGCAGGTACCCACCACATCTTATCAGTTCCTTGAGTCCTCAACCTCATGGTGGACAAGAGGCTGAAAAAAATCATATTTTTCTGGAGAGGGCTCTGCCAAAGACCCATGAGATTTAAATTTTCAAAAGTTTTAATGACTTCTCCCAATTTTTTCTAGCTTCCTACTTGGTCTAAAATTTATTTTTTGATAGGTTACTTGGTCTAATTTTTTTTAATTACTTCTCTTTATTATTTAGGAGTCTTTGTTTTTGTAGGAAAGAATTGATAAGTAACCATATAAAAACCTTTTATCATCTGGTCAAAATTCAGAGAATACTTGAATATAAGTTTCAACAACCCTTTT
This sequence comes from Cyclocarya paliurus, assembly GCA_029856935.1. Taxonomy (NCBI): domain Eukaryota; kingdom Viridiplantae; phylum Streptophyta; class Magnoliopsida; order Fagales; family Juglandaceae; genus Cyclocarya; species Cyclocarya paliurus. The sequence continues at coordinate 31,414,050 of CM056946.1, read as the reverse complement.
AAGCATTGGATCCCTAGAGTGATTCTTTAAGAAGCCTAGATGATTCCTAGACTATATTCTTTTTCTTTTAACCTTTTGTTTCAACAACCAGTGCTAGAAAATCCTACAACCTTGAATCCTAATTTTAGTAGCTCTAAAGCCACCAAGATCAATGGAGTTTCTCCAATGTGGCAAACATGACTTCCTAAGAGAGAGAGAGAAGGGGGGAGGGGGGTGACAAGTTTAAATTTCACTTGGTGAAATGAGTCACAATATGCTCCCCCATTAAAGGAGGAGGACTGGGTATTCGGAACTTAAAATCTTTCGACAAAGCCTTGCTTGGCAAATGGTTATGGAGATATCACAATGACTAGGGAGGCCTTGGGGAGAATCGTCATTGAATTGAAACATGGGGAACCACGGGTAGGATGGTGTTCTAATGAGGTGAGTGGGCCTTATGGAGAGGGGATGTGGAAGCATATAAGAAGAGGTTAGGATAGACATCCAAGAAATATCCGCTTTAAAATGGGTAACGGATCCAAGGTCAAATTTTGGCATGATGTATGGTGCGGCGATAGGGCACTCAAGGAAACTTTTTTTTTAATAAGTTAGGGCACTCAAGGAAACTTATCCACACGTTTATAGTTTATCAAGAATGAAAGAAGCCTCAATTTCGGACCTCATTCATCGCCAATGGTATTCCCCAATGAAATGTTACATTCCTTAGAGATGCACAAGTTTGGAAAATTGATGGTTTTTTGGCATTCTTTGACATTGTGTATTCCACCCGTTTGTCGGGGGGAGTGGAAGACAAGATTTCACAACACAAATTCATTCCCATGGAAGAGCATTTGGAAGACAAAGGCATCTCTAAAGGCAGCATTTTTTGTATAGGCGGCTTCTTTAGGGAAGCTACTCACTCTAGACAACTTGAGGAAACGTCAAATCATAGTAATGGATTGGTGTTGTATGTGCAAGAAGAGCGGAGAGTCCGTTGACCATCTACTACTTCATTGTGAGATTGCTATGACTTTATCGAATGAAGTCTTTGCTCGGTTGGGACTAGCTTGGGTGATGCCGAAGGGTAAGTGACCTCCTCACTTCTTGGATAGTTCGGGGCAACTCTCAGATCGCATCAATATGTAAGATGGTCCTAATATGCTTACGGTGGTACATTTGGCAGGAGAGCAATGAAAGAAGTTTTGAAGATCAAGAGAGGTCAATGGATGAGCTTAGACATTTATTTTTCAATACTTCACTCCTTTGGTCAATTATAATTGATTTTCATGTCATGACCTTTCATGAATTCCTTGTATCACTAAACTAGCACGCTTAGGGGTTGCTCTTGTATATGTTTCGTATACTTGGGCACTTGCCCACTTTTTTATCAATAAAAACTTGTTTGCCGATAAAAAAAAGCCATCGAGATCAAATTATTTTTCATACCTACTTAATCCCAATCATTGTTTTATTAAACCCAGACCAGGATTCCATCAAGAAACCTAACTATATTAAAGAATTCCTGAAGATACTGCATTAGATATGGTTTTAAAGTGCATTGGAGCTATTTTTCCTGCATTGATGTAGCTACCAAATGAAGTCATCCAAAAAATTAAAGCATGTTCTAATACTCTAGTAAATGGGATCATAAAGGCTTGTAAACAGTACAAGCAACAGAGGACGTATAATTTCAGAATTCTTCATGGATTAAATTGGGATCAACGCACATTTTGTATTAAGAATGTTAGCAATCAAATGTTAAGATGACATTTTAGAAGTATAGAATCTTATAAAACTTGAATGGAAAACATGTATTATCTTCCAATGTCAATATAGTTTCAGAAGAATAGCATGCTGAAAATGTGCAATGCAGTTATGGGAAAATGTGCAAGCCATGGACCTAAGCATGGTCCACCATAGTATGTTATGATAAGTTTGTTATTCTACATTTTACACGCATCATGATATGTTTTTATTTAGATTACGATAAGCTATGTCATTATGTGTTCTACACGCATCATGGTAAGAAAGATAAAAGACAAGTTATGAAAGAAGCTTGAAGAATCGCCATAAGAGATGCATGGTACCAATGCAGTTATGGTAAATTGTGCAAGCCATGGACCTAAGCATGGTCAACCATAGTATGTTATGATAAGTTAAGCGGTTTCCCTTGTAGCCACAGGCAGTGCAACAGGTGCACATCCTTGCAAGCGGGGATTAAGGTGTGCTAGCCATTAAAGAAAGGGAAAGACAAGTTTGATGAGTTATGCATACTATGTTTTTAAAATGTCCAGGTAAAGAAGATAGTGTTGACGAGCTAACGGCAAGGCATAGATAATGTGTCAAGGGATTTTCAAGCTTAGTTAATAAGTGTTTTTTTCACTAAAAGATCAGTTTTAAATTTCCTTGCTATGAGATTATATTTTTATGTTATGTTTTTCTTTGGAAATTTATTTATGATAAATTGGGTATTTTTAATATTTTGGGTCTCTTTACCGGTAATAGTTACGAAAGCATGTAACACTCCTAACCTACAGGAAGGGGGTGTTACATTAGGTCATGCTTTCATATTAACATATAAAACATAGAGGGTAAACCAATTCTAAACAAACCTCTTTGTGCTTCTTTGAACCAAACAGCTCCGAGTCTTCCACTGAACGGTCACGATCCCTAAACAATTTGCGGAAAAAACTCTCAGTTCCTGGACTACTTTCAAGCAAGCTACCACCATTGTTGTTTTCATTAGCAATTTTGGAATCTTCAGGGTGCACACGAAACACTCTGCGTAACAATGAAAAGTCAGAAGCCTCTTCTTCCTCACAATTGGCGCACCCCTCATCAGTTTTATCATTTGCATCTTTCTTGTCCTCAAACTTATCTTTGAAGAATTTCCGGAAGAACCCCTCCTTTTCATCATCTTCGACAGATTTGGAACTTTTCTCTCCAAAGTTAACAATATCTTCATTTTTCTTGTCATCAGATTTATCTTTAAATAATTTCCGAAAGAACCCCTCTTTTTCATCATCTTCAGCAGATTTGGAACATTTTGCTTCAGAGTCGATAATATCTTCATCTTCCTTCCTTTCATTCCCATCCTTCTTGTTGTCAAACTTTTCTTTGAAAAGCTTACGAAAGAAACCTTCTTTTTCATCATCTTCCACTGACTTATCCTCCGACCCACTCTTGCTATCACGAAATAACCTCTTAAAAAGACTCTCTGAGCTTGCTGTCAATTCCTCATCCTCACCTCTACTGTCCCTCAAAAGCCTCTTAAAGAACCCGTCCTTTTCAGAATCATCATCATCTTTCTCCATTGACTTCCTGAAAAGAAACATATCTCGAACCTTTGAACCTGCCTCATCATCACCTCTATTGTCCTTCAAAAGCCTCTTAAAGAACCCATCCTTCTCCGAGCCATCATCATCTTTCTCTGCTGACTTCCTAAATAGCAACTTTGGACTTGGAATAAATTTCTTTAAGATGTTGTTCTCCTCAGAAGGTAACTGGCTACCATCCTGCTGCAAATTGTTTGCTGGAGAAGGCGAGAATGACAGAGACTTCTGGAATGGCGGAGAAGATGTAAGTGACAACAGCCGCTGTTTTGATGATAGTAGCTTAGTAAAAACCAGGTTCTTGCTACCAGGGCTCGACGGCACAGTTTGAGGCTGTTTCAAAGGAAGCCACTCACCCATCAAAGTCGCTGCAATTTGGCACTTCTCTTGAATCCTGTTAATCCCTTCATTATCATCTGAATCCTCAATCTCAGCCATTAGAAACCAATGCACCTTCAGAGCTATCTTCAGCGATTTTGAACACGTATCAATGACAAACTTATCCAAAGACGGGCTCGGCTTGTGCACCATCATGTAACAAATCTGAAACAAATAGCTCTCAATACCCGGTAAGGGTAGAGTGTACATTCGATTACAGAGGTAGTCCCGTACCCCAGAGTGATCATGCTTGTACAAATAGCTGACGGCGATCCACTCACAGAAGAACGCAGAGTCGAAGAAACGAATGAGCCACCCATTCTCACCAGTATCACTCGCCCTGTTGATCCGCGAGGTGATCTCGCGAGGCAACTCATCCGATTGCCCGCGAGTCAGTCCAAGAAGCCGCACCATTTCTTAATTTTCCATCAGATGCCCTAACCACCTCAATCCCCGAATCCTAATTACCTTAAAGCCAAATAAACACTCGTTAGAACCAACTCATCAAATCTAGCATTTCACTGCTCCACTATAAACCCTTGAAATTTCTTAAACCTTCGGGGGAAACCCTAATCCCCCACCAATATTAATACACAACTCTACAGTGATGCAATCCAAACGTCCGCTGTCAAGCCCTTGATATATTCCCAGTTCCTGACCAGAGAACCAAAATTCCAAAGCAGAAATAACGAGGATATGAATATTCTGGCCCTTTCTCGGAAAAACAAAGAGGAAGAGACGATTTATATTGCGGAAATGATCTGGAATTTTTAAGGAGAATATACGAGAAAGTTTGAACTCGAAGAAAGTGAGAGGGATCGAATTGTGCTTACGCAGAGTGAGCGGGATCAGATTCTGCAAGTATGATAGGAGAAGAGATGCGAATGCAAAAATGGATCCTCCTCGTTGCAAAAGACGTCGCTCTGCAGCTCCTCTGGTAGCGGTGGTGCCGGTCGTCGACGTCTTTGTTGTTGGAGAGAGAGAGAGAAGAAAGTGAGGTAATAATTGGTTTCAATTTCATATAAGATTATTCTTTTTAAAGAATAAATAAATAAGAATGTGAAAATTTGAAAGATTCTAACGTGCGAGGGTGCGTACTGTTGGTGGCGTGGGTTCCAACTTCCTTCATTTCCCTCCGGGCCTCCAGACCAGAAGAGACTGAACGTAAAAGGCTTTCGATTTGGTTGGGAAGCAATGGCCAGGCTGTCCAAAGGGACCAAGTGAAAAATGACCCAGGCCCACCTTACAAAAATAAAGAAAAAAAAAAAACAGAGTAGATATTTTTTTTTAGAAATGCTATACATTAACTACTATTGATTCTCACACTCCACATCTAGATCTTTTTTTATAGAATGTGAGTGTATTTTTTATAAAATGTGGGAGTATTTTTTATAGAATGTGAGATGTGAAGTGATAAATAGTAGTTGATGAGAATAATATTTCTACTTTTTTATCCTTGGATTGGGTATTTGTGATTTGATACCTTTTCAATTTTCTTTCTTATTAGACTTAGGCCTAATTTGGATATTCAGAATATTTCACTACTATTTATTATTTTATTATAACTTTTTTACCTACTTTTCACTATTATTCACTATTATTTAATATTTTATCATTACTTTTTTATTATTTTTTCACTGCTATTAACATAATATATGAGAATACTTCACTACCCAAACGCAACCTTAGAAAACAGTGTCTTTAATTTTTTCATCTAATATTATCAAAAATAAGTTTATTTATAAGTTTTTTAATTAATGCACTAATTACAGTATTGGTGTGGAAACTTACTACATTAATTTATATAATTTTTAAATAAAAAAAATATTGGTACTTTGACTTATTTTATAAATATAATGGATTTATAGTAAGTAATATTTTACTCACCAGATTTATAAATAGTTATACTCTATTATCAAATCTTAAGCAACCTATAAACCCTTTGGAAATAATACATTTTTTAATATAAAATTCACAATTTTGCAATATCTCCAGTAATAATGTTATTTTTATGTAATCAAATATTGTTGTTTATTAAAAATGAGCGCCTTGAAAACATCCTTAACTTCGGTGGGAGTCTTTTAACCGAACTCTCTCTCTCGCCCAGAACCTCTCTCAAGAAACTCTCTCGCCCGATCTTAGTTGGGGGGAGGGGAAGTTTCGGCTTCCTCTTCCCCTTTCCTCTCCTCCTTCTCTACCGTCGTTTACGACGGTTTCTGTGTATTTTTTTTTTTTGGTGTTTTGCAGGTTCGGTCGAATAAGTGAGAGGAGTCGATCCGAGCTCCGCTGGTAGAGTTTTCCTACACGCGTACCATCGGACGATTCCTTGCCCGCCGATCTAGCAGCCGTCCGCTTTGGGTGCCATATGGAGCGGTGTGTCGCTCTCACGCGCGGATTACAGAGAACGCGTGGCATATGCGAGCCACCGCGTATCACATCGCGTCAGAGCCGTGTGTGGCAGCTCAGGGCCCAGTACACCGACACTATCTTGACCGGCTGTTTGTCTCCTTCCCAGCTTGGCGCGTGCTTTTCACGCGCTACCACCGATCCTAATTTCGTGGCTTTTTCCAATTGGAGTTTGGTTGTTTTGTGGCTTGTTTGGTTGCTATTTGTAGTGTTTGTTTGGTTGGGTTGTGTTGTGTTGTGTTGTGTTGTAGGAAGTTGTAATTCCGGCTCTATGTCGGTATGTTTTTGTTGGTATTTTTTAGTTTTGTTGGCTGTTGGACTTATGTCCATAGCTTTTGTTGGCTACTTCTCCTCCTTTGGAAGATGGAGTTTGGTGGGTTACTTCTCCTCCTTGGGAGGATGGAGTTTGGTTGTTTGGTTGGAAGATAGAGCGGATAATCTTTTTGAAAGTTTTCTGATTTAGACAATGCCGTCGCATAGATTTGCGTATGGGAAGTTTTGAACAGATTTTAATTTGACTTGTAATTGTTTAGTCACAGATGTAACTCCTTATGGAATGAATGAATGATGTCTATTTCTTATAAAAAAAAAATATTATTGTTTATTTTTCTTTCTAGCATAGTATTTAGCATTAAAATTAAGTCCTTAAAGTTATGTATCTAAATTGTTATTTAAATTAAATATGTTGATAAGTATGGAGATATTCTTCTATACGTTTTAACCATACATATTAATACATCAAGTGGTGATAAATCCATGTCATAAGTCAAAAGAATAATATATCAAGTGGTGCAAGAGAGGATCATATCTACATTTCTAGTACCACATTTACATGATCAGGGGCACTCAAGTGGAAGGGCTTATTTTCTTCAAAGAAATATGACTTTTCAATATGAAATTTTATCAAAATATCATAAATTGCATATGGAAAGTCATTAGAGACATAAAAGGGGTTCGCTAAAGAATTTCAATCTGAAACTCCTAGCCCCAATCATCCTCCCCGCTTCCTTTCCAACTTGAGCCCTAGACAGAGAGCCTAGCATTTCCAGGCTTATTCATTGATAGTCCCTCTCTCTCTCTCTCTCTCTCTCTCCACTTTCAATCTGAATGGTTTGACAGCAAAACAAATTGCAATAGCAAAGAAAACTTGGTAGCTATGATGAAATTAATGTTGTGAGAAGCAACCACTTGCCCAATACTAATTCTCATGGATTGTAAAGCTTGTCATGATAGATAGAATGTTTAGTTCATTTTGACTCTAGTTTGTTGCTCTTAGGCTTGTTCATTCGAGCCGGAAAAAATCTCAGCCCGATTTGGAACCCAGATAATCGGGTTCCGGCTCGGGTTTGTTCCGGGTTGGTACTCGCATAGAAAAACTCAGGTATATCCGGTATCCTTTTTTTTCTTCTCTTAGTTTGAATTTTCTGATGCTATTGATTTTAAATTAAATTCAGATAATCTCATTATCAACAAACAAGCGAAAGGATATACAAGGAATATACATGAAAAACTATAAATAACACTTTATTTTCCTAATTGATTGATCCAACATTTTATTGCAATAAAAGTTCTAAAATTTATAGATTTTCAAGAGTTCTTAGGATGAGAAAAATATAGATAATAATTATTTGAATGATATTTTTGTTATAAACTACTTTATGTCGTGTTGACTTTAAGCCTTACGTTTAAAAAAAAAAAAAAAGAGGAGGAGGAGGAGAATCTCTATTAAAAAGAGGCACAGTAACTTGTCAATAAATTTTTAATGAGTCTATTGAATCAATGAACCAAAAATTTTCAATTTTTTAGGAAATTGCAATTATCTTGGTCCTTGTATATGGATTATCATGCTCTAGCTATTTGTTTTTCTACTCGATCGTGTTGTTTGCTTCTCTAGAAAAAATTCTTTTATAGAAAGGAATAGTTAATTTCCATAAAACTACAAAATTTTCACTCACTCCCCTAATTTGAAAGCAAAAGTTGAATTTCTATAATACCAACTAAGTTAAATTTTTGGAAAAACAAAAAAACAAAATCTTGTACAATTCAAAACTCAGATTCATGTAGGTTCCGGTCTGAATCATAATCGAGCTAACTCGGGCCGAAACCTGTCCCATATTTGAAATTCGGGTTCCGAGACAGGTATAGTACCTGGTCGGAATCTGGGTGAACAATGGTAGTTGCTTTATGAATTTTCATTGGTTTTGATTTATTGGCAGTCATGTTTGTGGTGTTTTTCAGTCGAAAAATTAAAGGAGCAAGAGGAAGAAATTATAAAAACAAGTGAAGGTCTCCATTCTAACATTGTTCAGGGAGATATGCATGAGAATCACTTTGAAGTGAAGAAAAATAAGAGGAAGAAGAAATAACTTAGTCAGCCGGAGTGAAAGAACACCCAAAAATGTAGGGATTGGGTTTGGGGACACTAAGTCTCGTTTGTTTTCAGAGATGAGATTAAAGTTGAAAAATTGAATAAAATATTGTTCGAATATATTTTTTAATATTATATTTGTTTTGAGATTTGAAAAAGTTGAATTGCTTATTTTATTTTGTATGAAAATTTAGAAAAGTCGTAATTATGAGATGAGGAGTTTTCAAAGTTTTCAAAATTTTAGATTTTGGTCTTGAAAACAAACAAGGCCGGAAGCCATGGAAAGGAACACATCGGGATTGAAAATGAAACTAAAAAAAATTGATGCGACACAATGTACATTAGTTTGTGAGATTTAGATCCTTTCTTGTATAATATTGGAGCGGGATTTTCATCCATTTATAATGTCAGCATGCTCAACAAACTATGCAAGTAATTAAAAGGGGAAGCATGCATTGAATTGATTACACCTCTAAAGTCTACGTGGCAAAGAAAGAAAGATCATAAATTTAGCATGCAATCCACTTCATGAGTTCCCCACGAAAAGCAAGGGAATTAATTTATCACGCACGCGTAATTATAACTAATTTATTGACACCAAGAAATTAATAGGAAGTGATAATCCGAAATGATTGCAAAGCCTTGTAATAGGCCATATATATGTTTAATAGAAAAATTTAGTTGTAAGTGATTCGCGTATTAATACGCGCACTCATTCAATATGATTGGTCAGAAAGTTTATTTTATTGAAAGCAGTGTTAATTTGAATTTAGAATATAAAAGCAACAGCATTAGTACACAGATTGGTACGCAAAGTTACTTGTATATAGCAAAACTCATATTTAATTTACCAATAGGGATTCTTTCTTTTTCTATTTCAATTATACCACATGCAACCTCTTTAATTTGGTATATTCAGGTTATGCTTCTCAATTCAATTATTTTTAAACATTTTTGGATATTTTATTCCTAAATATCACTTAAATATAAAATATTTTAAAATTTAAATTTTTAACTTTTTCATCTTTCATTACTTAATCATTACAATTTTATCAAATTCTTAAATAATATATAAAAAATAATATGTTTTCAAATTTTAAAACAAAATATTAAATAATTATATTTAAATAATTTTTTTAACTTTATAACATTTTTGTTTAACTTTTTTATCTGTCATTTTCTAAAACTCAATAAAATATCATAGTTCAAACTATTTTACTATTATTTACATATATATTGAGATATTTTAAGTATCCAAATGAACTTCAGTTTAACAATATCACCCATGCACAAATGAAACGAGTAACTCTAATATGAATGATCATGTGCTACACAATCCTACAGCCTGTACAATTTAGTTCAACGCTATCTAATCATACTTATTCTAAAGCTTCGTTTGGATCATTGAATTATGAGCTTAGTTCATCTCAGTTGGGTTTTGTTTTAGACCTATTATAAAATTCAAACACACAACTTTCAAATCACTAAATATCACTCAACTCAAAATCTCTTTACACGTGAGACTTACAACTTTTTTTCAATTTCTTATAAATACATTTAAATACAATTAAACTCATCTTAAGTAGGTCCCATAAAACTCACATCACCATCTTAATTCATTTATATTTATAAATAACTCAACTCAAATCAACTTAGTTCAATATTTAAATGGAGCTTAATTAATTATTTTAATATAATTCAAACCACTAAAAAATAGCTAAGATAATTATTACAAAAACTTTACGTGCAGTTATTTTTGCGTACTCTTTACGCACTCCACTAATATGATTGATTGCATCATTTTTTTTAGATTAAGCTGAGTCTGACATCTAAATACTCAATTCTCAAATCACTAAACTTATCTCAACTCAAAACATATTTACATATAATATCCATAATTTTTTTCAACTCAACATCTCTTTACACGCGAGATCCATAATCTTTTTCAACTTCTCATAAATATATCTAAACTCATCTTAATATCTAAATACATCTAAATTTATCTTAAATAAATTCTATAAAACTTATTCTATCATCTCAATTTATTATTATTTATAAAAAAATTTAACTTATTCCAATTTAACTCAATATACAAATGAGTTCATTCAGAAGGAAAATATCTAATGCACTTCTCAGAGTTCTCTCCTCAGCGGCCGGGAGTAAAAAGTTATGGACCCCGAACTTTTACGCGTAAATTGGGGGATTCAGTTCCCAAAGCATCGGTTATATACAGATCCAGTTCACCATGAATTTCCCACCCAATAACGTACGTGCATGGATATATAGTTATCTACGTGGAAGCTGAGTGGCAGCCTGCATGCACGAGATGCCATGCAAATAGAGGCCGAGTACAGCGACAGATGTCGGACAACACAAATTATCAAGGTGTTTAATTATCCACCAGATCCACCCGAAATCATGCACAAATAGTCCAAGATCTTCATAATTAACTTCATGCCTCACTTTACCCATTGTATATTTATATAGGATAATATTTGATATCATCATAAATGTGAAAGTATTATGTATTTTTTTTTTAAAATAAGGTTCATTATTAAAATATATATTACAACTGTAAAAAATTTTTACAAAAATAAATCATAAACTGATATGATTTCATATGATATTTAGATTTATTTTACAATAAAAATAATTTTATAATCTAACGTATTGCATCAAACTACTTCAGTTTGTAAGTTTATTTTTGTGAAATCTCTTTATAGCTAAAATACTTCTCTTAAATTATTATTTTTTGTGGATGTCAGATTTACCTAATTTTTTCAAAGTTGAATACTACTATGCGGGATTTGTATATCTTAAAATTATAAATATAATTTTGTTTATGTATATACATATGTACGTGTGATTCATCTTAACATATGCTCATTTATGATTTTCTTTTCCACATGATATACGCATGTCATGGTTTGTTGGCAAGTAATTTGGAGATTAGTATATGTTATTTTTTGTGTCTGATATATACTTACAATAGAATATATTCATGTCTTCATTTGTATCCAATTCTGTTTACCGTTACACAAACGATATCGCGCATCCCAACGAGAATGACGGCGCTGTAAAAGTTGGTTGCTAAAAGAATGACAAATGTCGTTCGACCAAAGCTCGCCGCTAATAATAATCAGATATTTTATAAGTGATACTAAATTTTTATTAAGTAACGAATTGCAAGGTTGGAAAGAAAAATTATTATCATAAACGGACAACGAAATTCTAATCAAAGCATAAATTGAGAAGAATGCAGGAATTCTGAAATTGTAATGAAATTAGTTCGAATTTGAGAAAAATGCAGGAATTGTAAGTGATGTTAGATGCTGCTATGTAATTATATTTCAAGTACTTAGATTTTCATTATGAACGAATTAACATATCCTTTTATAAAAAAAAAATGAAAAAAAGAAGAAAAAAAGAATTATAATTATGAAATTGATTGTTCGATCCTTTTAATTGATATAACTGCAAAATCTGCCCCGGCCCTTTCCTTGAAATCCTTCTTTAGTTTAAATCTGGGTCTCCATGCATGCCAAGCTAGCAACCGTTACATGCAGAAAGTTTCAGCTACAATGCACCTACCCAGCCATGGCATTATATATTACGTGGAAGAGTGGCAGCCTGCATGCAGTAGATGCCATGCAAAGAAAGGACGCCACATATTATCAGGCTGCTTCCATCTGTTTCAGCCGCGGAGATTTCCATAATCTGAAGAGATGGGGGGTTCAAGATTGTCATAATTATTATAATGCCAATCTACATCCACTATAAATTATAAGCTTAATATGATCAGTCACTACAATTCATAGCAATTGAAGCCTTTTCTCTATACAAACAAACTTTAGCTCCCAGTTAGGATGGAAATTGTCGCAGTGATCGTAGGAGCCGGGCCTTCTGGCCTCGCAATTTCAGCTTGCTTGACCTTTCACTCCATACCCTTTATCATTCTTGAGAGAGAAGATTGTTACGCTTCTCTTTGGAAGAAGAGAACCTATGATCGCTTAAGTCTCCATTTGGCCAAAGAATTTTGCCAGTTACCTTTTAAGAAACACCCCAGAAAAGCAAAAACTTTTATCTCGAAGGATGCTTTTCTTCGATACATAGATGATTACGTCTCCCATTTCAAAATTAACCCGCGCTACCACCGCTCTGTTGAATCTGCCGAGCTTGACAAAGTTCAAGGGAAATGGCGGATTGAGGCTCACAACACCATAGATGAGAAGAAGGAAGTTTATTTTGCGAATTTCTTGGTGGTTGCGTCTGGTGAGAATAGTGAGGGTTACATTCCTGATATACCCGGTTTGGATGGCTTTCAGGGAGAGATAGTACATTCCAGCCATTACAAATCGGGTTTGAAATATCAAAACAAGGACGTTTTGGTTGTTGGATGTGGTAACTCTGGAATGGAGATTGCTTATGATCTCTCCAATTACCATGCCCGAACATCCATTGTAGTTCGAAGTCCTGTAAGACCACTCTCTCTCTCTCTCTCTCTCTCACACACACACACACACACTCACCTGCGATGGCAATTCTACTAGTATGTATTTGTTAACAACTTTGTCTTGTTCAGGCGGTTGCTGGCCTCGGCGATTTTGAGCAGAGAAAAAAAAAGAACCTCTTGGCAATATCCTAAATGCTATAAATTAGAGATAATTTTTTAGCCTAGAAAAGCATTGCTGCTTTCGTTGCAAGGCCATAATATATAGTACCATAGATTCCTTGTTTATCTTGTCCAGATAAGCTAAAAGAGATCATTTTTGAGCTTTGGAAAGCATTCATGCATCTCTGCAATAGCTAATTAATTAGCCACGTCTGCAGGTTCTCTAGCTAGTTCTCTCCCTCTCCCTCCCTCCTTGTTGCATGCAGCTTGGCAACTTTGTGCATTTTGGTTTGGGCAAATGTTTGGTTCAGAAGAAACTAACCTCTCCAAGCAGCAAGGCTGACATGCAGGCCGGCTGTACTCATGTACATGCAGGCAGTAGAGCCAAATTAGCCGAACTACCACTGCTTTCCATCTACAGTCCAAAATAGCTGATTTCATTCTTTTTTTTTTCCTTTTTAATTTGTTGGTTTTAAACCTGTTGAAAATAATCTCTCTCTACATTACTCTCTTTCTCCCCGGTAAATACTCTATTGCTAAGAGGAAAAGGAAAACAGATCATTAAGAAATTATATTTGTAGTCATGCGTAAGATTCGCATATTTTCTTTCAAAAAAAGTTGATAAACTTCCTTAAAAATGAGTTACTCTACTTTTTTCCCAAAGAAAATAGGTGAAACTTACAAACTCTAGGCAAGCTAGCTACTCATCAAAACCATCTAGCTAATAGAACTAGCGAATACATCAATAACTTATTAATTGTGGCTTTTCCATTCCACCCTGTTGCATATGACATATATAGTTGCATGCATGCAGGAACAACCTCGTTTTGGATTTCACGAAGTTATAATAATATTCGTATGCCTTTAATATTATGAAGTACTAGTAAGACCTAGCTTATTTCGTTACCATAAATGTCATACTTTTTTTCCTTCTTCTATATATATACTATTAATGTTTTCTTTTAACAATGTCATTAATACTGTAAGTACTCGGCCTTGCAGTTTCACGTGCTCACCAAAGGAATGGTGCATCTAGGAATGTCTCTACTGAAATGGTTTTCAGTTGACGCGGTGGATAGAGTGACCTTGTTGCTGGCAAGATTCATATATGGCAACCTATCCAAGTATGGGATTCATCAACCAAAATTAGGCCCATTCTTTCAAAAAGTCTTAACTGGAAGATCTCCTGTCATCGATGTTGGGACTGTCAAAAAGATCAAATCAGGAGAGATAAAGGTAGATCCAGATCATCATCTATATAAATCAAGTACTGATTAATTGTCCTAAATTTAGTATGTTAGTCTGTTCATGGTCTGATATGCATATGTTTTTTTCTTGGCGATATGTTCGATCGGACTTATAGGTTCTCCCGGGGATCTCGAGAATTAATGGAAACAATGTGGTGTTCGATGATAGCAAGGAAATAAAGTTTGATGCGATAGTTTTCGCGACTGGTTATAAAAGCACGGTTACTCGTTGGCTTAAGGTATAAATATATATATATTATTATACGTTGGGAGCTAATTAATCAACTTCTGCGATAAAAATATTTAAATTAATTATGAAATGTATTTTGATCATGTCTTGAGTCTTGACTCTTCATGTCTAGGATTATAAATATGTTATGAATGAGGATGGAATGCCAAAAGAGAGTTTCCCATCTCACTGGAAGGGAGAGAATGGCCTGCATTGTGCTGGTTTTTCAAGGAGAGGACTTTCTGGAATAACTACGGATGCAATGGCTATAGCCGACGATATTAACAAGGTTTATAACAGCAAAAAGTAGAAGCGCGCTCCACCAACTGTACTTCACCCTGTGTCGTTCACCATGCAGCTCGCAGGCGGAACGTCTTTGCATGTGTGTGCTATGATCAGTAGTTTATATTATGTTAAACGAAGTCGTTTAAATTTCATCATGTCGTTCTAATTCTATCTTTGTTTTTAGTAGGTAGTCTGAATTTCATCAAGTTGGTGATCTTCTTAGTTTTATTAGTGTCGTAGTACGTGTGCATGTAATGGTTGGATCATGTCTAAATGGCCGTACGTATGTCGTGAAGTACTCGAACTTATACAAAGTACTGTAAGTTTTATATATGGACGTTCTTACATTAACAAATTGGTACCTTTAATTTGCTGGCTTCCGGCTCCAATTTAAGACCTATTCCATGGCTTTAAGATGTAGTTGATATTTGTGTGTTTCTGTTGAATTACTTAAGATGTGGCCTTCTATATATTTACGTGGATGCATGGTCTTGCAAATTAAATAGCTAGCATGAATTTATAGTATATAGATTTTGGCAATTATTTTTCTTCTCTTTTGCACTGATTTTTTTTACACATAAAAAGAAACAATAAGTCTAAATCCTAAAATTTAAACATTTGGAAAAAAGAAAATCCTTTATTCATTCAACTTTGCTTGAAGGCCTAGCTAGCTAGCTGCATTACACGATAGTAGAGTTAAGCAAGAAATCTTGGGATTTCCTCTCATAGTAGTAGTTATTGGAGGCAGAAGCATCAGCCGAGAAGATCATGATCCCATTAACATCAAATCCATTCTTCTTCAGAAGATCCAAAGCCTCAAAAAAGGCATCCCCTTGAATTCCTCTTCCATTGACTTCATAGCTAGGCAGCAACTTATCTCTGCTAAATTGCGTAGCTCGAAGCCTAAAGGCTTGAAGGTACCCTTGCGGGGATCTAACCTTATCGGTATATATAGAACTGATGATTAACGAAGTCAATGAAACCTCCATACTTATTGAAGAGCTCGATGTAGGGTCTAGCAGTGGTATAAAAGGGTGCAATGGTGGCTACAGAAATCAAGCTTTGGTTCTTCAACATGGAAATGAGCTCCCCAATGCAGAAAGCAAAGGTTGAGTTGCCTTTTTGGAAGTTTTCATAGTCAATGTCGATGCCATCAAGATGGTAAGTGGTAATAATGGATCGGAGGGATTTGAAAGCATTGGATATCCAGAGTTGAGGGTCTTTGGGATCGTACCAACGCAGGACTTTTTTGCCGAGGCTCCAACCGGAGAGGCTGGCTAAGGCTTTGACGACGTTGGGGTGGTGGCGAGCCTTGAGAGCTGCTACAGAGTCTGGTGTCAATGTGTCTGCCCAATATGGTGAGAATTTGCCGTTTTGGGCATTGCCTGAGGGGTCTGCATCGATTGCAAAGCTGAGTATGAAGTGGAAGTCGATGCCATCGTTGATGGGAACAGGATCGAATGTAACTGGAATGCCCGTGGCTCCTATATACTCCATCATCACCTTATTCCCATCTAGATTATGCAGATTATGTATATATAGCTTAGATCAATATATATGCAGATATATATATATATATATAAACCCTTGAGTGGCTATAAAAATGGGGCCATAAACGATTAGAATTTAAGGCATAAAAGGCCTTGATAACAATAATTAATTGAACTCTTAAAGGCATTAGATTTTCTAATATTACAAACTGAATTATGTAGCTTGACCGGAGATCACGTAGTTTGATTATTGTTCAGATAAAAAAAGTGTCATGTAATAAAAATCCCTACCACAAATTCGTAGTAAGCCGAATATAATTAGAGCCACGGGGAGGAGGAAGAGATAATGAAGCTTGATGATCATCCTTCTTAATTTGCTTGATTGCGTGGATGAGTGCGATGACCAGAAGGCTAGGTTCCGTACTACACTGGCTTGATTATTCTTGTTTTATGACAGCATGCATGCATCAAGGCTAGGTTTGAATCTGATATTGCTAGCTAGCTCCAATGGTTTCCTAGCAAATAGCTCTAGCTTTTGAAGCCGTCAGGCCACTATATATATCTAATATTAGAACCAAGTTTAGAGTACAGCTAGCAGAGATGAATTACTAGGAAGAATAATGCCGAATTGGCCTAATTGTTGGAAGGGGTCAGGACAAAACGGTCGATCAGTCTTTAAGAAATTAGATGTTTTCGATGGCATGCATGCAGTTTGGATGTTAATGGTGCTGGCCTGCTGGTGGAAGAATAATCTAATGATATATAATACTCACACAGATATATATATATATATATATATATATATATATCTTATACTATAAAAGCCACTATGGGGCAATGGAACTGTTTTTTTCGTTTGATGCTCTCTTTTACCATTTTGCCCTTGTATGGCCGAGCTTTGTGTGTTTTTTGGTTCTCATCGTTAGAGGTGTAACGGGTCTGGTCCGGTTTTGGACAAAATATATGACTGAATCTGTGTGCACTGATTTTACATTTTTCAAAATTGATTACGCACCAGTTCCCCTTCTAAACTGGTACCTCTAATTTTACCGATTTTTGGTCCGGTTTGATTTGTTTTTTGGTTTTAATTAAGTGTCAATTTATTAAGAAAAAATCTATTGTAAAAAAAAGTCTGCTATAAATAAAACTGCTATAAGACTTAGGGCTCATTTGTTTTTGGAGATGAGATGAGATGAGATGAAAACTTTTGAGATGAGATGAATTGTTTATTTTATTTTGTATTGAAATTTGAAAAAGTTGTAATGATTAGCTGGGAGAATATGAGATGAATTTGAAAAAATTGAATTATTTATTTTATTTTATATTGAAATTGAGAAAAGTATAATAATGAAATTGAGATGAGATGAGATGTTTTCTGAAAACAAACGAGGCCTTAATTATCAATTGATACTTTACCCATAATAATATAATGTGACAATAGAAGATATGACATCATAGAGAAGCAAACATTACAATCCAAGCTGAGCTTTAAACATGACCACTGTTAAAACGACAATCAACATTCAAGGTCAGAGAAGTATAACTTCAAAATATCCAAATCACAGATTTTCTTGTCATGATAAAAATAAGGTCAGAAATAGTAAATGTTTGCATTAAAATAAATGGCTCCTAATTACCTTGTAAAGGCCCAATAGTCCAACAACCAATTCACTACATATGTACCTAATTCACCAGATTACCCAACCAATTGTGCAAGATGAAACTGTATCAAAGATGCAAAGCAGCCGAAAGCTCCTTTTGCATTTTTAATTATTAAAATTCAGCTTATAAGAGTATATTTTTTAAAAGATGTAAACTTATTCAAATGCTCATCTACAATAACCCATGTTGGCAGATTGGTTCTCTATCTTCAAGAAATTATATTTTTTATGTTGTAAATTATAATATGAAATTGTTTTATATATGATATATTACTATATATAAAAATCTCATATATAATTATATATTATATATAAAATTTATATATAAAAAATATTTTATATAATATATAAAACTAATTTATATATATTCCAACCGGTCCGATCCGATCCCGGAAACTACGAAATCGAAACCGGATCGGGTCTAGCCTGTGACGCCCCCACTCCCAAGTACGAAAAATTTCAAAAATCGTGAAATTGGGATGATGACAACACGGGTCACGCATCTCAACGATAAGTGTCAAGTGTGTGTACAAACAACGATGTACAATAAAAAAAAAGCAGCTGATAATATAAATAAGTCAACTAAATACCAGAATTTGTTTAATACAAATATCCAGATACAAAATATTTTAAAACAAAAATCAATATCCCATAAAAGTAATACAAGGCTTAAAAGACATAAACGAGTGATCCTAGATCACTCCTCCAGCGGAGCCAAATCCTCAGGCTCAGCATCTGTATCACCAACATCAAAATCTGCGATACTATTAAATGGTACCGCATATAAGTTATAAACCAAACAATCCCGAGATAAAAACACATTAATGCAATCAATCATGCATGCATATGATGCAATATGCATAAAATTCAAAAAATATCATTTTTTCCGAAAATGAATATTTTTCCAATACACGCCAAAATCCCATTTTGGCTCAAAACAATTCCATCAAAATATTTTTCACTATTTTTCCTAAAAATGGCCCAAAACAATAATCCATCATTTTCCCAGAAAATGACTTACACAAAATCCTTTTATCCAATACACGTTATTTTCTCAGAATATAGCCATTATCCATTTTATCCATATGTACCATGATCTCCCCTACGGATCATCCGCACATCCTGGCTTCATAACGAGCGATGCCCGGTTTCGCACACAGTGCGTTCGTGGCCAAGCATCTTCTAACCCCCGCCAACAGAGGGGCCACAGAGTCGGCACGAGAGTTTAACCATCCTATCCGATCCAGTTGTCGCCTGGCGACAACTCAGGAGACATCACTCAGTATATTCCGCTTCCGAGTGACAAGAGGAGCTCCATCGAGATAATGCCCCATTTCGGCTTGGGGTCGTGATACACACATACCCAAAATTCTTTCCACACATGAAAACCCAGTTTCAAATATCCATATGAACATGAATGCAATTACCTGAAAATCCAGTTTTCATTTACAAACATGAACATGCGTGCACATGCAATGTACCAGACCAAAATCAATATCCAACAACCAACCAATTCCAATATAAACCAATCACACAAATAACTCTATCATCCAATCCATCCGATCCCCTACTCCTCGGACTCAGTTTGGAATAACCAACCAGAACACAGTAAAATGAGTTAGTGCAAAAATATATTTAAATCTCAAAATTTATTTGAAAAAATACTTACAACGCTATATAGTAATTTTCAGAGGATCACGGATGAGCTGGAAGCGACAAAACAGTAACTGACTAGTGTAAAATACACTGTGGTCATGGGTTTCAAAAACTCACTTTTAAATGGGGACAAACTAAGACTCGAGATTGCTAGGGTAGGGTCTAAGGAGGTCGATGAAACTAATAGTGGTGACTTTTGGCCGTGGGTGGTAGCGGAGGTGGCGGTTTAAGGCCAAAAAGGGTCAAATTGGAGATGTGAATAATGAGGTTTCACCAGTGACGGATCGGAGCTGGGGTTGGGTCCATTAGGTAGCTAGGAGGTCGAGGAAAATGTGGTGAAGAAATGGTGACCGGAGATGGCACGACGGCAGCGCTGGAGCACACAAGGCCGCGCAGCTTCAAGACGTGCATACAGGTCAACGGTGGCGCGGGACGGCCTGAAATTGGAGGGGTGGGGTCGCCGACGGCTGGGGAAGGAGGTGGAAGGGGCGGTGTCGACTACGGAGGCACGCGGCGGTGCCGACTGGGAGGAGGTGGTTCGGCCGAAGGAGAGAAAGGGAGAGGGAGGCTCGTGCGCGGGAAGGAGGAGAAATAAGGAGGAAGAAAGAGAAAAAGAAAAAGAAAAAGAAGAGAAAAAGAAATGATGAGGAAAAAGAAATGAGGTCTAATTCTCATAACTTGAGTCATAAAAATGATTTTAACACAATAAATAAAAGAAAATAATTCAAACGTAGTGAAAAGCTTAAATAAACCAACAATAATTTTAAAACTCATAAAAAAACTAATTTAAATTAAAAATCAATTTAAATGCAAAACAATAATTAATAATAAGAAAATAATTTTAAAAAATAATTTTCACAATTTAAAAATATTATAAAATAATATATCAAAACTCCCAAAATATTAAAACAAGAGAACCAATCTTTAAATTAGTTAAAATAATCCTTTAATTAAAAAATATTAAAATACAGAGTGTTACATAGCCCGTTTTCATAATACAGGAACCGGTTCCGGACCAGACCGGTTCAAAACCGAGCCAACCAGTCCGGTCCGATCCGGGCGGGTTTTTTGGTTTAAATTTACACCCCTACTTATCGTTCGATTTCTTCCCTGGCTGACCGAGTATCAACTTGGGTACTCCCCTTCCTTGTTCGTTAGTGTAGTTTATTCGGTTCAAAAGCTATTTATGACATCACGAACAACCTCACATATAGCCTAGCATTCAAAGAATCGAGTGGACAATTCTAGTACTCTTAGGTATCCTAGTGACTCTTTGGCGTGGAAAGATTTTGACAACCAACATAGTTGGTTTGCGAATGAGCTTCGCAATATCTAATTTTACTTGGCAGGCGATGGATCAACTCATTTAATAATGTGGGCAAGACTTATAACATTTGGCTAATTGTATTGGTCCTTTATAATCTACTTCCCTAGTTATGTATGAAAGAACTGTACCTCATGTTGACGTTGCTTATCCTTGGTCCAAAAGCTCCTGAAAATGACATTGATGTGTATTTAAAAGCCTTGGTTAATGAGTAAAAACATATGTAGGAATTAGGTGTGGTCACATATGATGCCTCGCTTGACCAATCATTTTGTTTACATTTTTTATTATGGACTATTAGAGACTTCCTTGCATACGCAAACCTCTTTGGATGGAGTACGAAAGGAAAATTGGCATGTCATGTGTGTAATATGGAGGTAGTCTCGGCATGGTTGACATATTTTGGAAAATGTTGTTATATGTGTCATTGTCGATTTTTACCAAAGGATCATAGTTGGAGGCTAAATAAACAGGACGTTGGCATTGATGGAGAATCAAAGGCTATGTAAAGAATAAATAAACATGACGTTGGCATTGATGGAGTCTTAGAGAGAAAATAGAAGATGTCCATAGGTTGGCTTACAAAGGGCATGAAAGTGATTATAGAGGTATTTATATCTATATATATATATAATATATATATATAGTCCTAGGCAAGTTGTTTTGGAAATGGTTGAGAAGATAGTTTTGAGCATAACCTTCTATTTAGTCTGGCATGTTTGGCCTTTTGAACTAGATGCATGCATATTTTGTTAAGCAAAAGACGTGATATATTAGGTAACAAATGTAATTGTGTGGTTGTAAATCATCAACAACATTGATGTAAGTGTAAGGTGACAATAGTTGTGAAGAAACAACTGAGGGCTAGCTGACTATTAGGATTGGAGTTAAGGCGCCATGTACATTTGTATGCAACTGCTCTTCAAACTATATATAGGATGGTTGCATCTTAATATTTTGTGAACTTTTTATAATGACTTTATATTGTAATGGAACTGTTTTGAAGTGGTTTATAATGTATTTTGCTAATTTTTGAATGAAATTGGTGTGCTTGTAGCTTGGGCAACAGAAATATTTCATTATTGTTTGAAAATGATGTGCTTGTGAAATACATGATTTAAATTTATATGTTTAGATTGATTTATGTTGTAATCATGTAAGACGAGATTGTAAGAGGTTAGTTTGCTCAAGTACATGGTGCATAGTTGTTGCAAATAAATTGATGTTCTCGTGCATAAATGCGTTTTTTAAGTCCAGTAATGTTTGGACGAATATTGTAATCATGTAAGATTGATAAGTAAGAGGTCTTTTGCAAGTGCACAGTGCAATAACATGTACTGTAGTATATCATGTGTATGCATATGAAATCATCCTAAAATACCGGTAGTTGAATTAAATGCAATACTATAGGTATGTAGGGCTTATTAGAAGGACTTGTTCTTTCATAGGGTCCAGTTCGCAATCATGGCATTTAGCATAATTACAAACATCAACGGCTTAAATGATTTAGGGTGGGTTTGGATGTTGAAGTGAGTTGAGTTAAGATGATAAAATATTGTTAGAATATTATTTTTTAATATTAAAGTTGTTTTGAAATTTGAAAAAATTGAATTGTTTATTATATTTTGTATTGAGATTTGAAAAATGTGTAATGATGAGTTGAGATGAATTGAGATGAGTTGGAATAAGTTTGGGATCCAAACGCACCCTTAAATAGTTTGCAACAAAATATAAACCAAATATATTTACAACGAGTTTACTTTTGTTGCAATTAGTAATGTGGAATGTTTTATCTCGTTGCAATTGAAATATATTTGCAAAATAATCTTTGCAACAGTTGACTTTCATTGCAAAGATATATTTGCAACGCTAACATTTCTTTGGAAAAATATATTTGCAACGTTAGCCTTTCGTTGCAAATATATATTTGTAAAATTGAAAATATATTTGCAACGCTATCGTTTTGTTGCAAAAATATACTTGCATTGGTAGCCTTTGTTGCAAAACTATATTTGCAATGCGCTTTAGTTGGTAAAAGGCCAACGATTTACACAAACCACCATTTGCAACAATAAAGATTGGTCGCAAATAAAGATAATTGCAAGGAGACATGCTTTCGTTGGTAAAAGATCAACTGTTTGTGACGATCACCCACATCACCTATATGGACAATACTGACAACAATATATGTATTTGCAATGATACAATTTTGTTGTTAAAAATGATTATTTGTAACGAAAAAAATCATTGGTGGGAAAGACTTTCCCCAACGTAGCTTCAGCAAGAGTAGGGCAACAACAAATGTTTGTTACAAATACTCTTTTATAATGAAAATGGACTATTTACAATGATTTTTTTCCTCACTTGTAGTGGTGTCATGCATCGGAAAAGAAATTACCAAAAATTTTACTGTCAACGTTATCAACTGTGGTGGTTGCCACACCACCCCGTGGAAAAGCTTCTTGATTTTATTTTAATAAATAAAAATAAGCTTTTTAATAAAATTGTACGAAAATAAAGTGGCACGTGGCTGATTGTAATTCAGTAAAATGTTTTTTATTTACATTTTTTATGACAAAAAAAAAAAACAAGTAGTCTTATTTTTAAATCTCATATCACATTGAGTTAATTCTAAAAAATATTGCACATGGTGTGGGACTCAATACGTTATAGCATAGAGTTAATTCCGATTTATTTGGTAGATATATGCTTTGGACATCTGCAGCAATAACTTCATCATCAATGCAGATATAATTATAAGCCACATTCAGCTACATTTTGACTGTTGACCACCATAGAGGACATGAATTGGTGGGTTTTGTTAGTATTGTTACCGTATCAAAACTAGTTGCTATATCCAGCCTTGATCTACAAGTACAAAGCTTTAAACCCAAAATTATAGGATATTTGTAATAAATAAAAAGTAAAGCTAGGTAATATTTTAAGATTACTGCTACATCTACAAAAAAAATTATACAAAATAATTTTACAAATTGATGTGTCTTTATCTGATTTGTTATATCTACTTTATAATAAAATGAACTTGATAATCTGATGAAATATTAAACTACATCAATTTATAAAATTATTTTTATTGTAATCTTTTTGTAGTTAGAATATTTTTCATATTTTAATTATACATTACTACTAAATACATATTTATTCTATAATGCAATATTTCTCTACCTCGACTTTTCCGTTCCCCTTGTTAATACAAAGAGAAGACATATTCTGCACGGATTAAAACATACAACTCAACAATTTGTTTTTATTACTGTAAAATGAGGGTATATTAGTTGAGTGAGGAAAAACAGGAGAGGAAATAAGAAATTTAAATTTTTTTAAAATAATGTGACACTAATATAGTAAAAAAAATAAAAATAAAATTGCCGCTCTAAATATACTGTTTGATTTGACCGCTCGGTAAAATTATTATTTATTAATATTAATTTTTACTTAATAATAAAAGAAGTGATTTTAAATATATTAGTATATTTTTTTATTTTTTAAAAATATTTAAATTTTTTATTTTTTAAATATATTTAAATATATTAAAAAATATATAAAAAAAAAAAATTACTTTTAGCACTATCGATTACAACGAGCGGTGCTACTACAGTAAAACTCACTGCAGGATGTATGAGAAGTCTCATGGGTATCAGTGCGTGCATGATAGGTCCATGGCGGCTGGTAAGGACATATTGGCCCCTCCCCTTATCCTTTTTCTTGGGGGAAAAAAAAAAAAAAAACGTTCTCAGTACATTAATTTGAGGGTGGAGACTCGGGCTAAATGGCTCGGCATATTTTCAAGAGTCATGGCCAGCCACAATCAATCGGCTTTTAGCATACCAATCAAATTTCTACTAGAGTGAAGGTTCGCACACACCTACGACCTGTTTGGTGGGTGCCGCCAATTAAGAGAGCAGCGAGCGGTGGCTGCGATGCAAGTAGATCTGATTCCGTTGTAGCCTTCTTGTAGTGGCCGAAATGGTGAACAGAGGGTCTTCCCACAACAGGACTTTAGCTACCAGATTTCTCCCACGAAAACCATCGCCTTATGTTCTCACACTTTACATTATATCTCTTTTTACTTTCTCCATCTTCGTCTTTCTGTTTTATACGAGGAGTATCTTGGAGGAAGATGAGCGAAAACCGCTTTTATTTGGAGAATTACAATCAGAGCAGGTATGGCGTTTTTTCAACCTTTCTGTTTTGGTGGTTTTGAGCTCTGTGTTTTGCTTCTGGTGATGTAATTTTTTATGGGTAGTTGGGGTTTTTGCAGTTTTGACCATTTTTTTATTTGATCTTTGCATTTACATTCTGGGTTTCCTTTTTTCGTTGCTATAATCGTATGGATATTTGCTTTTTTGTTTTTGTTTTGTTTTGCTTTTTTGTTTTTTTAATTATGTTTACATGTGTTTGATTATTGGTTACGGCGAAGTCTATGGATACTTGGATTTGCTTCTGAGATGGATCCAAAATTGGAGATTTTGAGCATATATATGTTAGTCAGTGGATATTGATACTCACTCGGTTGAAATGACAGCTATTCTTAAAGAGATTATAAAGTAATGAACTAATTGAAATATTTACGAGAAGAGAACTGGGGCTTGGTTTTTGCTGTTTGATAGGGTAAATTGAAGAAAAAATAAAACGTGTGATAAGCATATTAGACTATTAGTGTGATTCCTACAGTTTTCAAGGTTCTTCAACTTATACCTTGACACGTATACTAAAAGCTCGGAAAGTGATTGACAAGTTTGGAATGTGGTGGTGGTTTTGGCAAAAGAAAGAAGCTTCCCTTTGAAGGGTTAAAGGGCTTTGAAATGATTGGGGAAGAAAGACTCTTGGAGGTTTTTCTTTTGTTGGTAAAGGACTCTTGGATGTTAAAGAGCAGTTGAGGAAGGAAACACTTGGTGATTGGAAAGGACAATCCCAATTGAGGAAACTGTTAGAGACAAAAATAAAGGGTGCTACGGCTTCTAGAGGGGATAAATGTATGATTTTTATAAGGGTGCCCAATTCGCTTAGAAGGAATAATTCCATTGATTCTTTGTTTGTTAATGGGACAGTTTCTTATGATCCTTTGAAGATTATTAATCACATTATGCATAAAACTGCACAATTTGCACATGTAACAATTCACTTAGAGGCCTAAGTTGGATGGACTTTCCATTCGCTTGAGGAGGTCGATGTTAGGAATGATAAAAGAAATAAAGAAAGCAAAATTGGAATCAATCACACACAACACAAGATTTACGTGGTTTGGCAACGTGCCTACATCCACGGAGCTGCAGAGGGTTATAATTAAGGATACAGTGTGGCGGCTGTACAAGGGTTTAGTACAATATATAGTAAACTCTAATTAGCAGGTGGGGTCGGATTGAGCCAAGACAGGTCAAAAAAACTTTTCAAACAACAAGACTTGTCCTTGATCGCTCCAATTTGGGCTGTCAAGGGCATGTAATTAATATGTTGGGTGATATTATTAACCGTGCTAACCTTGGTATGTAAGTTATGCGTGAACGTAATGCTCATAATTCCCCTCTCGACTTAGCTACCGTCGAAGCTCCATCTACAAATGGATAAGACTTCAGTCCTAGTATATACAAGTTATTGAAAATAAAGGAGCAATAATCAACCTCTAGTTCTATCAAGGGGATTGGTATTACTCCTTTATTTTCTTCCTCGTGTATCTCATCTTAGAGAATAAAGGTAAGTTTGATTAATAGAATGGTAGAAATTTAAATCTCCATGTAATTTGTACTACCCCAAGCCTTGTTGAAAATCCACCAAAAAATCGTAAACGGATCCTTGTCGAGTCGGGTTGTCAAACTGGACCGCACACAAACAAAACAATGCCCCACACAAAGAAGCCCAATAGCTGAGGCCTCGTGGTTGGAAAATACCTTTTGAGGAAAGCAAGGTGTGAGAGGTAGTGTCATGAATGGTGATAAGGCATGGGGTCTAGATGGTTATTCTACGGCCATTTTTCCAAGTACGTTGGGATGTAGTGAAGGATGGTGTCATTAAAGTGTTTTGAGATTTTCCTATGCAGGGCAACTTTGAAAGAACCTTAATGTCACTTTCATTGCCCTTATGCCAAAAGGTCAAAGTTATTGCATATAGAATGAAGTTGGTGTCATTAAAGATCATCTCCAACTCTCAAAATGCATATGTAACCAGAAGGCAAATACTTGACTCAGTTCTCTTGTACCAATGAGTGTCTTAATTGTAGATTGAGATTATGGAGTCAAGACTGTTATGTAAATTGGACATTGAAAATGCTTATGAGCATGAAATTAGTATTATCAAAGTTATAACTAATGTACATCAAATCCCTATGAGTTGGCTCAAGTGGTGAAAAATCTTGATTTTGGTGGTATGCTCTCTCCAGGTCTAAGATTCAAATCCTCTTAGGTGCATGCAAACAATTTCTAGGGTCATCGAATTGGGGGAACTTCCCCTTGAATTACCCGAGATGCACTTACAGAAAACTCCTTGTTGAGGGTCTATGCACCCCTCGGATTAGTCGGGACTTTGTTATTGGGCCTCCGCCGCCAATAAAAAAAAAAAACGACAAACTTACATAGTGCCAGTTTTTGTGAGCGCCCCCCCCCCCCCCCCCCACACCAAAAAACCCAAACCAACCCAACCCAAACCCATAAAAGACAAGGAACAGATGTTGCTGGAATTAGGTTCTCAGAACATTCTGATCCACGCAATTGTGCTTACTAGAGAAAGATGCTAAATCTTCAGGTACTGTTCTGGGAACTTGAAAATTATAAATTATACTTGACAAAAAAAAAACTTGAAAACTATAAAGTGACTTTATTGTTCTTTGTACTATTCCTCCCTTATTGACATGTTTGCTACTTTTTCATCATTCTATGACATTATAAAAAGTTAATTTTCACCTAATGAGTATTATAAACAACTTTTTTCTCATGAAGTGGATATGGCCGAAATAATGTAAATGTGATGCATTTCCATAATCTTCAATAGCCGTTACAAATTTTACGAACTGATTTCGGGAAAGATTTTGTACAAGTTTTGCCTTTCGTTTGATAAATATGAACAACTCTTCTGTCCTCCACTTCCAATGATGCAGATTCCCGGAGAAAAACTTTGGGATTCTCCTTTTGGCTATGGATTACACCCATGTGTCAAGCCTACTTCTAAATATAAAGGTTACACTTACATACATGATATTTTCATACTCTCTCTCTCTAGGATGGAAAATGTTTGTTTGCTCCTCTTAAGTTTACTCTCTCTTACTCTCTTTTATTCTCTTTACGTATGTAGAAGAAATTTTTACTCTTGCAACTAGGGCTGCACACAGTCCGGTCCGGTCCGGTGATGGACTGAAGGTTTTCGGTCCATTAATTGGACCAGACCGAACACCTAAGGGGACCGGACCGGACCGGTAGCTATCAGTCCGGTTCGGTCCATTCGGTCAGGCCTTTTTTTTTTTTTTAAATCAATTAATAAAAAAAACTATTTACATTACTAAATTAAACTAAGTGACTTATTAATGTGGATTATGTAACAAACTCAATAAAAAAATATTTTATATGGTCAATGATAATAAATTAGATGAAAATTACATTATTGATGATGTTAATTATTACTTTATTACTAACTTAAAGTATATTAATGCATAATGAGCCATATACAACTTTTAACATTTTGTATATGAAGCAATAAGTATGAATAATTTAATTATCCATACATATTATATCCATAATTGAGAAAGATACATACTTAACATACTATTATAAATAAGAATAAAATATTTAATTATACATACTATTATAAATTTATAAATTATACATATATTATAATTTACACTATAACTCTTAATACTTAATAGTATTAGTAATACATTAAAGAATATATTAATACATTGAGACTAAATATATATAGTGATAGACTTATAGTGATTAGTTATTATGAATCATGATTAGTATAATCATATAATAGTATTAGTATAAAGTATTAGACTATTAGTAATATAGTAATATAGTATAGGCTATAGCTATATATTAGTAATATTAGTATAAGTATAATTGTATAAGTATAACTATAGTCTATACTTAATTATAATATAGTATAATTATATATTAGTTAGTGATAGGATTAGGTTAGATGAAAATTATATAATTTGTTACTAACTTAGAGTATGTAAATGACTCAAATTCAATGTATTATAAATATTATAATTTATGATTCTAATACTATAATGACAATTATAGTATAACTATATAATAGTATTAGTATAAAGTATTAGACTATTAGTAATATAGTATATGCTATAGCTATATATTAGTAATATTAGTATAAGTATAATTGTATAAGTACAACTATAGTCTATAGTTAATAGTTATAACTATACTAAATCGTTATAACTTATACTAATATATAATATAGTTATAATAAATCACTATAATATAGTATAACTAAACTAATATAACTATTAGTATAACTATATAATAGTATTGGTATAAAGTATTAGACTAAGTGTATAACTATATAATAGTATTAGTATAAAGTATTAGACTATTAGTAATATAGTATATGCTATAGCTATATATTAGTAATATTAGTATAACTATAATTGTATAACTATAACTATAGTCTATAGTTAATAGTTATAACTATACTAAATCGTTATAACTTATACTAATATATAATATAGTTATAATAAATCACTATAATATAGTATAACTAAACTAATATAACTATTAGTATAACTATATAATAGTATTGGTATAAAGTATTAGACTATTAGTAATATAGTATAGGCTATAGCTATATATTAGTAATATAGTATAGGCTATAGCTATATATTAGTAATATAGTATAGGCTATAGCTATATATTAGTAATATAGTATAGGCTATAGCTATATATTAGTAATATAGTATAGGCTATAGCTATATATTAGTAATATAGTATAGGCTATAGCTATATATTAGTAATATAGTATAGGCTATAGCTATATATTAGTAATATAGTATAGGCTATAGCTATATATTAGTAATATAGTATAGGCTATAGCTATATATTAGTAATATTAGTATAAGTATAATTGTATAAGTATAACTATAGTCTATAGTTAATAGTTATAACTATAGTAAATCGTTATAACTTATACTAATATATAATATAGTTATAATAAATCACTATAATATGGTATAACTAAACTAATATAACTATTAGTATAAGTGTATAACTATATAATAGTATTAGTATAAAGTATTAGACTATTAGTAATATAGTATAGGCTATAGCTATATATTAGTAATATTAGTATAAGTATAATTGTATAAGTAATTAAGTATAACTATAGTCTATAGTTAATAGTTATAACTATACTAAATCATTATAACTTATACTAATATATAATATAGTTATAATAAATCACTATAATATGGTATAACTAAACTAATATAACTATTAGTATAAGTGTATAAGTATATAATAGTATTAGTATAAAGTATTAGACTATTAGTAATATAGTATTATAGTATAGGCTATAGCTATATATTAGTAATATTAGTATAAGTATAATATTAATTGTATAAGTATAACTAATAAACTATAGTCTATAGTTAATAGTTATAACTATACAAAATCATTATAACTTATACTAATATATAAATTAGTTATAATAAATCACTATAATATGGTATAACTAAACTAATATAACTATTAGTATAATTATATAATAGTATTAGTATAAAGTATTAGACTATTAGTAATATAGTAATATAGTATAGGCTATAGCTATATATTAGTAATATTAGTATAAGTATAATTGTATAAGTATAACTATAGTCTATAGTTAATAGTTATAACTATACTAAATCTTTATAACTTATACTTATATATAATATAATTATAATAAATCACTATAATATAGTATAACTAAACTAATATAACTATTAGTATAACTATATAATAGTATTAGTATAAAGTATTAGACTATTAGTAATATAGTATAGGCTATAGGTTATAGCTATATATTAGTAATATTAGTAATTTAGTATAAGTATAATTGTATAAGTATAACTATAGTCTATAGTCTATACTTATAACTATACTAAATCATTATAACTTATACTAATATATAATATAGTTATAATTTCTTATAAACTTATAACTTATAATAAATCACTATAATATAGTATAACTAAACTAATATAACAACTAATATAACCATTAGTATAACTATATAAAATATATAATAGTATTAATAGTCTATACTTAATTATAATATAGTATAATTATATATATAAATTAATTATATATAAAAATTAGTTATATTCGGTCCGGTCCGGTCCAAAAATCAGCCGGACCGTGGACCGGACCGAATTCATTCGGTCCAAAAAAAAGTCCGGTCCGGTCCGGACCGGCTGATGCTCAGCCCTACTTGCAACCATGGCTCTTTTATTTGGTCCTGTCAAGTGTATAGTAGTTTCTTGCTTATGCCATAGCATATCTCTCTTCCCATACTTCAAATTCTTCAGTCACAGTGAATGAATCACTGTCTCTAAATTTTCTTTCACCATGCCAGCTGCCCAAGGATCAGAGCACTATATAACTGTTCGAAGTAATGGAGGACTAAATCAAATGCGCACTGGTGTAAGTTACTGATCTTTATATATCCTGCACTTATTTTCCTCTGTCTCCACTTGTGTGTAAGTCATACGTTTTGGCTGTTGTTTAAAATTAGAAAAATATTGTGTTAAGATAGCTCCTCTTGCTGAACATGGTGTTTTGTGGACATACTCATGGATGGTGTGTCCAACTTATAAATCAATGCAAGAATTCAGATCATGTTAATGGTTGGTTCTACCCCTATACCTACTGGAGAATTTATTGTGCTGTTGGGGCTTAATTGAACATATTTCCCTTTTTCCCAAAATTTCATGTCTTCCAAAAAGGATCGGATGTATGTGTGGAGTTCCTCATGCCAGTTTTGTGAAAACAAATGTTGACCTGGAATTGAAACCTTGCATTGGGAAAATATCCTAATATCTGTGAGGCACTTTATGCTTTGGTTCTGTTATTCGAAACTACCTTTTGGATGCATGTGTTTGGTTCCTACTTTTTTGCTGAACCATCATCCTGAATGGGCCCATAATTGTTTCAATAATTATAACTGATATGATATATCTGCATCTGTGCTGGATCTGAATTCTAAAACTGATGTTTACTTACATTGCTGGCTCCATCTGTCTTAATGGCATCGTTTACTTTGATGTATTTATGTATGCAAATGCTATGTAAGAGTTTTTGCTGGTAGTAAACAATATCGCCACTCTGTACAAAAAGACATAAAAGCCTGTGGTTGTACAATCACTCTGAAATTTTGAATATTTAAAATTAACTGATGTTTGATCTGTAGAGATTTTTAATACATTATTGGAATCAGTTATGTAAGTGGTTTGTCTTAGTTTAACCCAATCTATGCTTTATATAGTTTGTCAATTGAATTTCAGCTGCAATTCTTTTTTTTGAAGATATCTGACATGGTTGCTGTTGCACGCATAATGAATGCTACCCTAGTCATTCCTCAACTAGATAAGCGTTCATTCTGGCAAGACTCTAGGTAGTCATTAGAATTATTTTTCCATTTTCAGCACTTTGGATTATTGTGGTACCTTTATTGCTCTCTTTTCTTTTCTTACACATTCTTCTGTTATGTATCCCCAATGCACCAGTGCTTTTTCAGATATATTTGATGAGCTTCATTTCATTGAAGCCTTAAAAGGAGACATCAGGGTTGTGAAGGAGCTCCCAAAGAATTTGGAAACCATTCCTCGGGCTCGGAAGCATTTCACTTCCTGGTCTGGCATGGGTTACTATGAAGAGCAGACACAGTTATGGAAGGAATATCAGGTATGTAGAATATAAAAAAAAAAAAAAAGGAATATTTTTTTGTAGGATTCGATATTTTTTCCCGGTCAAGATCTGGTTCTGGAGTGAGGAACTTACCTTACTGTGTAAGGTTCCTGCTGCTGAGCTTGGTGCCACTGATGATTATTACTAGTTTATATCACATCTCTACAAAACCGAGGCAACACAGCTTGAAATTTCCAATTCTTTTCCCGTTTTCATTTTTTTTTTCTTTTTTAGGGGAATTTTTACTCATAGAAGTGAAGAAGGCTTTTATAGTCATGTTCATACTTATTAAAAAAATGATCTTATGCTTTCTAGGGACAGTACACTTTAGAGGATTTAGTCAACCATGTGGTAGGATTGGGGTTAGAAACCTTATTATGTTCGATTGTTGAGGGTACAAGAATTCCCTCAACAAAGGGGATGTTTTCTACCTTTTTCTTATTCAGTCTAATTAGATATCTCACTGAAACAATCCTTTTTCTCTATTTAATTTTGGATCTTGAATTGAGGCTTCTTGAGGAAGTGGTTATGACTTTATGCTTCTGAAAGGGAGAGTTTTTGGCATTTGGTGGTGGATGAGAAATATGGTCAGAAATTCCCTGTTTCCCTTCACTTCTGCAGGAAATACAAAGTTCCCTGGATTTTGAAGTGGAGTTATGCTAAGAAAAATGATATCCTTGTTTGTAATTGGTTCGTCAAGTGGTGGGATAGATTTCCTCATACCCAAGCATGTCTCATTATTGTTAATTGTGAAGTATTTGGGTTGGGATTGTGGAGTTTAATACGGTAAACAAAATTATAGCTACAGGAGTGTAAGTTTGCTGAATTCACGGATGATTAATGAGTGTATATGTGCAGGTAGTTCATGTTGTAAAATCAGATTCTCGACTCGCAAACAATGATTTACCTCTTGATATGCAGAGGTTGAGATGCCGTGCTCTATATCATGCACTCCGGTTCTCTCCCCCAATTGAGAGCCTAGGAAAGGTTTGAATTGCTGATTCTTTTGTACTTTTCCTGTGATTGGAAGTCTGGAACTCAGGCTCTAAGTTTTAGTTTATTGCATTAAGTACTGATGGTGAAACAACTGAGTCTGAGATTTAGATTGGATTGCTCACAAATTTTGAAATGGTTATTGTACTTTTGAAGTCATGCTACTGCTACTGTTTAAAACCTTGCAACAAATACATTCGTCCACAGTAAACATGATCTCGGGTTTATTTTTCATTTCTGTATTGATTCATTTAAGAGGTCTCCTATGGGGCTTCCTGTTAAATTAGGTTCTGAGCATGCATGATGGTGACACAGCAGAAGCTGGTGGAGCGGCTGAGAACACGAGGGGGAAGATACATAGCTCTTCATCTGAGATATGAGAAAGACATGCTGTCTTTTACTGGTTGTACTTATGGTTTGACTGATGCAGAATCTAAAGAGCTGAGAATTATGAGGTGAGAAAATTACTCAGTTGTGTGTTTTGCATGCAGTCGTGCATGCCGGCATGCACACATATTAACTATGGACATAAACACACATACACTTACAATCATCCTTGCATGTTAGGTACATAGGCAACCGTCTAGCCTCTTGGATATGTATCACTATGTAGGTGCACTCAACAGTGTTATTATTCGAAGAGAAAAATTAGAGCAATGGATTGCATGTCCATATCCTCTATATGCCCTTCAGTTATAAGTGCCGCTTTGTGTAAAAAATCTTGCTTTGGTAATAAAGTAAACTAGAAGGGATTAAAAAAAATCCCCAGGGATGGTTATGTTGTTTGGCTGATTTTTCTTTCCGACTCAGGGAGACTACAAACCATTGGAAGGTCAAAGTGATAAACTCTACAGAACAGAGAATTGGAGGCTTTTGTCCACTAACACCCAAGGAGGTCGGGATATTTCTTCGAGCTCTTGGTTATCCTCAATCAACATTAATTTATATTGCGGCTGGAGAAATTTATGGTGGTAATACTCGCCTTTTGGAGCTCACGTCCAGCTTCCCAAACATAGCTTTCAAGGTTTGTTAACAAATTGTAGTTTAACTGCTTAGGAAAATTAGTCTGGTGCCACCAATTCTGTGTATGATGAAGTGGCGGCTGTATTGATGGCAGGAAACACTTGCAACCCAGGAAGAATTGGAAGCATTCACTAATCA
Organism: Cyclocarya paliurus; assembly: GCA_029856935.1. NCBI lineage: Eukaryota > Viridiplantae > Streptophyta > Magnoliopsida > Fagales > Juglandaceae > Cyclocarya > Cyclocarya paliurus. The sequence continues at coordinate 31,379,020 of CM056946.1, read as the reverse complement.
TGCGTCTCAAAATGCAGCTCTTGATTACATTATCTCTGTAGAGAGTGATGTGTTTGTCCCATCATATTCTGGTAATATGGCACGAGCTGTCGAGGGGCACCGTAGATATCTAGGCCACCACAAGACAATCACACCTGACAGGTAGTAATCATTCAAAGAACCTATCGTAGGGAGTTGTCCAGGAACTGTTTCTCGTGTCTTATTTCCCTTCTTTTATCCACTATATCTTCAGGAAAGGACTTGTCCAAGTTTTCGATAAGCTGGAAACTGGGGAGCTTAAAGAAGGATCCGCATTGTCTTTTCTTGTTCGCCAGATACATGAGAACAGGTAATATAAAAGAACGTGTATGCTATAGCTTTATGACGGGATTGCTGACTCGGAATTAAATATCCCCTTTAAGTTAGCTCTGTTAATGGTGCTGCTCATTACTGACAGTCACATCACCGAATTAAAGAGTAGTTTTTTTTAGCCTCTAATTACTTGTTTGCTTTATGGAATTGACCTAGTATAACAAGATTTTACAAGCTATGTAGAACCAAAGAACTTATATTTTTCTTCACCAAAATTGTAGGCAAGGGGCTCCAAGGAAGAGAAGAGGTTCACTGCCAGGAATTAAAGGCCGAGCACGTTTCAGGACTGAAGAGTCCTTTTATGAAAATCCATACCCTGAATGTATATGTAGTTCAAAAAGGCAGCTTCAAATGACATAATGCCCTGACAGTGCTATTTTGAGTTAACCTTTACCTTTAATTAGGGATGTTTGGAAGTATTTCTCATCACATTTGATTTCATCTTATTTTCTTTTCAAACATCACTCAAATACAAACACTTCCAAAATAATCACTACAATTTTTTCAAATTAATCATTACAACTTTTCTAAACTTTCAAATAAAAAATAATTCAAATTTTTCAAATCTCAAAATAAAAGTTATATTCTAAAAGTAATTTAACTTTATAATATTTTGTATTTAATTTCTTCTCTCTCATTTTTCAAAATTCAAAAAATGCTTAAGTTAAACTATTTCACTATTATTCATAAACTATATTATTATTATTTATAAAATTATTATCTCATTTTATTATCCAAGCATCCCCTTAATCATTCTTATCAATGCCTGGTTTTTTTTTTTTTTAGGCCGGGGGTGTTTAATTACACTTTTCAAGTTATTACCTTTTTATTTTTTCATTTTACACTTTAATTGGATCCTAAATTATTTATATTATTTTATTTTACCCAATTGATTAATATATGGCCGTTTAAATAAACGAGCAAAGTAATATTAATAGTTAGTTTTGAGTAAAAGATAATTTGATTTGGAAGATAAATTTTATAAATTAAATTATATCATATGAATAGCATTTGTGATGATAGGCTTTAGAATAACATTGATCTTGTCTAAAAGATAGTTGGCTATACCGTCCCAATAGAAACTACTTGTGAATACCTTTCCTCATCTATTGTTTTAATTTATTTCTACTTATAATAAAATTATTTTAATTCAAAAAAAAAGTTTAAACAAAAAGGCTAAATTAGTAAAATTATATAAATGAATTGAAATTTTAAATTCGATGGCGAGATTTACAAATCAAATTTTATGTTGTGTTTTCCTTTAGGATTTTAAAGAAATTCTAATGTTGTTATAGGGTAATGATACTCTTATTACTCGTTATTGCCTATCTTCTATCTAAACCCGCGTGGCTTTTTTTTATTTTTCTTTTCTCTTCCTATCAAACTAAATTCTTACATTTTGAAATTCAAACACAAGTTCCGCATGAGAAAAGTAAATTAAATAAAAGAAACCACGTAAGTTTTAGATAGTAGATTGTCGTAACAAGTAATAAGGGGTACTGTAGATTATGTGTTTCATACCACCAACTGCTCGGCTTTTGCCAATCTTGTTTCTATCTCCACTGCATTTATCTATTGATCACGGGTTGCTTGAGATCGCGTAGTAGTTGGCATGTGAAAATCACACTAAAGTCTGTTAAGATCCCACAGACGGCGCCATTGTAGATGATGTTTCACACCACCAACTACTGAGATAACCCACAACAGATGAGAATGTGGCACTAGTCGCCCAGGAAGGCTTCGATGTTTAAATTAGAGAAGCGTGATCTCAATACGAGTTTATCAAACAAAGTTAGAGTTTTGTTACCTTTAAGTGTTACTTATAGAGGTGCTAAAGACAAAGATAGACACCCTTCCTTATCGACGCATCTCCCTCCAAAATGGAGAGCACCACAGAATTTGGGATGCGATAGGTGGACCTCAACTTCATTAGGTCCAGTTTAGTAAGGGTGGAATGCTAAGTAAATCTTTCAAAGCATGGAGGGGCTCGGCCGTTGAAAGACTATGTGGTGGCGTGGGAGGAGGCCCTCGCCTGAGTTTGGGTCGAAGGTTGGTTATGGGTGTGTGAGGAGCCACAGTTAGCCATAAGAGAGCATGTGAAAAATGAAAAAGAATAAATGTGGCACATATGTGAGAAGGGAAATGAGAGAGGAGATGAATCAAGAAAATGAAAGAGGGGAAAGAGTAATGATGAGGAGGTTCTTGGGAAGCCAAACGGGTGACAACGCTGACGGTAACCATTATTTTGAACGAGAGAGAATAAAAGCGCACGACGATAAGTATGGAACCACACCTTAATTAACATGGATCCTCATTGGGGTAGAAGGAAAAGAAGTCTAAGTGGCTGCCTACCTGACCCAAGCCAGAGGGGTAAGGTGCCTTCACACGAATTAAAAGAATATGAAATAAATTAATTTCCTTTGTGCTAGCACATAAGAAATTAGCAGGGTAATTGGAATGGATATTTAGGTCTTTTGGTTATAAGCCCACGACTAGTAGACATGTTCAACCTATGGGCCGAACACTGGGGGACACACTGTCCAAAAACCCATGTGATCCACAGGTTTAAATGTGTGATATAATAACGCCGATAGATTAGGATGGTTATTTTATCCACTTATTACAGGATAACTAGTGCCTATCTATGTCTTCAATATATCTATAAATAACACCTAAAGGAAATAAAGCTCTAACTTTTGCTGATGTACTCATATTGAGATCATGCTTGTCTAACTTAGGCATCTGAGCTTCCTTGGGCAAGCAGTGCTGCCCTCTCATCTGTTGTAGGTTATTCAAGCAGTTAGTGGTATGAAACACGTCATCTACAGGTATCATTACCTATATTGAATTTGCATTGACTTTTTTTTTTTTTAAATCTTAGGTTAGGCTTCAAAGCAATTAAGCAATTTTTTTTCCCTTCAATTCAAATGCATTTAATCAATTTATCTATAATTGTCCAAAAAGATTGAGGTCCCGTTTGCATACAAATTTTTTTTTATTTTATCTCATCTCATCATTACAACTTTTTAAAATTTCTACATAAAAAATAATAAAAAATTCAAAATTTTTAAATCTTAAAACAATAATAATATTAAAAAATAATATTTTAACAATATTTTATTACTTTTTCAAATAGCAAAACAATAATAATATTAAAAAATAATATTATAATAATATTTTATTTAACTTTTCTAAAATCATCTCATTTCTATCCAAACGAGCCCTACTGCAAGATGAATTGTTATATGGTTTCTATGATGTCTACTTAGTAGGTTTGGAAGGTGAGATGATAATTTTGTATCTTGTTTGAAAGTTTAAAATATTATGTTTTAATATTATTATTATTTTGAGATTTGAAAAAATTAAATTATTTATTATATTTTATATAGAGATTTAAAAAAAATGTAATGATAAAATGAGATGAGAATTTTATGTTTTATCTTGTGCCCAAACCAGCCCTTAAAATCGAACTATCTAATCCGACTTGTTTCGTTTGACAGAACAACACGCGCCGCTTTTGTCCACTCTCAGTCTCAAGGGACCAACAAGAAAAACTCAGGCGCAGGCGCTTGAACTAGATAGAACTCCAAACATTTTCTCTGCTATTTTCTCAACCTGGAAGCAGAGAGAAAGAAGAAGAAATAAAGAAAGAGACCCACTTTTTTCATGGTAGAATATGAAAACCCACCTCTCGAATCCTGTTGATTCCATTCAACTCCTAAAGCCCTTATACCCCTCTAAAACCCTTCTCACCCAGTACCCACATTTCTTATCCTTTTGCGCACCTTGTAAAACTCACGTGTATAGAACCAAATTACGCTCCAAGAATCTGCCAGTCCTAATTGACCATAGGAAGCTCAGAATTAGTGCTTTTAGAGCTTCCGATTCGGACTCAGTTATAGGATCCACCAAGGCAGAGGAAGACGACGAGTCCGCTCAGCTATTCGAGGTTTTGCTATCAAATCTCGACTTTTCTGGGTTTATTGAGTAATGAGAAAACGACTGTAGCCAAGCTAAGTAGAAGTAGGCTTAATTGAACTGGTTATGAAATTTGATGTTTTTCTGCTTGACGACTTATACTGCGTTCGTGCGTAATTTTGGAATTTGTCATGCGTATGGAGATATAGGTGTTAGTGAATTCACTCTCTTTCCATGCACTAAGAATTCGTAATTTCTATGATTTAAACCACTCACGTGTCCCTGGGAATATGCATATATCAATCTAAAGAGGATGCAAAAAATGTGTGAATCGTATTCTTTTAATAATTAGTTCTTTGGTGTGGCAGATTTTCTGGAAAACAACTATTTCAGAGTGCGTAGTCCCTGACGTTTCTTAATTCATGTTTTGAGAAAAATCCGATACCCATTTGGCTATATATATAACTCTTTGGGATTTCTCAATTTCTAAAACTTTTCAGTCTTGCAATGTTTCAGAAATTGAAGGATGCAGAGAGGCAACGGATAAATAAGTTGGAAGAGCTTGAGAACAAGGCCAATATGCAGCTAGAGAGGCAGCTTGTCATGGCCTCGTATTGGAGCAGGGCCTTGTTGAGTATGCGCGGAAAGTTGAAAGGAACAGAGTGGGATCCTGAGAACTCACACAGGATTGACTTTAGTGATTTCTGGAGACTTCTGAACTCAAACAATGTCCAGTTCTTGGAGTACTCGAATTATGGGCAAACAATATCAGGTTGCGCTTATTTCTTAATTGCTATTATTTTAATATCAAATTTTAAAACTTTTTGGCTTGTCATTTTAATGGGTGAGCTTTCATTCCTATTAATAGGGATAAGAGCAATTCACTAATGAAAAGACTTTATGTTATGATTCAAAAAATATCCATAATGTCCACAGTGATGTGCACGTGCATATCTATTCTCTGCTTTGATGATTTGGCATCATTGCCAATGTTACTTTAAAAAATTCAGTTGCATTGTCCAAGTGCTACATCTGGTCTAATAATATTATGCCGGTAGATATTGTTATTTGAGTAATTCATTGTGGTGTTTTGGTTGGCTTAGCCTCGAAACATATTTGTTGTTCTTCCATCCCTTGATGGTAACTGTAAATGCCAGTTGATTTCCTACAACTTGGTAACTAGTCATGCTTCATCTTTAATTCCTTGATATCTTCCGCTCACAATATACCTATTTTCACAGTGATCCTGCCGTACTATAGAGACGGAAAAATGGAAGGAATAGATGGGAATTCAAAGAAAGATATTATTTTTCGGCGTCACGCGGTGGACCATATGCCAATTGATTGTTGGAATGATGTTTGGCACAAGTTGCATCAGCAAATAGTAAATGTTGATGTTTTTAATCTGAACTCAGTACCAGCGGAAATGTACTCAACTGTTGCAACCACAGTGATATGGTCCATGCGGCTTGCCCTATCTATTGTCTTATATCTCTGGATTGATAGCATAATGAGGCCAATTTATGCAAAGTTAATACCTTGTGATTTGGGAACTCCTAGCAAAAAAACCAGGCTGCCGCTTGAGCGTCGTGCACTTGGATCATTGGGCCAGAGTCGGTAAGTGGAGATTGATTTCTTGGTAACTTGGTTGTTGGAAAATTAATCTGTTTCTTTTTGTGTATGAATAGCATTAAAGTTCAGTCAATTGTTTCCATTCTTTTTGTACATGAGAACTTCAAGTACCACATCTTGTATTTTTTTTTCCTCTCTTGGCCATGCATTAAAGTAGTATATTTGATGCTATCTTTAATATATTTGTGTTTTTGAGAAATGTTTGTGCATCTTCCTTGGTAACATATGCACTATTAATTTCAGTCATTGTGTTTTTCTTTGAGAGTTGATTTGTTAGTCACCTGCTTGCTAAAAGCCAAATCTCTGTACTTAATTGAGAAATGGGTAGGAATTTTTGTGAGTGGGCAGAGGGTGAGTGAGTTGTTTTTGCCTTGAAAATCTGCAAAATTAAAGGAATGAATTGATTAAAATCCGTTTCATATATAAGGGGCTGAGGAAAGAGGTGGCTCAGAGACAAGTTTGATGCTAAATATGGTGTGGCCCTACTATCTTTGAGCATTTTGAAGCATACATAGTTGAGATTTATTATTTAAGTTTCAACCTACCAGCATGCTTCTCTTTGGATCTTGTTTTCATTGTGATGCTTTTTTAAGGCTGAGCCAGGAGCAAAGCCCACGGAAATTCATTAGGAAAATCTGGTTCTCCGAAAGATTCTTTTAACTAAGAATGTAGCTATTGATAAGATATTGACTATGGATATATTAGGCTCCAGGATATGTAGGTCCCTATTGATGTGTGCCTTGTAAACTGGACTTGAAGGTGTTCTACCACTCTTAAAAAAATGTCAATTACCTGTAGAAATGGATGTTTCTTTGATAAATCAAAGCCTCGCGTGTTGTGTCGTTGGAGTTCTTGCATAGATCATGACAACTTTACATAGTAATTATTGTTAATGTCAATTTTTATTTGAAAAGTGACAATCATACATATTCACGTTGTGAAGATATCTGCAGAAATTATTTTTGCCACAAAATTCCATGGATCTAACTTTTAGCTACCTTTCCCCTAGGGCAAAATTTATATCAGCAGAAGAGACTACAGGTGTTACATTTGATGATTTCGCTGGCCAGGAATATATAAAGAGGGAACTACAGGAGATTGTACGGATTTTAAAAAATGATGAAGAGTTCCAAGACAAAGGGATCTATAGCCCAAAGGGCGTACTTCTCCATGGACCTCCTGGAACTGGTAAAACATTGTTGGCTAAAGCTATTGCTGGTGAAGCAGGACTTCCTTTCTTTGCAGCAAATGGCACTGATTTTGTCGAGGTGAGGCATGATTTTTCTTAGCGTTTAGGGTTATGTAAAAAGGGCCATCATAGCTGTTACTTCAGAACTATTGTGGCTTCAAATGATAAAGGTCATATTTGAAATTTAATTGGTTTATCATAGCTTCTGAGTTCAGTTCAGGCACATCTCTTCTAATATGATGGAGTGGCTGAAAATATGGAACCATCAATCCGTCTGATCCTAAAAGCATGATGCTTGGACTCAAAACCATATGAAAAGTTAAAATTTGGCAGTTTTAAACCAAAAATTATTTTTTTGATAAGTAAAAATATTATATATATATCAATAGGAATAATCAAGTGCACTAGATGTATACAAGAAAACACCTAGCCCATACTAGCTAGTCCCAAATGACCCAAAAAGCCCATGAAAATTAGAAATCTACCCAAAATACATATAGCCCGAATTGGAATAGAACACACCTCCCCAACCCCCACCCCCCGTAAGACTAATACTCCACCCGAAACTCCCTCTACGAGGACGTCTTCATAATGCTCTCCCTTTCGTCTTCCCTCGACTTGAGTCTTGAGTTACCTCCTTTAGCGTTGTAGTTGATGGCCCAAGAAAGATGCTTTAACTCCTTACTTTTCTTAGAACTTGATTTGGTTTCAAGTGTGGCCCGCCCTATCGTAGTGAGTAGTGCTTTAAATTGGCCTTCACATCCTTCGTATGAAAGGCCCACAATATGTTGAATCTTGTTAACCTTATGCAGAACCCAATCTGATGGTGAACCTGCTATTTTGTTTGTTGGAGGAAGAGAAACCAGGAGAACAACATTATCCCCAAACACAGTTCCCAACTGCTCTCCCGACCCTAGATGTTCCTCCTCATGAGGCACCAATGATAAACTCGTAATTTCCTCCCTGTAGTATTCTGCATTCAAATCCCGAACCTCCTCAACAACTATATTGTTGTTGTCCATTATTGCTGTCATGATTAGAGGTTCCTTCACTTTCGGCATAGGTGTCGTTGTTCTGTCAAAGGGATTGCTTGTAGGTGCTCCACCCCCCGACGACCCTTTCTGTGCCTCTTTGTTAGATCCTACTACTCCCTCAGGAGGCATATAACAGGTAGGGGGAGCACTACCTTTTGTTACCCTATTTTCATTTTTCGAAAGAAGCTCGTCTGCTTCTTCCAAAGTACTCAAAACCCTGGAACCCATCTTCAACTGAAAGTGAACCCTGGAAAAAGGTACCTGCTCCAATTGCAACTGGTGATTGAGGGCAATCAGACGGCAAACCGGTGTGAATAGTGATGCCGGCTTCGTGCCCTTTGCTGGCACACTTGAGGCCTTCAAACCTGTAGGATCTGCCCCCTGCCCCCCCTCGTCCGTTTCAACCCACCGCCCAAACTCATGACCAGGTCCAACCCCTTATCCACATTAATCATAAGATCTCTCACATGCTCCATAACTCCTGTCAATTGAGTTTTAACAGCCCACAAGACCCCCTCCACTTCTCCCACACTCAAACACTTGATCAAGGCAGCTATTCCGCCCTACACCACATGGTGCTTACCCTCCCACTTCTCCTAATTTCACCCGATAGTCTTTGTCTCCTACAAGTGTCTTACCCTTTCCTTCCGTTGCAGAGCTATTCTTGACTGGACTACCTGCCAGTGACCTCAACATTGAGGCGTATGAGGCACCTTTGACTGAGGAAGGCCTTCCCATTGTCTTTCCATCAACGAACTCCCATCTGTTTGCATGCTTCAGAACAACAGTTCTGGACCTAGTGACGCTTCGAATGGAATTCAAAAAACCTTTCCATCCGATGCCATTTGCACCTTCAGGAATCACCAACAAACCTTTCTTCCTCCCATTCTATAATTCTGAAAGTTGCAGAAAACTGCCCGTTGCGTTAATATGATGTTGAATGATGAGAACTTCATTACCCATCCTTGACTCCCCAAAGCATCCATCATGACATATGAGTTCTAAAAAATCCTCTATCCCCTTACCAACCTATGAAGTTGTCGTCTCACATAGGCACATGAACTTAGCTATCCTTTTACTATGTTCAGAGATGCGAAAGCTATTTCCTCCCTCTTTCGTAAAAACGAAAGTTTTTGATTCCACCTTCAACCTCGTCTCACCTTCCATCTAAAACGACTCCGTGTCGCGCGTCATCATCCTCTGGTCCCAAATCACAACATCATCTCCCAAAACATCAACCTTCCTCTCACTTCGTCATCTCTGGCATCAGCTCCCAAAACATGCAGATCTAATGTAGGTTTGCGCCAGAGAAATCAAAGGAGTGGTTTCCTGAGAAAATCTTATCGCCGAGGGAGGACCGACGCTGGAGTGCCCTTAGAGGAGTCGCTTGAGCCCAACGGTATTGTCTATGGTGGTGGAGGCGCAAATCCAACGGACGACAGTCCGAGAGATCTCCTTGACGATTCTGTATCTCATCGCCGGAGGGAGGACCGATGTCGGAGTGCCCTCAAAGGAGTCGCTAGAGCCTGCCAGTCTTGTCTGTGTCGGGGAGGCACAGGTATGACGGTCAACGACGCCTCCGAGAAATCTCCTCAACATCTCCGAGAAATTTGAGAAATTCCAGGTCGCCGGAGAGAGGACCGACGCCAAAAGTGCCCTCAGCAAGGGTGACAGCGGGGTTAGCCTTAGGGTTCTCTCTCTCACTCAGTTAGGCTTAAGATATTAAACCAAAAATATTTTCAAAGTAAATCTTGATTTTGCAGCCAAGAACATGGCAATAGATATTGGTCTCCCTAATGTGAACAGGAAATAAATAGTTCTTAAATTGTGTATAGAATGATAAATATATCAGTGGGCATATACTTTATTCTTATCTTGAGTTAGTTTGCAATGCTTCGAAATTCATGTCAGGTTCATTTGATTGGCTGATATGCTTCCATGAAGCATAATTTGCCTTCCTCGCTTGTTAGATTTGCTCCAATCTTCTGTATATTATTGTGATTCTTAGCTCCTTCACCTAAACTATTGGTCGCATCTTCTATTTATTTTTGTTTTATGGTCATTGAAATGAGCATTTACCAACCTGCATGCTAAGTGCACTCGTCATCTTTATTTTGGTTAAGATTTTTTTTTCCCCACTGTTCGTTTGAACAAGAATTGGCTGACTGATTAGCTTTTCCAGATGTTTGTTGGTGTGGCAGCGTCCCGTGTTAAGGATCTTTTTGCTAGTGCCAGATCATTTGCACCTTCCATTATTTTTATTGATGAGATAGATGCTATTGGTAGCAAGCGTGGTGGACCTGATATTGGTGGGGTAAGATAATTTAATTAATTTTAGCACATGGTTACTGAACATCACCAATTCGTAGTTGTGTTTTCTACTATGTTTTCTTTAATGCTATTTCAAATATAAAACTGAAACTTATCAAAAAAAAAATATATATATAAAACTAAATGTATAGTTGCTTGTGTGAATATCCTTGCTTTGTATTTTAATTTTTTATGCATATTCTTCTTTGCTCTGGAAATTCTGGGTCATGGTTGGCTTGTGAGGGGTCTGTCCTTGCAAATATACTGTAACACTTAATTGGTAATCTTCAATTCCTGGGAGGGCCTGATTTACATCCCCAATAGATATAATATCCTGGAATTTTAAGCCATGTAAATAGGCTTCTTTTCCAAGTACAGAGAAAGCTACTTGACTTTTCTCAATGGCTACATCATTATATGAAGCTATGTTAGTGGAAAATCCAGATTTGAGTTTTGTGTATGCTATATCATGTTAACTTCAGAATCTACTAATGGTTTTGCCTATGCTTGATCTTATTTTTCATAGTCTGTCTTCATATCCTTGCATGTGTAATTTGCTTTGTACGTATAGGGTGGTGCAGAAAGGGAACAGGGCCTGCTTCAGATACTGACTGAGTTGGATGGATTTAAAGTTTCCACATCACAGGTATGCTTTTGTATCTTCTCCTGGAATGGAAAGAAGAGATTATCTGGTTTTGACTGCCATATTCTGCATTGTCAGGTGCTGGTAATAGGTGCAACGAATAGATTGGATATTCTTGATCCTGCTCTCTTGAGGAAGGGTCGTTTTGACAAGATCATAAGAGTTGGTTTGCCATCAAAAGATGGTAGATTGGCCATATTAAAGGTATTTTTGCTCAATATGTTTATTCCATTGTTGGAGTGAAGAACACAACTGTTGCAAAACTGGGGTTTTTAAGAGCAGGAAAAAAACAAAAGAAATTAAGATTCTAGCTTTCTTGATATTTCGTAGCAGTGGCATCAATCCCATCCTAAAACTGTCCATACCGGCCAGTATCACTCATTATAATTTTTATAGACTGGGACTACAAAAATTATGTGTGTTGGTTGTAGATACATACATAAATATATACATATATATTAGCTAGAAAGATAAATAAGTAAAGAACAAATGGGTAATGTATGAACCTCTTACAATCAGAACTTCAATTGATAATGATGACTTGATACATCTTACTTGCTTTATATGTTTGAATGGGTTATCTATCAATAAAATTTTGTTTACCAATAAAAAAAATGTTTGAATGGGTTATCTTTTATCTTTGTTGTATTACAGTTGGTTTAAGTTACTTTTTGAGTAATACATTAACAAAGAAAGAGCTGTACAGTAGAGTGGTCTGGTGCCCCGTTTGTTGCTTGTTTACTTAATTTATATTTTGTGCAACACAGGTGCATGCTAGAAATAAGTATTTTCGTTCTGAGGGAGAAAAGGAAGCTCTCCTTCAGGAGATTGCAGATCTTACAGATGATTTTACTGGGGCAGAGTTGCAGAATATACTGTGATAAATTCTTAGTCCATCTATCCATTCTCAATTCAACGTTAGAAGATAGAATCTGACACTTTCTTCAATTGAATGACAGGAACGAAGCTGGAATATTGACTGCCCGTAAGGATTTAGATTACATTGGACGAGAAGAGCTGCTAGAGGCTTTGAAAAGGGTTTGTTGTGCCTCCCTATTCCTTACTGGGAAAGATTAAGCCCTTTTGCTTGGACATGTAATTAATGCATTTTCACTTCGCTGTATATTTAACGAGTTGCAGCAAAAGGGCACATTTGAAACAGGCCAAGAAGATAGTAGAGAAATTCCAGAGGAATTAAAACTGAGATTGGCATACAGAGAAGCAGCAGTTGCTGTTCTTGCATGCTACTTCCCGGATTCCTATCGGCCTTTCACTGAGGTCATTTTCATGTCATCTCATTTGGTCAAAGGTTCCCCATCTTGATAGAGTTTAAACTAAAGTTTGCAAATGGCTTTTGCAGACAGATATAAAATCCATCCGTAGCCAGCCAAATATGCAGTATGCTGAAATTTCAGGAAGAGTTTTCTTAAGAAAATCAGATTATGTGAACTCAATTGTGCGTGCATGTGCTCGTAAGTAACAAAATATTACCTTGTTTTGCATAATCATCTTCGATAGCTCCCTGCAGCTTTTGTTTTTCTTGCTCATTATTTCTGAGATTTTGTTCCAAATATGTAGCATGCTTCTTTTTCCTTTTATTTAATAGAGTAAATTGATGTATTATCTTGAGTACGGCTTCAGTTGAGTTCAATGAAGTATGAACTTGTATTTGATGGAGAAGAGAACTATGTTCTAACCAATTTAAATCTTGGAAAATTTGTTGATTATCAAATTCTTTCATGAAAAACCTATGCATCCCTTTGGGGGTATTTCAATGCATTTAAGGAATGTGGTGAATGTAGTTGGGTGACAAATATGGTCACTGAAATTACTTATCGAAAAAAAAAAATAAGGTCACTGAAATTGGTTTTTTTCCCCGTTTGGGGGGGGGGTGTTTAGGATGATTCTCTCCTAAATTCTGTTGACTACTACCACGTGATTGACAGCTGTAGTGCATGCTGGGTGGACTCTCTCCTCCATGTGGCTAAATAATGAGTTAATTGGGACGTATTGAGAGTGGGAAACAAATTTGGAAGAGGAAGCATTAGAGGGCTTTGTCAGAAGTCAGAATCCCACCAAAATTATTCTGAATTCAAACCCATGACATGTCAGAAGCCTATAGGTCTTTGACCATCCGAGCTCACATGTGTTGGAAGCTGACATGTCAAGTTGGGTCGAGATTCCAGGTCGATCTTGAGCGCCCCTTTTCACACATGTTTTACTAGGTCTGATTTTATAAACCATTGGAAAGAGGTTCAAAAGCCTCACAGTAAGTGTACAAACTGTATTTTACGTTACTATATTGCCAACTTTTTGGGGTATAGATTGTTTGAAGTTTTGCTTTTGGATTGCATAGTTATTGATTTACTAGTGCACATAGCAAGTCTATGGCACCTGTAGAGTGAATTTACTATTTAGGCCTGAAGAATTTTAACATCAAGTTTAGTTACCGCATCATGTGCAGAAAAACTACGCTCATGTTCAATTAATTTTGTGGATTCCTTAAATGGTTTGCCATGAGATCATATTCTTAGCAGGTGTTTCTATGTGATTTAACCAATCCTGATTACTGAGGAACAGTGATTCACTGAATATGCTATTCATATGTTTATTCCGATTTTCTTACTTAACAAAAAATAAATAAATGTTTATTTCGATTTTGGTTTCTAGTAAATGTGATTATTTCTCACTGATGGCCCCAATGTTTAGCAAGAGTAATTGAGGAGGAGATGTTTGGGGTGGACAATGTGTGTTGGATCTCTGGAAAGGCTACATTAGAAGCTTCAAAGCGCACGGAATTCTTGATTCTACAGACAGGAATGACAGCATTTGGGAAAGCATACTACAGGAATCAAGGTGATCTTGTGCCAAATGTACGTTGAAAGATCAACTCATAAAACTCCAATTGTGTGTGTGTATTATATTTGGAACAAGTGCTTTTCTGGAGTACATATGTAATATCAGTTACTTTTAATCTCTATAACAGCTTGCTGCCAAACTTGAAGCACTTAGAGATGAATACATACGTTATGCCGTGGAAAAATGCTCCTCTGTCTTGAGAGAATACCATTCAGCCGTAGAGACAATCACAGGTCGTGTTAATTTCTGATTCGTTTATTAGTTAACTGAACAATGCCTTGCATTTGGTTGTCAGTTGAACTTGTTAACTTATCAGTTGTTCCAAAATTCTGAGTTGATAGGAAGGGGTGAATTAAATGCTTAATTATATTCTAGCACTCCCCTCGCACCTGTGTCAGAACTTTCCCAAAATAACTATGCTTAATACGTGGAATATTCAACTAAAATGGATATAAAGTGTGGAATCAAAATTCGAACTCAGGCCCATTTCTCTTATACTATTTTGAATGATCAATAATCCAAAAAACTTAATTTAATTAAAAGTGGTGAATGTGATCATTTAGTTTATAGTATGAGAAAATTGTAGTCATTTGTGTTGTTAAGCTCAAACGTTTGATTGAATTTCAGTTTAATGTTATAGTTGGTGCTGATAGGCTGTGTGTTTTCATGTTGGGCAGATGTTTTACTTGAGAAGGGAGAGATTAAAGCTGGAGAAATTTGGGACATATATAATAGGGCTCCACGAATACCACAGGTATTTCTTGAGTTCAGGAAAAGAATTACTGATTGTCATATTGTGCTGGTCGTCATCACATCCAAGTAGAATTCATGTTTAGTACATTCAGTATTCGTACATTTAATGTTATTCCATGGTATAGATGTAAAGTTTATAATTTTTTTTTGATAAGTAATTTTTTTTTTTTTTTTGTAATCCTGCTGCCTTAACTACTCTGCGATAATCTATAATCAATCACTCTATGTCGGTTGCTTTAGGATCCTAGGACTTTAAAAATTCTCCAACTATCAGACTTCTATTGTGATATTTTTTGTATAGTTTTTCATGGTCAGGGCTAGTAAGAGGTGTGGTATATTACATATATGAAGTGAGAAGCAATGAGAATTTATTGGTTACAGATCTTCTCTATAAGTGTTTGTATGGTTTATGGTTGCATTGCATATTCAGTTACTAGTTGCAGGTGGACGGTGAAGTTTGGGGGATATTTTTTCTGTGGAAAAAGTTGGGCATAAAAGCTATGTATTTGGTCCAAAATTAAAAACAACCCCCCCCCCCCCCCCAAAATATATATATATATATATATATATATATATATATGGAATTCATGCATAAATTCCTAAACCTTGGCGACATGGCCATTGACAGGTATGCATCAAATAACATGGTCGCAGTTATTTTCAGACTAGAGCAATGATTGTTACTTTAGAGGCAGTTTTGCATTTTAATTCTTTGAACCTGCTGTGGGCTTGCTATGGCAATGATGCTGCCTTAGATTATTCTTCTAACTGCATACATTATACGGTTTTGTCTTTTTGAGTCAAATTATGTGAAAGTTCCTGAGGTCAAAACTCCTTTGCTACATGTTCAGCCAGCTGTGAATCCGGCTGATGAATATGGAGCCCTAATTTATGCTGGACGATGGGGAATCCATGGGATTACACTGCCTGGAAGGGTTACATTTGCACCTGGAAATGTTGGATATTCAACCTTTGGTGCTCCCCGCCCAATGGAGGTATGTGAAAAAGTATACTCAAGTTCTATGTTTTCATACGTTATCATAGTGCCAGCTTGTAACACTCATCTCAATCTTTGCGCAGACCCAAGTCATTAGTGATGAAACTTGGAAGCTAATAGATGGTATCTGGGATAAAAGGGTTGAGGAAATACGAGCTGAAGCCTCAATGGATGTCGAAGAAGACGAAGAAAACCCACAACTTTTGATGGCCAGCCATTTCCTTTGAAAGTGAACAATTTTTTCCTGGTTTTTATGCAAATTCTTCTTGTGTAAATTTTAGTTTGTTAATCACTACCCCCACCATCCCAATTTAACATGACGTCCGAAAATTCATGTTCACGTTCAAAAAATGGAAGATCTTCAATTTACATTTTCTTGAAAAGCAAACAAGATTTTTATTGCACTCATCTCGCCTCTAAGAGCATTGGCAATGGCCACTGCCAAGTCTAAAATTTAGCAAGAATGTCATCTTTTAGCTATAACATGGACTGGCTAAAATATTAGTCCATATTGGACTAGCTATCTTAAAGTCTAAATAATAATATAATATTATATATTTTAATAATATTTTACAAAAAAAAAATCTTTTAATAATTTACAAATACACCATATATTAATTAATAATTTAATTTTTACTTAAAATTATAATTTAATTTAATAAGCCACCCCTCCTCCCTTCCTCAGTACATCTTTCCTTTTCTTGACCTCTATCTATACAATAACATGGTTACCTTCTCATTTATCGACCCAACAAATTAAAAAGAAAATGCAAGCCCCTATGATATAATAGATTACAAAAATTTATTTCCTATAATGGATTACAACAACGTGTTTTTATAGGTCTATACAAGCTGTATCCCATGAGGAAGTACTCCAATGGTATCAACATGGCATGAGGCTGCTCCTCTGTTTACCACTGTCCCGCATGTCTGAACTAATCTAATACAAAATCCTAACAGCAACATTTGTAGTCAACAAACCAGAAGAGCAACTTTAATGCTAACAAATTTTCCAAGCATAGCATCAGGTATTGCCTTGAAAATACAATGAATTAAAGATGCAAGAGAAAGAGATAAATTAACAATCATGGCAACAAAAACCAATATGAATAAATTATTAATCTGTTAATTTATATCTAGGATGAATTAACAATAACTGATATAAAAAATTCCAATATAAATCATCATACAAGGTAGTTGTTTGATTTCATATCCATATAAAAAATTCCAGGATGAATTAAACATAAAAAACACAAAAAAAAAAAAATGTTGGTACATATTGTTAATATCCTTTTCAATAGCAAACCATGCTGATGAATATTATTACTGATATCAAAGTCTCCTAAGATCAGTGAAGTAAAGTAACAAACACCACATTTCCTGCAATATCGAAAGCCAATATCATATTTCACCAAAACATAGTCCTTGAGCAACAAATACACTTCATAAATTTTGCATACACATTAGTATTATACAACACAGTCCACAAATAAAGTCGATTCCAGCAGCATCACAACCCAAAAACAGTTACCTAAATCATACACATGGCAACCCAAAAACAGTTTACAAACACTTAGATTCAAAGGCCTTCAACAAAACAGCACAGTCCACAAATTTTCTTGAAAAACATATGCTAAAGAAGTACCATTAGCCGAGGAAGAGTCCATACACAACATTATATTTCACTACCCATGCTCACAGAATACCAATCACTCGAAATTCCAATCACAATCACAAAAATTCCTAAGACTACTGCCTAAGAAATTCCAATCACAGAAATCACAATCACAGAAATTCCATCATAAATCTCCAGCAATCACGGCTATATATACAAATCAAAATAAATATTGTATAAAATGCAAAGCAAAACAGATTTTACATACCTAAACCCAACGTGGGGATTAGTTGGTTTCACGAGTGTGCGACACGGTCTAGTGATGAAAATCGCCTCCAATTATGGTACTCTAAAACCCAAAAATTTCATTATGCGAAAGCAAAGAAATGAGGAAGAGAAATCTAAGTGTGTGTGCGTTTAAACAATCAGGGATGTGAGTCCCTCACTGTGTGCGTGAGTAAGACGGAGAGTGACTAAGAAAACTTACCACCAGCCGACACTTCCAATGAGGAGAAGGCGGAGAAGACCTACTATGTTTCGTGAAGAAGAGAAGGGCGAAGTTTCGGGAGAAAGAAAGAAAATGGTGAATAAGAGAAGGGCGGAGTTTTAGGAGAAATAAAGAAAAGGGCGAAGAAGAGAAGAAGAGAAGGAAGTTTCGGCCCTCGGGAGAAAGAAAGAAAATGAAGATGAAATGTTTTGGAAGAAAAACCGAGGGAAAGAGTTGAGCTGGAGGCAACAAAATGATAAAATAAGATTTGGCCTGTGTACAGTGCCTCGCCAGACTTGGAGAGGGGCTAAGAATTACTGTAGCACAAATCTCAAACCTGAAAGGTTTAGCAAAGTCAATGTAGACGTTTTTTCACACATTTATTTTTAATTTAGACTTACATTGACAAATGGCTAGTCCATTGCCAATGCTCTAATATATGCTTTACTCACTATATTTTTACGTTTTTGTTAAGTGTCTCGTGTTGAACCAAGATAAGTTGGGATGAAGAGGGTACCCTTAGATTTTTTATTTTTATTTTATTGAGGGTAGGGGCACAGTCCTACATTTTAATTTTGGACTTTGCGCAAAGCCAAAGGTGTAGTTGCCACGGACTAGGCTGTGGAAGAGCCCCGGGCTCCTTTTCCTTGAGGGGATATGTAATGAAGGGAATGAAAGATAAAGCTTCTCCCTCACTTTTATTATTATTATTATTATTCTTATTATTTTGGTAGGTAGTTTTAATGCGTTTATTAACCATAGGTTGCCACCCTCTTTCGTGCACAGGGGGTGACCAGCCTACAACACTCCAACTCAGAGAGTGAATGAGGTAGTTGAGCCTGCATTTCCTCGCCCTCTCTTTACCTTTGTTTTCTTCTTTTCTTAATATCCCATATTTCTATGGTTTAAGCTAACAACAAAAACTTTTATGAACCAACTTTGAGCAAGTCAGTGCAGTTTTCATCAGTTTAAAAGCTTATATCTGTGTTCTTTGATGAGCAGTGTTTGGCTGGTGTATGTTATTCAATAAGGTTATAGCAAATTGTCTTTAGAAATGACAAGGTCTTGAAGATTGATTCATCCTCACAGATTCGGGCAAGAGGCCGTGTCAGTGTGGCGCAACCAGGCGGTTGAATTCCTTAAAAAAGTCACTTTTGTTATTCTATCATATCATATATCTGCGGTCCGCTGTCAGCCATGGTTTTTTTTTCCTTCTCTTTTATTCTTTGTTGGGGGGCGCACAAGATTTTCATTTATTATTATTATTTTTTCTGATTTTGAAGCCAACGAGTTTATGGCGATATCAATTGACACCAATTCCAGTAACTTCTAAATCATGCGGTCTGTTACATAAACACGTTTCCTTCTATATTTTGCATATTCTTCCTCATTTCTAACCATTTAAGGTTAGTTTCGGTGTCAGAGTTATCACTTTTTTATTTCAAAAAAAGGACAAATCCAAAATCATTCTTAAGTTATGCACTAGAAACAATATCATTTGCCTTTGTTTTTCGCCAAGGGTGTTGGTAGTTTGCCCCTTAGTAGTCCTTGGACGCGTGAAGTTTCTTCGGTTTGTCACGAATTCATTTAAAGAGGTTTTAGTTGCAGGAGAAAACTTCAGTGAAAAAAAGAATGGTAATAACGAAATTACCACAAGCATTAATCGAGAATACTGAAAATGACTAGACTCGAAAGAGAATGTGGTTAACATCTATGTCCCCAGGAACTCTACGCTGAGAGGGAAACTTGGGGAGGAGACCGGCAATATGCTTGGCCGCTTCTAAATATGCTGTATACTTATCTATGTTCTTTGCTTTCTGAGCTCCTTCATCCTCAAACGCTTTTGAATTGCGATGTTCTTGATTTGCTACATGCTTGGCACTGGCCAATGGCAATACGTGCACATTGCATTTGTTTTCCTCCACGAGTAGTTCCTCGAGTGCTTTCTTCTTAAAAGCCCAGTTTCCTGTTCTAAAATTGAAGTGGTACAATGGAAGGAAACGTTGCCCATAAAAAGCCACAAATTCCACTGCAGCTAAAATAAATTCAAATTCCTCCTCGGACATGTAGTAGGGAAAGCTGATCCTAGTCCATCCGGGTTTTAATCCAACATAACCCTATTGAACAAAAAATGAGAAAAAATCAGCTCAAAACACAGGTTTTCTGCATGATATTTTTCAGAGCTCCATGGCAGGAACAATTTAAGAACCATTTACCTCGAGAAAGGCAGCTCTGAAGGCAAGTGAGTGGGACTCATCGACCTCAAGCAGAATGTGAGCATAGGGTCCAGCACAAGCGCACCCACCTCGAGCCTGGATGCCAAAAAGGTCATTCAAGAGAGCTGCAACGAATGGTCCATGAAGAGGCTTATCTCTCTTGTTCCCCGTCTCTCTCCACATGTATAGCTGCTCCTCCCATCTCTCTTTGCTATCAATATTACACCCATCTTTTAGGCCAGCCGAGGAGGAATTGGTGGTACTATAAACAAGGAAAGACAAGATAGCTTGTCTCTTGGTGCTTGTATTTCCTAGAACGCATATGTTCTGATTTGGGAGAAGCCTCTCAAGCGCTTTCTCTACATTGGTTTGCTCCAGTTTTTCAATCTCCTCGTAACCAATGTATTCCTTAATCCAGAAAGCCAAAGCTGCTCTAACTGTTTGGATTATTTGAGGAGTGCCACCATTTTCCCTTTCTTCAATGTCCTCCAAATATAACGTGTCCTGCAAAACATGGACTAGATTAACAAGTGAATATTGTTATAGGACTTTAAAAGTAACCCACCATCTCATGAAGTTTCCTCGGCATCTTTTGCTCGGATCTTCCATGGATATATATAATTTACCTTTTCGTTGAAGCCGTTGACATAAATCACAGTTCCACCTCCACAAGTCGACGGTGGAGAAGATTTTAGCATATAAAGTGCCTTGCTCATCAGAAGGATGCCGGGTGATCCTGGTCCCCCAAGAAACTTATGTGAACTAAGGAAAATTGCATCGTAGCCATCAAGTTCCCCGGATCTCATGTCAATCTCCACATAAGGCCCACTAAAAACATTGAAATTTTAGGCCAAGAAAGTTGGCATCCTGATGCGGTAAAGAAACATTTGAAAAATAAATTTATACACAGATTTTACGTACCTTGCTGCAAAGTCAAAGCATGCAAACCCCCCATATTGGTGAAGAAGTTCAGCAATTGCTCGGGTGTCTGAATAAATTCCAGTCACGTTACTACAAGCAGAAAAAGAACCCAAAATTGGCCTGTTCGCAGACTGAAATTGCTCAAGTTGCATTCTTAGAGTCTCCATGTCTAATGAACCATTGGAATCTAAACCAATCTCTATTACTTCAGCCAAGCTTTGCCGCCAAGAAAGAAGGTTCGAGTGGTGCTCATAAGGCCCAACAAAAACCACCCACCTTTCTCCATTTCCAAGGCATTTTAGTACCCTCTCTCTCAACATCGATGGCACAGCAATGCCCATTACTTCTTGAAGCCTTTTAATAGCTGCAGTCGTGCCCGAGCCACAGAACAAGAGCACATCATCTTCTCCACCACCTAAGCATTTCTTGATGTACTTCGTTGCTTGATGCACTGTTTTTGTCGTCCGGTGCCCCACATAACTGTCACTCGTGTGCGTGTTCCCTACACATGAGGAGGGTGGGAAGTTTTACCAGCATATTCCCAATGCTTGAAACAAAACATTTAACCAGAAAGAGAAATTAAGGAACTAATTAAAGAAATGCAATGGTTGATAGATAATGATGAATTCACCCATTTTCTTTCACATGGAGAAGTCACGAAGGTGATGAGATTCAAGTCAAACATGAACAAAAATAATATTATTTCGAATAGAAATGACGGACTTGGCAGCAGCTAGGTACAAGTTGACTACTTGAAACCTTTTTTTATTTCCATGAGCCAAACGAATTTGAGCAACAAATCAATTAGATCCTAACAAAGGAATACTAATGATTAAAAAAAAAAAATAATGCTAATTTACCATAGGAAGGAAGGACATTGTTGATGAGGAAATCCTCGATGTATCGAAGAGATCGACCCGAGGCAGTGTGATCAGCATAGGTGAGTCTTCTTTTCCCGAATGGAGAATCTATTTCTGCATCGCCCCCGATGATTTGAGAGCGCAGCCATGATAGTTTTATATCCGCCGATTCGTTCCTTGGAAGACCCATCTCCAGAGTCCTGGAGGCCGCTTGAGAGCCGTGGCAAAGATCACTGGGAGACCGAGAACTGCTCGGTTTAAGTGCGCCGCCAGTGCTCCCAGTACCAGTTTTGCTATGGTTATGGTTGAGATTTTGAGCACTAAGAGCTTCTCTCAACATGAGTTTCTCAAATTCCATGGTTTAATTAGGAAGATGAAAAAGAAACAAATCGAAGAAGAAAATGAAGATGAAGTACTACTAGATGACGAAGATCAGAAGAAGATTAACTAACACAAAGTTTCTTTCATGGAGGGAGGATATGGAGGGAATTTAAATAGCAAAATTAAAGAAAGGGATGACTTCCAATGGGTCGTTGCTCAAAGTGGTTGTCTTAAAAATCAAGTGGCACCAAAAACGTAGCGGATATAATTAACTCCTGCGACTGAGTAATGAAAATTGAAATGCATGGTACCAGACCAGGATTAAGGTAGTTACGAAAGCTATTAATAATTTAACAAGACATTGTATTTGACCGGCCGCCTCTCTATTGGCTCTTTGCAGTTGGCTAGAGAGCATAGAATATATATTTGACTTATACGGACCTAGTATACCAAAAAAGTGAGTATAATAGTATGCACGTGTTCTGGGCTATTTCAACGTACACCCAAATCAGGTGAATGTATTATTAACGGTCGATAAGAATTCTTTCTATAATTAGTGCATTCCGATTTCATATAAAAAAAAAAAGTCAGGTGCACGTGGTTGGATGGATGGATATATGCATCTCAATTGAAGGAGAGCATAGTTTGCATGGAACCAGATCAGGCAATTAATAGCCTACCAAATTTAAGGACTGACTGAGTCAGTCATGAAGTGGATCGACAATGAAAGAGACTATATAAAGACAAGATATACATCTGCTTTCATTTCTCCAACACCACACACAGATGATATGGCAATTTCCTTTTTTTGTTTTTTTGTTTTAAATAAAACAGACGTTTTACTATTCATTGTCTAGCTCCGCAAGCTAATTTGAATTGAAAAATCAAAACTTCAAGTTTGAATGCTTTCAGAACTCTCCAAGTTTCAACAACAATGGGAAGTCAATTTTACATGTATACCTCACAAAATTAAAAAAGCAACCACTAGAACAATAAGCGGTTTACCAATGATAACTCAAAAAATCAATTTTACCACCACACAATAGACAATCGAATAAAAATTTATGCTAAATTATAAAGTCCAATTCATTGGAACATAAACAAAAAAATAATAATTGAAATTACCTTCAAGACTTCAACTGGATGCTATGAAGAAAGACAAAGAGCATGGAGTTGAGCAATGCAAAAGCAGTAGCAGTGTGATACGAAAGCAACATTTCCACACAGCAACTCATCTCTTTATCCCAACAAAAATACAAATGAAATGGTGACCAGTGTTAGGGCTTTATCGTGAAGTGGATTTCGAGAGGAATTTCTAAGATTTGTTAGGGTTTTTCTCAAGGGATGGTATCGATGGGGGAGAGGGATTCGGCAGAGGGAGAGAAGTGAGAGTAAGAGGGCTACGGAAGTGAGGAAAGGGCAGAGAGGAAGTGTGGCCTCGAGAGTGAGGGCGATAGACAGATGGGAATTTTTGTTACTGAAATAAGGGATCTGATTTGTATGAGGGTGATGGAGAAGGAGATGAAGGGATCTAAAGGTGGGTTATGGACAGAGAGAAGTGAAGGAGACGGGGAGGAAGGGATAAGAAGGGATTTTCTGAAGAAAAACTCAACTGGATAGATGCGTGCGAACCCCGTCTGAGAGGAAAGTGAAAAACCGTGTCGTGGCGACCAGACTGAGTTCACCACGTCACGGTGTGTGGTGTTGGTAAAGTAAACCGGCTTAAGAATAGATTTTTTCATATATAAAAGGGTAGTTCACTATACCACCCAAATTTGTGTACGCACCATGGTACAAATTGTATTTTTTTTAAAACATATTTTTAAATATGTTTAAACATTTTTAAAAAATATAAAAAAATTAATATATTAACAATCACTTTCTTAACTATTAAGTAAAAATAAATATTAAAAAATAAAATAAAATATATAAATGGTTAAATTGAGGGGCCATAATATCATTTTCCTATATATATAGATATATAAGAAGTCTCACATCATCTGTTTACGTTTCTTCAAAGAGCAGTGTTATTTCCACCGAAAATTGGGTATTGATGAGTGCAATTTTTTTTCATCCTTTTTCTTTGAATATTTTTTAAATCACTTTAAATATTTTTAAAAATAAAATAAAATTTACAAACTTATTAAAAAATATTTCATTAACCATTAAGTAAAAAATAATAATAATAAAAACACAGTTTGGTAGAAAAATTCAATACCCATTTTTCTGTGAGAGTAGTGTTTTTCTTCGTCAAAATCACGTAAAACTTCTACGTAATTTTAGCAGCTCTGATACACTTATAGGTTATGTAAGTGCCACATATTTTTTTTTTTAAATGAGATTCATAATTAAAAAATTAATTTTTGTTATACAAATTTTATATTTATTCAATTTTTTTTTTTTTAAGAAAATGAGAGGAGCTACACAAATAATATAATTTCTCCTTTAATAATACACATTTTAGAAAAAAAAAAATTACATTGACGACGGATCAAATGTATTTTGAGACAGACCTTGTTTTATTACTTTTACATTTAAGAACAAAGACAGATATCTCTAGACTCTGCATGTCACGTTATAATTAATTATATTTTTGCCACTTCCCAGCCTTGGTTTTAATCTTTTAGAGCGTTTCTGTTGGCAAAAATTACAGCTCCTGAAAGTTGAATTAATAAACAAGGGGAGGTTGTAGTCGTAGTCATGCCGCCCCTCGTAAGTTTACTTACGCGTGAATGATGAATCAGTTGGCCCCTCTCCCAGTAATTGCATGCGATGCAAGTTTTTGCACATAGAAAACATGTTGGACGTATGGAGCACCTTCCTAACCTGTACTTTTTTTTTTCATTAGTCATTATTTATTATACATATCTTAATTTATAAGAAAAAAATTATTAAAATATATAATATATAGGTAAATAGTGACTGATGCATAACAAAAGCCAGCTTATAAACGTCTAAAGCATACGCATGCATGTTATATGTTTAATTCCTAGCCTTTTCTCTTTTTTTTTTTTATGTTTTTGTTTTTGTTTTTATTATTATTATTTAAGTCGTATTAATTACATGCTACGTTCACACCACCTTCTTATATGATATTACCGATCGCCCTTTGAATTAATTATTGTTTAAACTTTTAAGAAATAAAATAAAATGATTGACTTTGTGTTTCGTCACCAAAAACAATAGTCTGGAAACTTTTTTTAATTTTTTTGTTTTCTATCGATAAGTCTCATTTCAAAAAGAGTATACTAAATCTCATCTAATTATTATAATTATTTTAAATTTTTATAAAAAATATAATAAATAATTCAACTTTTTTAAATATTAAAATAATAATATTAAAAAAATAATATTATAACAATATTTTATTCAACTTTCAACTTTAATCTCAACTCAATTCACTATTCAAACCTCACCTAAACGTGCTTTCCCCGTGAGTCCTAATTTTTTACAAAACATTTGTCCAGAACTTGTAAATCCAAAATTTATACAAATCATTTTCCGTTTCGAAAACTAATTGCAAATAAAGAAGATCTGCTTATTATTAGAAAAACTTCCTTAAAATCTGGTCAGTTTGGATACACCTGATACCATGCCCAATGACTGCAATGTTAAAATTATTGAAAAAATTTATACTATTTTTAAAACTTATGAGAAATGTTTCTTGTTTAATAGAAGATTGATTCAAGATTTTTTGGTAAAAGGTTATAAATTTTTGCATATTGGTTCTCTTTAAGTTGCTGCTAAATCTCTCACAAGGAAAGACACCAATGCTTTAGTACTTTTTTATTTGTGTGATGCTAGGTTCAAGAAATTTGAAACCAGCATTCTTGGTATGATTCAATCTTCTATGTATTGTGGTTTTGTCCATTTTGATTGTTTTCCTAATTTAACTCTTACTTTGGATGACCTTAACATTCTTAAAGTTTTGACTTTAAATATTTTGATATTTGGGTATGATATAGAAGAAGGTAGTAAATTTCTTGCTATAGTTTACCGTATTTATCATCGAACATTAAAAACTAATTTAAATCTTAAAACTATTTTAAAAATTTTAGGAAATAAAATTTTGTTATTTTAGAGTTCTACTTCTGATGCTAATATTCAAGTTTAAAAAATGATTCAGTGGAAAGATATTACTCTTCTTGATGAATTGACTTTAGAATATGAAGTTTCTCCTGCCAAGATTATTTATGATGAACTTAACCTTAATTATATTCAACAATATTTGAACGGTACTGTTACAATTAGTTTTGATCAACTTTTAGTTAACAACGAAAGGAGAAATTCTTTTGCTGGAACTAAAAGTTCATTTGCCGAATCTATTGCTGATAACACGGAAATAAGAGGCCAAAATCTCAGAAATTTTATGGAAGATTCAGTAAAAATTGCTAAACTTGATTTAAAACTGAAAGGCGTCTCTATTGCTTCTCAGGTTACTTTTTCTTATTATACTACCAAGGATATTGACGTATCTAAAAGTAAAGCCATAAAGAAGAAGCTGATAAAGAAGAAGAAGATGCTTCATTTTTATCCCCCAACAACTTCATATATGGTTGCTCCTATTCATCATAGACAACTTACTATGATTAATAGAGTTTTTGAGATTGATTTAATTGCTTTATATAATGAATATAGTTCTACTAAAAATAGTGATAAGAGAAAATCTTATTATACTATTTTTTCTGATTCTGAAAAATTACATGTTAAAAGGAAATGGAAAGAAAAAAAGAATGACATACAGAAGCATATACTTTTCTTTAATTTTCTTGAAAATTATTATGTTTCTAAACTTAGTTTAAATGTTATTAAAACCAATTTTGTCAAAGAAGAAGGAAAGACTATGGTTAAATCTAGTCACCATTCTTTAGAGACAATTGTTATTTCTCATAAGGGAGTTGAAATAAATGCTTCTCCCTTTGAAGTTCCCAATGTTGATCTTAACGTCAATGCTACTACTTTCACTGAAAGAAAAAAGATTATTGAACAAAACAATTTTTTCAATCAAACTCATTATGTCATAGGTCAGCAATTGGACCATATTGAAGAAAAAATCGAAAGTCATGTTTCTACTTCGACTCCCAAAATTAAAAAACCTACTAAAAAATCTTTAATTATTTTACCGGAGAATAGGCAAGGTCCCAAGACCTAACAGACCAACATTTTTTATAAAATTAATCAAATGCTCGCAATTTTAAAGAAAGAATAACCCTCCACCAATGCTTTAAATAGCAATAGTAAGGAAGTTGTTTCTGATTTTTCTACAGAAGAATCATCTGATACTAATTCTTTAAAAATGCCCAATCCAATGAGTCTAATGAAAAATTGGTATCCTAGACCGACTCACCTGATTTACAATTTAAAAAAAGATTTTTTTAAACATAGTTTTCTGTTTCATTTGATAAACTTTATGAATGAAATATTGATGGATTATATGAACAAGAAATTCTCAATACCATGAATAAAATGTCCATGGTTGCCAATGTTTATGTTAATAATAGTAGTCTTAGTCAAATTGAGACAATTGATTTATTAACTACATGATTTTTTGATATGCTTCGACATTGGTGAGATAAACATCTACCCAATGAAGCAAAGGAAACCACTCGAAATGTTGTTAAGCATGATGATGAAGGCTTACCTATTTTTGACAAAACTACAAAAGAGGCATCCATGATGGTGTTAATACTTTGATTTATACTATTCTTAAAAATTTTGTTGGAAGCCCCTCTAACATTATTAATCGTATTAGAAATTATTTAAATAATTAGAGATGCCATCAAATGTCTGATTATAAATTATATCAAGATATTTTTTTTATCTCTAAAGTGATGCTTAGAGACGATAGTCATAAACCTTACTGGAAAGAAAAATTTATTGATAGATTACCTCATTTATTTGCTCACAAAGTTAATGATGAATTTACTAATATCTCAAAATTATTTAATTATGATAATTACACTTATGGTGATATTTTCAGTACGATTAGTAATATGTGTAAAGATAAGAAATTGCTTCGACAACAAATGAAGAATAGTAAGAAAGCCAAATATGAAATGGAAAATTTCTGTGAACAATTTGGCCATCTTCCTATCGCTCATTCTACATAGAAGCACACATACTCTGATAAATTTGCTAAACCTCACCCCAAGAAATCATAACTGTTATTTTTATAAAAAACAATATAATTTTTGCAAGAAAAAATCTTTTGGTTAAAAAAAGAGTTTTCAAAACCCTCCAAAAAGAAAATGTTTTAATTGTGGCAAGTCTGGCATTTTGCCGATAAATGAACCAAATATTCCAATAAGTTAAAAAACAAGTTTAATCAATTAAACATTAATGATGATGATCAAGAGGATCTGTTTTGACTCTTAACAAAATTATCTGCATCATTTGACATTAATGAATTCAGTTCAAGTGATTCCGAGTATCACTCAGAAACTGACTCTTCTGATTTTCTCAACATTAAACTTAGTTGTAATGATTCTTGTTGCAAACATTTTTGGGTAAAAAAATTAATGTCTAATCAAAGCTGAAGAGCAAAAGATTCTTTTGTTAACTTTGATTAATCAAATTACTAATCTTGAACTCAAAGAAGAATATCTTCATAAGTTTAAGAAAATGATGGTTCGCGAAGAACCTAAAATTTCTAAATAAAAAATTAGTTTTTAAGAAACTTTGGGAAGATTTGAAAAGAAAAAACCTAAAGAAATTTCTACTATTGATTTACAATGCGAAGTTGTTTTTATTAGAAACAAAATTGTTGAACTTGAAATTGAGATTAACAATCTCAAATAATAATTTGTTTAAATAAGAATTATTATGTTTAAAAATTTATAAATAGTTTGATCAAAATGTTCCTTCTGATAATGATGAGAAAATAAATGATTTAGATTCAAGTCAAAGGGAAGAAAAAACTTCTCCTTCTAACAAAACCAAATTTACTTGATCTATCATACTATTCCTTTCAAGTGGTTTTCTAAAGTTACTATTATTATTTGTCATGAATATGAATTTACTGTAATTGCTATGATTGATTCCGGTTCAGAGATAAATTGTATCCATGAATGAATAATACCAAGTAAGTATTAAGAAAAATTTATTGAAAGATTATTCTCGGCGAATGGATTTCAGATGAAGATCAAGTATGAGCTCAATACTGCTCATGTTTGCTAGAATATGACTGATAAAGTCATATTAAGAATTCATTTTCATTGTTTCTTTATACCTATTCCTTTCAGAAAATGACGGCATCACTACTGGCCCTTTTGGTCATAAAGTAAAGTTTAAATTTGTTTCAAAATTTTATATTGATCCTGATAAAAGTTTGAAATCTTTATTTTTTGCTAAAACAAAATATTTGAATTTCCTGCAACAAGAAATCAAATATAAAAAGATTGCTGAATAATTGTCTGATCAATTATTACAGTCATAGATCAATTATTTTAACAAAAAATTGATTGATGATATTTGTTCTGATATCCCAAATGCTTTATGGCATAGAAAGAAATATTTTATTACTTGCAAAGATTTTTTTGAAACAAATATTCCCAATCTCGACCTATTCAAATTAATAGTGAGATTTTAGAATTTTGCTAAATTGAAATACAAGATTTGCTTGCAAAGAATATTATTAGGCATAATAAGTTTCCTTGGTCTTTGTGTTGCATTTTATGTCCAGAAAAATGTAGAAATTGAGAGAAGAACACCCTGGCTAGTTATTAATTACAAAATATTGAACAAAGTCTTAGAGTAGATTATATATCGTATACCCAATAAGAATGATTTGATTCATAGGTTTAGTAATGCTGTAGAGTTCTCCAAGTTTGGCTTGAAATCTGAGTCAGATAGACATAAGATTGCATTTACTACTTCAAAAATGCCCCTAGCGAATTCCAAAACATTATGAATGATATTTTCAACTCATTCACCCATTTCACCATTGTTAACATTGATGATGTCCTTATTTACTCAAAATTTATTGATGAACATTAGAAACATTTGAATTCATTTTTTGATATCATTAGACAAAGTGGTCTTGTTGTCTCTACTAAGAAAATCTAATTGTTTCAAACCAAGATTAGATTTCTTAGTTATGATATTTCTAAAAGTAAAATTCAACCTATTAGCCATGCTATTGAATTTGTTGACAAATTTTTCGATGTCACTTTTAATAAAACTCAGTTACAGATATTCCTTAGTTCCCTCAACTATGTTGTAGAATTCTACAAGGATATAAGAAAACAATATCGTCCACTCTTTAAGCGACTACATTCCAACCCTCGCCCTTGGACTGAAATTCATACTAATCTTATTAAACAGATCAAAACACATGTTAAAACTCTTTCATGTCTTGGTATTTCTATTTCTTCTTCTTTCAAAATTGTTGAAACAGATGCCTCGGATATTGGTTATGGTAGCATTCTGAGACAAACTATTTCACCATATTCACCCGAACAAATTGTTTGTTTCTATTCTAAAATCCGGAATAATGTACAACTTAATTATAGTACTATTAATAAAGAATTTTATATATAGTACTATGTATTTCTAAATTTCAAAGTGATTTGTTAAATAAAAATTCTTATTACATATTGATTATAAAAGTGCTAAATATGTTTTAGAAAAAGATGTTGAAAACATTGCTTTTAAGCATATTTTTGTCAAATGATAAGCTATTTTAAGTGTATTTGATTTTGATATTGAATATATTAAAGGATTTCATAATTCTATTTTTTGTTTTCTTACTCATGAATTCCTGCAGCAATCATAAGCAAGAAAAAAGACAAGGAGAAGAAGATTGTCACTCCTCCCCCCAATTTGTGACCTAAATCTCATTAAAAATGAGCTTGCTACTCCCATTGATATTGCTAATAGGTTTATTACTCTTGGTATTATCCATACTACTAAATTTGCTTCATTTTCTACTACTCTTAATATACCATATGATCCATATGCTAAGCCCATTACCTCTGCCCAATATTTTCTTGCTTCAAAAACCGATTATCTCACAAAGCTTTTTGCCCATTATTTGTTTTATGTAGAACCAAATAGGTTTATGTATACAGATCATTTTAAAACTACTTCTAGTTATTTCCCTTTGGTTTTCTTTGCATTTTCGAGAATCTTGCAAAAAAACTTGCAATACTACTCTGCTATCATGTTCCAAACGGAATTTCTTATTATTAAACTCATTTATGATAAGATTGATAAAACCAAATTAATCTATCATAGTACCTACATCCTGAATATTGTTATTGAAGAAAAATGGGAGCCCATCCTTATACTTCAAAAAAAAAAAAAACTCTCACATTTTGATATTGTTTACTATTACTTTGACTATAGCAATGTCTGGTTCAAATCTATGTTGTTCTAGACCCCAAAGATGACACTTTTGATTTCTTAATTTTGACAAGAAATTTAAGATTGATTTCCCTCTTTGGTTCTTGAGATGGTGGCACCAATTTGACCTTATTGCTGAATTCCTGATAACCTTCAAAAGACCATTTAAGTGTTTTGTCATTGCTTTAAAAATGGATCGTTATAATTAGAAATTCTCATACTACCTTCATTTTTGCAAGAAATATAAAGTTCCTTAGATCTTGAAATGGAGTTATGAATGGAGTGGAGATATATTGGTCCATTATTGATTCGTCAAATGGTGGGACAGATATCCCCACACACAGGACGTTATTGATAATGTCCCCAGAGATTTTCCTCAAATTGCTCTAGATCTCAAAAGTATTGGAGAATTCCCTGTTGTTAAACAGTTAACCCTGCCTGAATACCCAATTACTCAGGCCATTACCTTTGCTAAGCAGATTGCTAAACCTACTACTTCCTCCACTACATATGATAAAATCAAATAAATCTTCTAAGTCCAAGAAGAAGTCTATTCTCCAAAGACTCAAGATAAAATTTTGATTTATTTATTGAAAAAGTCCCTTCAGGACGACAAGATAATTCTGATAATGAGTCTAAGGCATCATTTGATGTGTCTGTTGATAATACTGACCCTTATGATAACATATTTGAACATGATCCAGAAACCACCCCAAGGCTATCTAGTGACTGATCCATAAATGACAACACTATTGATGTTGGTACAAGCTAACAAGACTGCTGAAAACTCCTGATAATGACCCCTTGATTCTTGCTGATGATTCCTGCAAAAATAAAGATTAATTCTGATTGGGTTCTTGTTTTTAGTAACTTTCTCATGGTCAAATGAATAGTAAAAAAAAAGTAAATTTACTGTTCACTAATGTTCATTATACTTGTATTTCCTATTCCCTATGGTTCGCTACTGTTGAAATAATTGTAAAGGCGTCTCCTTGATCTATAAAATGAGAACTTAACTTCAGAAGAGGGTCATCTTCCTTTTCTCCCATATCTCTTTGGTCCCACTTGTTCCTTATCCAACTTTTTGATACATTTTGTAAGTTATTTTGAATAAATGACTGTTTCTACTTATATTCATCTTCTCTTTATCATTTTTATTTTCATCTGATTCTAGTTATCTGGTCCTCCTTTTATTATTAATTCCAGTTGTCTAGTCTTGCTTTGATTTCCTTTGTTTATTTACCTGCACTATCATTCCAGTTGTTTGGTCCATTCTTCAACTCCAATCATTTGGTGTCTTTATCTAATCTCTTGGTTTATCTACCTATTTCTGTTGCTCTCCTGCCCCCTTGTTGGTATTAGGAGTCTTCAGCATGAATTCTAGTAGGTGATTTATATAAATTATTTTATATATAATTTATATATATATAAATTATATATAAAATAATTTTATAAGTCCATATAATTATATTTTATTTATTTATTTATCTTTTCTAGTTTTCTCTGCAATCATACTTAGGAATAGATTGGACGCTATTGTTCAAAGTCCATTCTCCATCCTAAAACTTTCTTTTTTATTATAGTTTTACCTTTCCTCAATTTTTTTTTCAACTTTAAAATTGTCTGCTAAATGTGCTAGAGAAGAAGCAAAGTTCTCTGCTTTCCAGAAGAAACTGCAATGTAACTTTTGAGATTACTTGTGCATATTCTGTTCTTTTTTGGATGAATTTATGGCTTTAACGAGGGAGCGGCTGAACCGTGAGAAATTAGAATTACGTACCATGATTGTACTTGAGATTCCTTATATCAATTTATTTGGCGTCTATTGAACACTTATAAAAAAAAAATTGGTTAATCATTCCTTCTTATTTTAATACGACAGCTTGTAATATGGACTTGTAATATGCACTTATAGCATAAAACCAGAAGTACCGATTTAGAGGTGCAATCGATGCGGTATCGATTCTTCAAAACTCAAAACTAGTTCGATTCTAAAATTTATCCAAAACCAGACCGAACCGAATCGGTTATACCCTTTCTCTTGATCCTTGCCCTGTTCTCCATGATGGCCCAATTGATTTCCCCTTCCTTGTGCCGCCATGCTAAGATGATTCTCTTCTTTTAAATCTTGAAAATTTCGTTAATTATCAATCTCTTGTATGAAAAACTTGCTATGCATTCCTTTGTCTTGGGTGTGTTTCAATGCATTTGACATATATCAAATAGAAAAATTAATTCTACTCATTATTTTTACACCACACACCTACTTTAATTTTTTCTAAATATGTAGTGTAAAGATGATGAGGAGAATAATTCAATTAATTTTGTAGGAATAAATAAAATAAAAAATTAAAATATATATGGTTGTGGTATAGGCAGCTGGGTGGCAAAGCTCATATGGGGGCTGAAATTGGTCTCATATATTGCCCCCGCTCACACCGCCACCGGGCTTGGATGGACTATCTCTTCAAATTAGCACACGAATAAACAACGGAAGCAAGACAGGTGTATTCTCAAGTTCAAGAAGTTCTACGCTCATATGTACATGGAGATCATATTCTCTCCTCCCTTTTTGGTACTCACTCAATGGCACACATCAACAACCAACGTACGTAGTACTGATTTGCAAGTCCTCAAGTCTATTTGGAAGTCTCCTGCGCCTTATCTTCTCTTACGTAAGTATGAGTTCTAAATTCGTGCAACAAAAAATTTAACAGATTAGTTTGAACCCCATCTAACTTAACAAACATTATCCCCACATTATTTTGACTGCCGAATTCGCCAGCAAATACTTAAACAGCATTCCTTTTATAGGAAGACAAGCAGACCTCTACAAAGTATTACCAATCTATGTCCACATGCAGCAAAGAAAAAACGAAAGAACTAGAAAAAAGAACAAGAAAAAAGAAAAAGAAAACAGATGGGAAGGAAAAGAACTGAGGAGGAAAGAATGACATGTAACAAAAGGAAAAGAAACAACTCCAAACAGCGCCTCTAAATAAGTTGCCATATGCACCAATGAACTTTTCTTTATTTGAGATCATGCGATCGCTAGGCAGCCTTCCCTGTAGAATAAAGAGGCAAATGCATCGTCACTTTTCACCTATTATCGTGCCAAGAAGACCTTTCCATCACACATTGGCTTTTTCTTCAACACTTCCCTTCTCTTCTGTTTTCTTTTCTTCAGAAGCATCATCGTTTTTTGCCTCTGTAGCCGCTGTAGTTTCAAGTGCTTCCTGTGTTTCGGCCTTCTCTTCTGTTTTCTTTTCTTCAGATGCATCATCGTTTTTTGCCTCAGCAGCTGCTGTAGTTTCAAGTGCTTCCTGTGTTTCGGCCTTCTCTTCTGTTTTCTTTTCTTCAGATGCATCATCGTTTTTTGCCTCTGTAGCTGCTGTAGTTTCAAGTGCTTCCTGTGTTTCGGCCTTCTCTTCTGTTTTCCTTTCTTCAGATGCATCATCGTTTTTTGCCTCTGTAGCCGCTGTAGTTTCAAGTGCTTCCTGTGTTTCGGCCTTTTCTTCTGTTTTCTCGTTGGTTTGGGTTTCAACCTCCTTAGGAGCATCAGCAACGTCTGGGTCTTCTTTTTTCTTGTCCTCGGATGTTTCATCAGTTTTGTCCTCTGCAGCCGGTGCCGTTTCAGTTGTTTTCTCTGTTTCGGCAGCCTTCTCGAGGGCATCATCGTCAGGGACGGCGGTCTGTTCTACCAAAATTTCAGATTTCTCAACCTCGGAAAGCTTGGTCTCAGATTCATCTGTTGGTTCTTTTGTCACTGATAATTCTTCTTGTCTTAGTACTGTCTCCACTGCAGGTTTACCATCAGTTGAGTCCTTCCCAACTTCTTCGTTCTGCAAGTCAATAAAAAGGACAAAAAGAATTACTCCAGAGGCTATGGAAGAAAATGTCATCAATAATCTCCTGTGATATATTAATTAGGTCTTAAAAATTCTGCAGTGCACCAATCAACAGCCAAACAGAAAAACATATGCCTGCAAATCAAATTATATGATTTTGAAGATGAGGAAATAAAAGATCAGAAATTCAATGGTCATCACCAACCACTTGACAAATCTCGTGCAAGGGGTCCCATTTTTATCAAATCATTAATGCTCCCAACACAAACAGTAAAAAATGGTCTTAAAATTAATTTGGTACATTCACCTAAACCAGGTTCAGGCCTTATTACGTCCCCACCAACTGGGCAAGTACTTCTTGTATCATGTTTATCAACAATCATTTTCAATGCACTCAAAGTCCAGCTTTAGTGCAGTATGAGTTACTGAAGCTGTCTAATTTTGCCATCCAAGTTTCCACTTATCATATGCTAATATTAATTAAAATATATCACAAAAATGGCAAAAGAGAAATGTTACTATGTTTCTTAATTTATACTACTCACTTTATCCATTGATATGGTACTACAATATGGTGTCACGTGGCTTATTAAAAAAAATTAAAAAAAATATATATTTAAAACAAAATGAGGCCTGAAAACACACAAAAAAAAAAAAATACTAATATCCTCAATTCTATCGACCTTTTTATGTTTGTACTACATTAAGAGGATAAAATGAGTGGTGTAAATTAGAGGGCTAGCATTGAATGGCAAAATTTAAAATGAAGTACGAGGTTTGTGTGCAACTTTCCGTGGAAAAATGAAACACAAATCCCCACTTTGGTTGAAGAGGAGATGAAGACACGCACAAGAAAGCATTGAAAAGGCAGACAGATCTCATGGCTTGCCTGCCCTTCACAAAGGGTACGGCAGCATGAACCAACCGCGTAACTGCGCAGAAAATATCGAAATGGGATCCAGAAAAGCTGGTGGGGCTACACACTAGGACACGCTTTTTTGTCGTGAAATCAAAGATATGATTCAATCATGAATATACCTAATAATCGATTCTCTACCACTAAAAGATTCTAACCAAAGCAATCAACATGATAAAATACGTCGCCCTTAGCCTGATTTTTTTTTTGGACTCTCGAATTTGACACAAAATCAATAAATTTAAATTTAAATTAAAAAAAAAAAACTGATCTGCTTAATTAAATAGATCATATTAAAATTGACTTAAATATGATCTGAACTCGACTTGACACAATTTAAACCAAATGCATGAAATTCAAAACCGATAATTTTAGTCACAAACGTAATATGTAATTAATATGAAAATAATGGATAAGGTTTGAGAGATTTGATCCATATATATAATTATATAATATTATTAAAATTAACTCATATACAATTGAATTTTAGTTGTCTCAATCAAAATAAAGAATTACAAACAACATTTTTTTAATAAAAAAAAAAGTTAACTTGAGTGTAGAAATACTAAAAATTATATTTATGAATTGACGTGAATAAATTAGTCATGACAGCACTTGATTATTTAAATTAAAATATATTTTATAAATTAAATCCGTAAACAACGCAAATCCCACTCGGATAAGCATGGCTCTTCAGAAATCATTCAAGGAAAATTGAGGATGGCGACAAAGGAGTCGGCAAAGCATAAAGAAATGGGTCAGCTTCGCCTAGGGAGTATTGTTATGATTAATTTTCATTTTTTCTGGGTATAGTAATGATTAATAAACTACCACAAACTTCGCTAAAGTTCTCTCGAAATTAACAGCACTCTGTTTGGGACTCCAGAAAATGAGGCCCATCGTGTTTTAAGATTACCGGGATTCGAAGATCAAAGCATGAGGAAAATATAATATTTCTATGATCTTTCGTTTTCGTTCAGTTTATTGACAACCAAAGAGATGAAATTCAAGGAATAATCGACCAGATACAAGCATATTAAGAAACTACCGAGTTTGAAAACGCAACAACGATTTGTGTTTCTAGGACCAAAAAAACTAGAGAAACAGAAAGCAGACAAGATCGCCAATCATGAAAAGCGAAAATTTACAGACTTCTATCGGGCAGTTTAAGGGAAAAAAAAGAAAGTTTTAAACCAAAAAAGAGAACGAAAGCGGGAGGGATTTTCACTTCCGTAACGGAAGTCAGAAGCAACAAAAACCCATTTCCAATAACGTCAAACCAGACGAGATCAGAGCTTTTTATTTCTTTTTTTGCTTATTTATGGAACTTCGTGAAAAAGGAGGAAAATATGAAACCATGATTACCTCCTTGAACAAGTGGCTGAGAGAACGGCGCTTGATATCTTGGTCGTCAACTCTGTCATCATCAACAATCTCCTTGACCTTATGATCATCGTCTTCCTCCTTCTTATCAGTCTCCTCAGCCTCCTCGTTAACGCTAACGACAACAAGAGCCTCCTCCTTCTCGTTCTTAACCGGTTCTTCAGGTGCACCGGCTTTCTCCTCCTTCACCGGCTCCGGAGCCGACTCCTCCTTCAAGACCTTCGGCTTAGTCGCACACCCTCCCATCTCTCTCTCTCTCTCTATAAAAAAAACTAGAACTCCTTGCTAGTTTCTCTCTCTAGAGCTTGTTGAAGGCCAACAGAGAAGGCTTTTTATAAGGAAAGAATTCGGCTGTTGTGTACGAGTTCCGACATTTGTTCTGCGGCAAAGATAATAAACTTTCACAATACTAATATATATATCAAAAATATATATAGATAGTAAAATGTCATTTTTTTTGTTTGCAAATGCCATTTTCCTTTTTTATTTTGCGGGTCGCAGCCACAGGCTGTTAATTTTTGGGGGTCACAGTTTTACTGACTGTTGTGATTAGTTAAATCATAAGGAGGATAAAAAAATAAAACGGAAACTTGTTCCGATTGATTTGAGGTTTTGAGAATCGAAAAATTAGGCCTGGTTGGTCACGAAATTAAATAAAATATTAATTTTATTTTAAAATTTAAATAAATAAATAATTTTATTATATTTTATATAAAAATTTTAAAAAAATTATAATAATTATATAAGATAAGAAGAAATAATTGATTTTGTATAACCGAAATTACGAAAGGAGATTGTCTGCTAGAGTTTTCGACAGATTGTTGACCGAGGGATCTCTGGCTTGGGGGAGGTTTGGTGGGGTTGCGGATGTGCTTTTCATTTACGGCGAGGCATATGAATATTATGTATATGAGAAATTGGGATTGGAGGGTTGGGGACCTTTGTAATGTGAAGTTGGATGTTTTCTGTAAGTGGGTCCCTTCCATCCTGGTTGGCATATGGACTATTGGAGTTTGTAATTAGTCATGTGGACCCGCCTTGATGAACATGGGATTAGTGGTCCATTAGCCTTTTAATTTTGTTTTTTTTTTGGTTTTTTTTTTTAAACATTCATCTTCTTTTGGTTTAATTATGTGATCCTTCCATGTATTTTTGGTTCAAGAAAATTTACTTGTTAGTCTGTTTATTGATATAATGAATATATTATTAATGGAAAAATGGAAAAACCTCTTTATCAACTTATATAAAAAAAATATTGATATATTGAAATTTTTTATTCGTCAATGACTCTAATATTAATATCATCTTTCTGTTCTTATTGGATTGATGTTTGAATAGCTTTTGTGATTATATATATTAAATACAGTTTTATGGTCTGATGGTATATGATCAGATTCTTTAAATGAAAAATCTAAATTCGAAACTCCTCACCCTCTTGTATCAAAACAATAAAAAAAAATAGAGCCATCATGTGGATCATTCTAAATGAGCAGGGGTTATGCAAGCCACAAGGAGCATTAAAATTTCATAAATGAAATGCAATACATTGAATATATATATATATATATATATATATATATATATATATATATATATATACTTTGTAATTATCAATAGTGATGTTGATAAAGATGTGGAAATATGTTTGGGGTGAACATTCAAATTCAGTTTTAGGATGCTTCCAGATGCATAGATCTAAAAAAATCCAATCACCTGCCCATGTTAATGACTATTCTTAATGACTTATTAAGAGATTATTCAACAGTCATCGCTAATATATGCTGTGCGGATAATGACAGCTCAACTAAGTGGTCGAACCTTAGGCCAATGAAAAAAAAAAGTATATGCTTCTTAAAATAATGGCTTTAGAATCTCATAAAGGGATATATTCATTTTTATCTGTATTTTTTTTTGAACAGGTCCAATTTTATATATGTTACCAAGTAATAAAAAAAATATAGAAATAAAAGATGAATTATTATACTCAGTAGTCCTACACCACACATTATGACCTGCGCGCTGAGTAGATCAAAAACTCTTTTATTTTATTTTTTCGCAATAGGTATGTAGTATAAGACTGCTAAGTAAAATTAAACTCTCATAATTTTGCGGTGTCACAATCTCTCTATCTTTTTATCCTCCTTCTATATATAATTACACATACAAATTACAAGCATTTATACATACATATATATATATATATATATATATATATATATATTGAGTTATTAGATTGTGTGAACTGTTCGTATCTCGCATCCCTATCCTTTGTATTAATTAAACGACAAAAAACACATTGTTATGGGGGACATTTTTAATTATCATTTTTCATGACTTGGAAAAAATGGAGAATATTAAGTACTGAGAGTCATAAACAATGCAGATCGAGCTGTGTTGTTTTTGGCCGGCGGAATATACCGATATCCTATCCTCCTTTAGTTTTTGAGATTATACATATAAAGAAGGTCGATAGATAAGTGGTGGTGTCCCAATAATTACATCGTGTTGGCCATTACAATTAACTATCAATTTGTTTCTAATTTCTTTATTTTTCTCTCCGTTTGTATTCATGCTTCCACGTTCTGTAACTTTCCTTTTGCATGAGTACTTATCATTACATTCACTTAGTCTTGTTTATTTTTACAATTCTTCTCAATTCATCTTATCTCATCTCATCTAATCATTACAATTTTTTAAAATTTTTACACAAAATAAAGTAAATAATTCAACTATTTTTTTAAATCCCAAAACAAAATTAATAATATTACAAAAATTATTTTATTTAATTTTTAACTTTAATCGCAATTTATCTCATCCCATCTGCGAAAACAAGCTAGATAATCCTAACATTTTTTGTTGGAATTTTTTATATATCATATTTTCATTTTGTTTTTTTTTTTATCGAGTTGATATTTTCTATCAATTTTAAGATTTTTTTAAATGAAAAATAATTTAATGATGATAAAAGTGTTACATTATATATAAGAAAAATGATATTTTCAATCATAAAGTGTGCGCAGGTGTTGTGCAATGTTTTTGAAAAAAATGAGTAAATTTAAATAAAATCTATATGAAAAAATTAATTTTTTAATAATGCATCTTATTTTTTTTTTAAAATGAGTGCACAGTGTAATTTGCATAAGCCATAATTGTACTTAACATTACTCTAATTTATGTAATAGGATGATCAAAATATTGAAACGTAAACGTGATTTGTATCATTTTTTAAAATTTTTTTCCTTTGTATAACGAGTAATTCGGAGAGTTTTGGTCAATTTGTCTTCTCGCCTGGTGAGCTTTATCCTACACAGAAAACCCATACTTTGTGTAATTTTTACTTTAAAAGTTTAAATTATCTTCGTCGACCCATCGAATATCATGCATCGACCGTCTTGCGGCCTGTGTAAAAATCAACATCAACAAATCTTATTCCTGACTATATATAAATGATCGATGTTTAGGAAGACATACATAGGAATATATCCATCTCCCAGAATATAGAGACTTCGATGATCATTGAACATGACCAAGTTGCACTTAAAAACATTACTTTGACGTCGTCGTACTCTCCGGTCCAAGATTCCTCCGTTCCAACCGCGCGAGCTGTGATATATATTGACTTCGTCTATGGCCGGAATACTGACGGTCCGACAGATAACGTATCTCAAATAGTGGTAAGATGCGTGGGGCTTACTTTGGTTCTTAGACCAGTGCTCTAATATTAATTTTGTCAAAATAAGAAGTTTATTGGAAAGAGTTAAGAGGTGCTATCTGCTTGACTTTTATCGGATTCATATTGAGATAGACTCTTAACTTCTTATCAACTGGATTACTATAGGTATTTGTAATATTTGGTATCTTGAAGATTTTGGGATAAGATCCAAGCTTGCCTTCTTTGCATGGATTATAAAATTACTCAAATTTACTGTGAAGGTAATGCAGTAACTGATTTTCTTGCAAAGTAGAGTGCTGGAGGATTAAATACGGATTGAAGTGATGATAGAGATACTTTACTTAGTCAGTTAAGAGGCCTTCTTCGCATGGACATAATTGATTTTCCTTATTTGTGGTTATCAAAGTGAGGTACTGGGTCTTTGCATCTCGCTTCTTAGCTTTTTTTCTTATATGTGTTATCTGTTGATCCTTTTCTTGCATGTTGATTTTTTAGAGTTGTTCTTTCTATTTGGTTTGTAATTTTTTGGTTTTTTTAGTTTGTGGTTAAGTCTTCTGGTTTTTGATATCTGGATTTTGGGTTCTTATGTTTATTTGTAACTTTCAGGTGTATAGTTGTAACTATGATTTTTCTCTATCAAAAGTGAAGACTATCAATAAAATTAGAATACCATTATTTTTTTTAAAAAAAATAACGTATCTCAAATATTAGTGCACGCGCATGATGAAATAATATTGATCATTAAAGGAATAAATAAAAAGAGGGCAAAATCAATCATGTGCACGACGTTAGAGTGCTACTGGACTATTTCCGACCAGGATCATTTATATGTGTTCGCTTTGATGAACCAAGCCATATATATATATTTATATATATGCACTACAACATATATATCGTTGTTTTCCATGACTACTTTTGGTGGGAAAAAACCCTAAAATATTCAGTTAGAAAATAGTATTTCCGACAAGAACCTCTCATGACCTACTGGGCAGAAAGACTTCGCCAGAAAAAGGTGTACATATATATTGAGAGAATAAAAGGTATATATTAATGTATAAATTATAAGAAGACCACTAATTTTAAGGCGCATTAATACATGCATGCATGGGTGTTTGTCCATCGGTTGGTCCATGCATGCTGCATGCGATATTGTACCCTATCCGTTCAAGTTAATTAATGCAAGTGCATCATCGATCTACGTTTTTAATTTTCAAATCTACGACCTTAAATCACCCCGGCCGCCGGCTCATATCGTATTTTTTTTCTTTTTCAAAATATATATGCATCTCAAATAATATTATATATTAATTAGACAAATTTAGAATTTAGGTTTGAATAGACATAGGTACGTACGATCGACATGTGTGTTGCAACTTGCAAGCTGTTTGCAACATTTAGTCATGAGTATGTAATGAGCGACGTTTAATATAACTTATTCAAAGTGCTATGAAAAAAGATGTTTTCTCCAATGTTTTGGTTATGGATGCCATGTTCAACCATATTTTTCCCCGTGAGTACTGTTTCTTTAAACAATATTTTTAAGCAGACTTTCGTGACCTGCCATCTCTGTTTCTGTATTTTGTTGTTCTTACAAACTACATGAATAGCGAATGATGATACTCAGACATGCAAGTTGGCATCTCCATGATGATCTATTTCAAGTATGATGATACAGTACAATGTGGATCCTCTTATCAAGGATTGCATTAATTGATCTTTAGGTTGATAGTTTTTTATTTTAAATGCCAAGTACACGGAAATAGTGCATGATGGACACTATTTACGTATTTATTTGGCACTCAACCATATTTAATTAGTCAATGTTGACGTGGCTTATACATGATAATGTCAAATTGTTAATCTATTTTTCTTTATGCTAAACTGCCATGTCACATAGTAGTGTCATGTGTCATGGGATGTCATGTTAGAGTTGACCTCTAATCGGCTAATAACTCTTAAGAGTTAATTAGAGTTAATTATGGACGTGGCATGCCACTTGGCATTGTCAAATCAGTTGTTAAATAATATATATATCTATGTGATATACTGTTCCCCGCGTACTAGAATTAGAAGTACCTTAATTATCATTCTTATCATACTTCTAAGACTTATCATGTAACACGGTTTCACCACGAAGCTTACGTTTAAAAAAAGTTTTATTTGAATTAATATGTATGAAAAGTCTATTTGAGATTTAACGAGTAATTTTAAAACAAAATATAGGCCCACAATTTATTTTGACAGTGTATAAATTTTATTGAACTCGATAATTAGGTTACAATCTTTAATGGACCAAATGAGAATTGGTCCGAAAATTTTATGGGACAAGTTGGATTATTTTAGAAATTAAGTCGAGGCCCATTAGTGTTGGTTAATACTCGACCCATGCAAATATGGTTAAATCAAAGAGATTATTTGGACTACGCTAAGGGGCCCAGCCTATTTATTAGTTCCATATACAACCCAAGATGTGGGTCTAAATACTTTGAAATGAGCTCAAAAATCCAAGCCCGTAAGAACCAAAGATTAGAATCCACACCATGCACGTCTTCATGCCCGTTTCCATGCCATGCACGTCTCCACCCCACTAGGGCTCACAACAAGCCAACAAGGTATATATATATATATTCACGTAACCTGCATGTTGATAGTTTACCAAGCTAGGGTTACCGCCACTTGAGTTTTCAGTGAAACAACTCCTCCGAGTAGCTGCCGCCAGCAACTGCCCAAGGCCTAGCCTACTGCACCTTTATAAGCCGCTAGCCCACGTTACCGTTGACCCATACTCCTCTATCGTAGCAACCCATGTTCAATAGTTTCTCCACGCCTCTTTCTAGAGCCGTAGACAAAGCCAACCTTCTCCTCAACCACTCGTGGTGCCATCATCGTAACCCCCAAGTGTTGCCACCACAATTCATCATATGAAGGTCTCTGTTTTCACCACACCAAAATAGAGCAGCCCCATCCTCCTAGTTAGGAGTGTAACCGGTCCGGTCCGATCTGTTTTTAGACAAAATCTAGGACCGGACCGATATGTACCGGTCCTGCATTTTCAAAACCGATTACACACCGGTTACCTTCCTAAACTGGTACTTCCAGTTTTCGGTCCGGTCCGGTCCTAAGGGTGTAACCGGTCTGGTCTGGTTCGATTTTGGACAAAATCTTGGACCGAACC
This sequence comes from Cyclocarya paliurus, assembly GCA_029856935.1. Classification (NCBI taxonomy): domain Eukaryota; kingdom Viridiplantae; phylum Streptophyta; class Magnoliopsida; order Fagales; family Juglandaceae; genus Cyclocarya; species Cyclocarya paliurus. Next base: position 31,334,577 of record CM056946.1, on the reverse strand, counting down.
GGTATGACCGGTTTTGTATTTTTCAAAACCAATTACGCACCGGTTATCCTCCTAAACCGGTACTTCCGGTTTTACCGGTACTTCCGATCCGGTCCGGTTCGATTTTTTGATTTTTTTAAAATGTAAGTTTGACATTTTGTCATTAAAAATATGTTTAAAAAAAATTGTTATACTTTTATTAATCTATATTAGACTATTAATATAACTATAACTATAGATTATATTAGACTATTAGTACAAGTTATAAACTTATAGTTATATATTAGTATAGCTATATAAATTATTAGACTATATAATAGTATTAATATTAGACTATTAGTATAGCTATATATTAGTACATATTAGTATTAGTGATAAATTATATATTAGTATAGCTATATAATACATGATCAATTATATTTTCATTTTTAAAATTAAACTTTTATTTTATAATAACATTATTTTATATATAATTATATTAATAGTATATGATCAAACAAATTACAAATGTTCATATTTAAAATTAAAATTTTATGTTATATTTTATAAATTATAATATGAAATTATTTCATATATGATATATAATTATATATAAAAATTTCACATATAATTATACATTATATATAAAACTTATATATTAATATATATAAAATATTTTGTATAATTTTAATTTTGTATAAAACTTATATATAAAATATTTTTTTATATATTTTTTTCAATCGGTTAGGTCCGGTCTGAAAAATCCTAAAACCGGAACCAGACCGATTCCAACCGGTTTATGAATTATAAGAACCGGTTTCGGACCAGACCGGTTCAAAACCGGTAAAATTGGTCTGGTCCGGTTCGGACCGATTTACCCGGTTTAAATTTACACCTCTATCTGGTCCGGTTTTTCGGTTTTTTTAAATTGTAAGTTTGACAGTTTGTTATGAAAAATCTATTTATAAAAAAAAAAAATTTGATTTAAAAAAATCTGTTTTATACTTTTATTAAAAAAATCTGTTTTACTAAGAAAATCTGCTTTACTAAAAACAACTTAAATAAAAAAATCTGTTTTACTAAAAAAAAATCTGATTTACTAAATCTGTTTTACTAAAAAAAATCTGCTACAACCTTATAAATATTACTACAAAAATTGAATAAAAAAATTGCAATAAAAAGAAAAATCTGCCATGAGCCTATGAAATAAAATAAATTCAAAAGTCTAAATTAGAAACCCAAAAGTCCAACAAATTACAAGTCCAAAAGTCTCAAATTACAAGTCCAAAAATCTAAAAAATTATAAGTCCAAACACTAAAAGTCTAAATTACAAGGCTTAAAGTCCAACAATTTACAAATTCAAATTGCAAATCTATATTAGAAGTCCAAATTACAATAACTTAGAATATCCAACAAAAAACTTTACAACTAAAACCAATATCTATGCACCAAGCCACCAACTCCAATAGTTCATTCAACAAACTTTGCAATTATATGAAAATAAATCAAGCAATTAATTCCAATAAAAATTTAATAATTACATTAAATAGAAAAAAAAAAACTTAAGGAAAGATGTTATACAAGTTGACCTACCTTAAATTTAATTATCTCCAACCAAAAAAGTAGGTCTTGAAGAACTCCCTACCCTAGGTCTTCCATGAGCTCTACAGAAAAGGAAAAAAAATGCATAATAATTAAAATAAATTACTAATATGATTTATACTTTAGAGATAGTTAAAAAAAATGTGAATGATGCTACATATCTGTATCAATTTTCTTAAACTCCTCAACATCATCCATTAAAGTGCGAATGTTAATCAGGACAAAGAACGGAGCCAATTTTGTATACAAATAAGAGCTTCTACCATAAATGGAGATAAGCTACTGCATAAAGGATCAAGTACTCGATTTGCTGTGCTAAAAGCCGACTCAGAGGCCACTGTAGATATTGGAATTGCAAGAACATCCCGTGTAACTCTTGAAAGCACGAGGTATCTAATGGGGTTAACCTTCCACCAATACAACAAGTCGAATTTCACATCATCTTCTTCACATTTTTCAGATAAATATCTCTCCAATTCAGATTTACTCTCCAAAGAGTTCTCCGACTCCAAACGCTTCTTCAATTGTGCATGGATAAATGATCAGAAATTACCTTGACTTACCCCAGTAGTTGAACTTGTACTACTAGCCCCTCCCTCACTTGATTGGCTCATAGTTTGATTTTTGCCCCAACATCACTTCCATCATTTTCACAATAATCATCGTATAAACGAGTTAAGGCATCTTTAACCCGATCCACCAATATAAGAACTTCTGAACTATTATCCTCATATATTCCTTCAAAAATAAATATTAGACAATGCATTTTATATCAAGGATCAAGAGCCAACCCAACATACACAAAAGATTCATTTTTTCAAAATTTCCCCAATACTTCTCACATTTAGATTTCATACTAAATGACATTACCCTCAAATTATAAGGCCCTTCCACACACTCCAAATTAATTGCAGCTTGAATTGTCGCTGGTTCAAATACAAAACTATTGCAAGTGACATAATTGGTCCCCTAGAAACGCAAGATTGCATCGTAAAATGTTTTAGAAATTTTACAAATAACCTACTCTTACCCCAATCATCCATGGTTGGAGGCCCTAATTTGGATGCCCCTCCTTTACCCAACTCACTAACACCATCATCATCCTCACTATCATCCTCCTCAACGTTCTTAACATATCCCGAATCTTCATCTTCTAGCCGTTGAAATGCTTTTTGAAACTTTTCAGCCCTATCCAACATCATATAAGTGGAGTTCCAACGAGTTGTTATATCTAAGCATACACTACTTTTACAAGTAATATCCCACTCTCACAACATTGCTTAAATTGTTCTACTTTGTGGAGATGATTTCACATATTTCACAGCCCCTCTAATTCGTACAATTGATTGATCATATTCTTTCAAGCCATCCTGAACAATCAAGTTCAAAATATGAGCACAACATCTCATATGCAAGAACTCATATTTCAAAATTGTATCCTTTCCATTCTTTGTCTTTCTTTTGATATACAAAACTGTCCCATTATTTAAACTTGCATTATCGAGTGTAATTGTCAATATTTTGGGCCTCCTCCATTCAAGCAAACACACTTCAATTTGTCTACCTAGTGTCTCACCCTTATAGTTTTCAACCTTACAAAAATTAATTATTCTTTTGTGCATTTTCTAATCTTCATCAATAAAAAACACATGTAGTTAAAATTTTACACGGATGTCCATGTATCCGTGGTTAGACAAATGTGATGCCTCTTAAGAGCACTTTTTAACTTCTCTTTCTCTCTCAAATAAAGTTTAAAAATATCTTTTGCAACCGTTACACGTGATGGAATCCCATTCCATCTAGATTGCACAACAAGCATAAACTTTTTAAACTCCTCCCCTTCCACATGTCTAAAAGGAAGCTCATCAACAACTAACATTTCTGCTAAGACTTCTCTACAAGTCTCAACACTAAAAGTAATAGGTACAAGCTCCCTACCGCTTGATCCAGACTGGAAACCCAATACAGATTGGTTTTTATCCACTTTCTTAAGTGGAGACTTCTTCCATATTTTTTCTAAGTGCCCCAACAAATTTTTTGTGTCATTTATATTAGAATCACAAGCATAAGTCATCCCATAAAGATTACATGTAGCCCTAGGTTTGACTTATCCTCAATATTAATCTTTGTAAAATAATCCCAAGCTACAGATCTTTTTCTACCACTCCTAGGACCAGTAGATGACTTACTTACATTAGAGTTGGGAGAAAGCGGATCATTAGTCGCTATTGATTCCATGGTCCTGTGACTCCTTTCTATTGAAGGTTGAACATTGCTGGGTGTTTCATTTGAAGGATCCATTTGTAGTAACAAAAATAAAATTAATAAAACATGCTATAACTATATATATATATATATATATATATATATATGAGGTAAGTACTTCATCAGAGCTGGTATATATACAAAAATAAAATTAATAAAACATTCATGGGTTTGGATTGCGGCCTGTTTGGACATCCCAAAATGAATTAAAATGCTGCATTTCATTAAAACACATAAATCTGGTACAAAGATTGCAGTTTCACTGCTTCTTAATACAAGCTCATCATTGCCCTATGAATGCAAATAAGTCACAGAACAAGGTCATTCTGGTTCTCGACGTCTCATGTAAAGTCCAAACACACCGTTAATGTCGATACTCTTTCTGACTTTAAAAAAAAAATAGAACTCCTCCAAATTATCCAAACCCATACGCCCCAAAACCTAACTTTCGAGACCCCGCACTGTAATGGTAGGCCAAAGTCCCAATACAGATTCATGGCCGAAATGATTCAGGTATGTATCTAAAAGACTAAATCTAACAAGTAATGAAATGAAAAAGAAAATAAAAAATTGGAGAAACATTACCGTAAAGTGAGGCCAAAGGTCTATGCGGCGAGAAAGAGAGGCGAGGGAGCGACTGGCAAGGTAGAGACTAGAGCGGGGCAGAGACGAGCGGCGAGGCAGAGAGGAGAGTGGGGCAGAGTGAGGGAGTCAGCAGAGAGGAGAATGAACTGAGGAAGAGATGATGCAAGTCGTGAGGTAAGGTTCGATTTTAGTTTTTAGGGTTTATTGTGCTTTATGGTGGTATAAATGGCGCCGTTTCCAGTTGGTATAGAGGAAACGGCACCGTTTCCTATTGGTTTCTTCAATGTAGCTGTAGATGATTATTTTTTTTTTCTTTTAAATGATAATTATAATTTATATATATTTGTAATACATTTAATACATAGTTATAGACTATAGTGATTTAGTTATAGTGATTATTAGACTATATAATAGTACTAATATAATAATATTAGATTATTAGTATTAGTTATATATTAGTATAGCTATATAATATATTAGACTATATAATAGTATTAATATTATACTATTAGTATAGTTATATATTAGACTATTAGTATATATAACTATTAGTATAGTTATATATTAGTATTAGTTATAGTCTTGTATATTAGTATAACTATGGTCTATATTAGACTATTAGTAATTTAGTATAGTTATATATTAGTATTAGTTATAAACTTATATATTACTATATTAGTATAGCTATATAATATATTAGATTATATATAATATAATTTAATATAATTTATATATATTATATATACAACTTTCACATATAATTATATTTTATATATAAAATATTAATTTATATATATTTCTCCAACCGGTCCGGTCCTCCAAATCTTAAACAGGAACCGGACTGGTTTTGGCCGGTCCTCCAAATCTAAGAACCGGTCCAAGACCAGACCGGTTCGGTTCGGTCCGGTTTTCCAATCTAAATTTACACCCCTACTCCTAGCTCTAAATCCTGTTAGATGCCACTAGACACTACACGATGAAGTCCAGAAACGTTGGCTAGCCACCCTTCCTTCACCAACATGCCACTCCCATAACCCCACATCCGACCTTCTCCCCCACTATTTTTTTTTTTTGGCTCTTTTTCTCACATTTCTCTTCCTCTCTCAAAACAACTACATCACCCATAAGGGAAGCCATTGTGAACTTAATTATGTCAGACCTCCAGGTCTACCATTGTACAGCTCCGTCGCACGGTGTTTTTCCTCACGGTAAGCCACTGTCACTTCTCTGTTCCTCCCTCTCGCATTATTTCTCTCTCTCTCTCTCTCTCTCTCTCTTTCTTAGTGCCCAGCTCGCCAACATCTTCGCCTCACCACCCAGATCCGCCATGTCTCCCTTCCCTCTCGGTAAGCCTTAGCCGCACCACCCCTCTGCTAGTGTCTACCTTGTTTTCAAAATAGGAAAGATTCCTTTATCTCCCGTAAAGCTTTGCATAAAGTAGAGTAACTTTTGATGAAATTGCATTCATGCCCTTTAAGTTACAAGCCAAAGCAAATGTGTTTTGAACTTGTATTTTTAAGTTAGGCGTGATTGTTTTTACTATGGGCCTCAGTTGGTTTGCAGAAAATTAATATAATATAATATTTGAAGTGGGCCTATTTTACAAAAATATTTTAGAAATAATGTATTAGTTGGAGAAATTAAGTGGATATTGATTAATTTGGAAAGTAAATATATTTTAGGGTTAAGAGAATTTTAGACATTTAGGAAAAATAAGTTATTTTAGTATTTCAAGTTGAAGTATCGAAATACGTGTTTGATTGAAAATTTACGGAAGTTACGTGACTATTTTATAGGTGACGATTAATATTTGCTCAGAACTGTTATTGGAAATACTAAAAAGTCAAGGTAAGTGAAATTCCTATGTTAGACTTTGCATAAAAGAAATGAATTGAGGTTAATTTTAGAAAAATATACATGTTTTGTTAAATTTGAAACAATCTCAGTTATTTGTTCTACATTACACATGAAACCTATATAAAAGAGAAAAATATTTTGTCATGACTGGTGTAGACATGAGCTATTTTTGGCATTCTGTTTCCGAAATATGCAAAAAGAAAAAATATGAAATTTTTTGCATAATTATGTGAAGATGTTCTGAATCTGCTTTGATTATGAAGATGAGATGATTATGTTCACTACTCTGTCTTTATAAGATGTGGTATCTGAAAACTTTTGGCATGACATCCTAATTCTGCATATGGTTCTGTTTCTGCTCTCCTCTAACTTTACCATGGGTGTAAAAATGTGGTCTCTGTTTGGGTTGGTATCAACTTTTCTATTTTCGATGCAACCACTTTGGTAGCAAAGTGATTTTCTGCGTGGTTTTTCCTATGTGCACATTTAAGATTTCAAGAATAATAAGAGGAATATTTCACATTCCGTTTCTACTTGGTTAGCCACTGGCGATTGCACAACCCTACCACGGGGTTAAATATGGAATTCTGTTATAATATGATGCTCAGTTATGCTATGCCAAAGGATTTTTAAATATAAATGTTTTGATCTGTCGCTCTGATATTTTGATAACATGTTTTGGTTATACATTTTGAAAATAAAAAGAAAAAATTGTTTTATTCTACATTCTGAATTTTGTAAATGTTCATTTTTACATATTAGTATATGTTCTCTACTTATTGAGTTATTGATAATTCACCCCTTATTTCCACAATATTTTTCAAATGATTTGATTGTTTCAATTGAGGATCAAAATTAGAAAGCATGAGCAAGATGATTCAAGTATAATGGATTAAGTACAAAAAGATGTCATGTTATTGGAGAATATTATTCAGCAAATTTGCCATGTTTCGATGGCATGGTATGTTGAGAGATTGACATTTATATTAAGATTTTGTGGTGTTTTTAGTTAATTATTTTGAAATAGTTGGTTTGAAACATTGAAATCTATATGTAATTGAAAATTTTGAGCTTATATCTATATGGTGAGATATGATTTTAAGTGACAAGAAGTAACTCTCTATCTCCTTTGCTACTGAGTGTTACCTTTCATATGTGCCAGAATAGTTTTCCACCTTCCGTGCCGAAGGCTAAAACCCAACTCTTCTAAATCCATAAATTAGATGGAAGAGGCCCAAACTGAAAGGCAAAGAGCGCAGGCAAAGTCCAATCCCATCCCTCGTAATCTCTGGACTCTGTGGAGAGAACTCGAAACAGAAAGGGTGGAACACAGTACACAGAGCAGTGAGGAGTTGGCCACCTTTGCTGTCCCCTAAGCACGGAACCGAGGCGTAGCCATGAAAATAGCCAAATCATCCTTTTGCTTGAGAAGCAGCCCTACCTTCTTCGTGAAAATAGGCTAATAATTTCTTGCGCTATTAAAAAAAATCCTTGTTTTTTAAAGCGAGTGTTTTTCTTTCTTTTTGATCGATATGCAAATTTGAAATACCCAGATTGCGATAAAAAAAATCCATTGATTTCATCAGCTGCGCCAACTCATTTTTCTTCGTTTCATTCTACACCTACTTTATGTCACAAGTGTTGGAAGAAGGGGAAGTCAGTAAGTTTATTATGTTTCTTTCTTTCTATTCTGTTTCAAAGATTTTTTGTTGTGTGTGTACTAATGATACTTGCTTATTATCCTTTTCTCGGAAGTTCGTATTTTGTGTGGATATGAATGTGTTCTGTTTCTTCCATTACGTGTTTGCAGGCATGCATTTCTGTTTTACTTTTTAATCGTTTGCATACATGGAGCCGTTGCCATAATAAACTTGTTAAGAAGCTCTCTTTTAGAATGGTGGGAGTTCAAATGGTTAACTCTCTTGAATTCTTAAAATGCTAAGGGCTGATATCTCAACCCGTCTAATTTTATTTATGTTATTTTAGCATACGGTGCCATATTCATCCTTCGCCCCAAAGTCTGTCGCATTCAGTTAGATAATTTACATACCAATTGCTTAAGTATAGAATCTAGATGCCTAGCCATCTATCTCTAACAGAATAACTGACTATTTTTTTCCAGACAATTTTTCTACTATCAGCTGTTATTAATTGGTTGATGGTGAATACACAAACATTCGCAGATAGACATGCGTGCATGGCATATACGCACACACGCTTTCATATCTTAGCTAGTAATCGTTTAATATGATCTTCTTACAATCTTTAAAGAAGTTTCGACAGTCTTTTCCTTCAAGATAGGTGTCGCTCTTGTATGTTTTTGTTTACTTGGGTTGCCTTTTGTGCTTTTTAATGAAGTTTCCTTATTAAAAAAAATTGACGGTTGAATCACTTTTACAGGATATAAGAGGAGCTCAGGAATCAACTAAGGTAAACAAATCGGTATTTATTAGGTTGAATAACCTGGTAAAGAATGCAAGGGAGAACAGCTGTAATCGGCATTGTAAATTAGCCAATTATTGATATAGTTGTGTGCAAAATTGTGACAGACAAAGAATGGCTCAGTAGTTTATAGAGCTATTCATAAAAATTGACCTTCAAGAAGATTGCATGTCCTACATGAACTGAAGGTCTTGTCTGGAAAGGGTTAGGTGGCAGGCCACAAATTGCAGTAGTGTGAAAAATGCTCCCTATTATTTACCTTATTTGGTGTATATGGAATGAAAGGAATGATTGGATCTTTGACGACCACGAACAGTTGCTGGAGGAGCTCAAAACCCTTATCTTTTCTTTATCAATACGATCGTCCTTTGGGACAGCTTCAACTGACTGTAATGGGCTAAAATTCCATCATTTTCTTGTATCTTTTTCTCCTTCTAGATAGGTGTCTGTCTTGTATCAATAAAGTTTTTGTTTACCTATCAAAAGAAAGGTGTCTGTCTTGCATACGTTTAGTGTACTTTGGTTGCTCCTTTTGCGCTCTTTAATAAAGATTTCTTACTTCTAAAATAACAAAGAGCTGATCATAATTTTTGTGAGGTGTGAGGGAGATTTGTGTACCAAAATGAAGGGTTTCAAAGAGGATTTCATGTGCTCGTGATTATTCAGAGTTTTTGCTAAGCTGTAGGGTGACTCTTTTTTGCCATATGAGAGAGACAGATAGTAGAACTTAATATACTACATCTCTTTGAAATTAAATCTTCAATCACTTTCTTACAACCACTGAAGTCCTGAGCAAAAAAAGGGAATACATTATTGATGTGAACAATTTGATAATTGAAGTTTGGCCTTTATTTCTTTGTCAGTTCTATGGTTTTCCTTTAATCTTGGACAAATTCTTGTTTCCACATCTTTCTTCAGTTTTCTTTAAGTCTTATTGTTACCATTTGGATTTCCAAAACTCTTACTCTACATATATTCAATTCAGAGTTACATCAGATATGCGGTACGTCAAAAGCGTGCTGACACAAAGAGAGCTCTTAAAGACCTCCTCTTCAAAAGTGGGTCCTCAAAGCTTTGGGTACACTTTGCCTACCACTCTCCTTTGTTAAATACTACTGATTCTTTATCTGGTATTTTTGGTGGAATACCCCGTTATCTTAACATGGATGTATACAACTGTTAGCATGTTGATTCTAATTCATTGAGAAACTGCATTTAGAATGTGTGTTCATATGATCAATCTGCTTGGATATTTAGTTTTTGAGTTGCATTTATCATTCAAATTTCTTCTTGATAGTAAGTGGCATGCTTAGATTTTGCTTAAATTATTATGGCGCACTGATTTGCTAAGGAGAAAAATCAGATGAATCATTAATATACTTGCTCTGTTTAAATAATTAACAGATAAAGTACTAAAAGAGGCAAGGCCCTGAATGGTGTTGTATTTAGAACTTTCTCCACTAGAAGCATAAGTCTGGGAACTAGCTTGAATTTCCAAAATTTCCAGCTTGTTCGTTGAAATCCTTTGACACAATGTCTTGGGGGCCTATGTTGACGTTAAGTGTTCCATTGTGTGCATCAGGCCATTGAAAAAGCTAAAAGTCATCTCAGAAGTGATGATGGCAATTTCACATTATAGATTTGGGTGCTTGTTCAATTATATTTCAATGGCCTCTCTCATGTTTATCGAGGTCTGTTTGTAAAATTATGGTTCTCAAAGCAGATTTTTTTTTTTTAAATTTTTAATGCTGTAAATCTCAATTGATCTCAGAAGTTTTTTTTGTTTTTTTACATTATACCGATGTATATTTGATACACATAATTCAAAGCCATCATTGATTATTGTTGACTCCCTTTATCCTTCTATTTATGGTTTTTGTTTAATGATTTGATTTTGAAGTCTTAAAAGAAATCTATGCATTCTTGCAGGCAATGGCTGAAGAGAAATTCAAACTGTGTGCCAGTGGTGCCCTCTCCCCAGCATAGTCTGTAGGTGTTTGGTTGAAGTGCATTCGATCTACTTTAAAAGGATATTCAATTCTAAATGACTGCAACAAATTGCACGCTTCTCCATGATAATAGCTGAGCTCTTCATTATCATAATTCTACGGACCGACCCCTAACGTTGAATCGTAGATGGTATAATGCATCAAATATGTGTTGATTGTAAAAAAAAAAAAAGTCTTATTTTTATAATTTTTAATAATTTTCTTATTTTTTTCTTAAGAAAAGAGCCAACCCAATCGATCTGAGACCGATAGAGTTACATATTGATATTACGACGAACAAACTGACATCATCCGTCAGTACGCCCAGAGAAGACAGACTCGGACTTCTAAAGTCCCGTTAGTGTCCAGCTCGTACGTTTACTTTCAAAATTCAAAATTTAAACGGCTTAATAGATTAAAATAACATTTTACCGTTTGTTCTGTTCTCACTTTTAACTGTGTCATAATAATAATGTTTTCTAATCAATATGTGACTCCTTCAATCAACCCTTCTCTTTGGGATGAAATATCCTTACATGATGACTACTGCTGAATCAATTCAGTCAAACCCATCTATCTGCTAAGATTAAGAACATGAAATATAGCATTGAAATTGGAATCGAATCCCATCAAATAATTCCTTGCTACATGTAGAAAAGAAAAATAAGCATTCACATTCCCACAATTAGTGACACACATCTGCCAAGACACAGAACAAGTTAAACAGCTAAAAACAGAGGAGGACAACAGAGGATGAGACCATAAACCCATAGATCAAGATCAAGAACCCAAAATGCAAAGCCCAGTTCCTCTTGAACTTACCAAAGTAACTCTCGGGAGGCTCTTGGTAATGAATCTCAAACTCATCGTCCCCAACCCCGTCGAACTGCTCGCCCCCGGTGGCGCTCATTTTCATCTTCATCTCCCTGAGCTTCTCGGTGGCCAGCCCAAGAGTGAGCTTGTGGCAGCGCCTCTGGTACTTGAACCCGTTGATGCACCTGAGGGTCTGGGCCACTGAGACGTAGAAGATGAGGTGGGAGAGGGAGAGGATGGTGATGGGGATCCAGCAATGGCGGCACTGGAGGCGAGGGGACTGTGACTGGGAGAGAAAGACGATGCCCAAGAAGATGAAGAAGAGCTGGAAGAGCTTGTGGAGCTCCTTCTTTTGGAGGTCTATGGAGCGCTTCTTCTCCAGGGTCTTCTCGAAGTGTAGCTGGATTATGGTGTTAAGGGCCTGGAAGGCTGTCTCTTTCGGTATTGCTTGGTGGTGTTGTTGCTGGTGATGTGTGTGGTTGTGGGTTTGGTGGTAGGGTTCGTACTCCGCCATTGATGGTAGAGAGAGTGAGAGAGTTCGGTGAAAGAGGGGCGTTTACAGCAGTTTAGAGTTCAGAATGGCAATGGAGTTTGGCTCAAATCTCGTTGCACTTTCACTCGGGATATTAAGGGCAAGTGAAATGATGGCACTCCGGTAACTTTCTTGCCATTTGGGCAGCGCGTACTTTGAAGTTTCAGCGCCAGCGGTACACAACCAACGGTAAAATAGAGGTGATATGAATCGTGTTGGTACTTCAAAGATGGTGGGTAGAATTATAATTTTTTATATTTATTACATTAGAGAAATTAAAATACCAATACTTTTGTATTAATTGATCCATCATTAATTAATATATCAGTCCCGCTTCTAAGCGGTCCGGCTATTTTTTTTTGTAGAGAATCAATCCTCCTATGAGTTGCCACATTAGAAATCACACAAAATAGATAATAGATGCACCCACATACAATCATAAACCTAGGTCATAGGAGCCCCTCTCTCTCGAAACTCATCTCACCATCGCGATTTTTGTTTCATCTCTTTCGTCTCTTTGCTCCGTTGCCCAAGAGCTTGGGAAGTTCCACCGCCGCTATCTCAGTTCGACGCTAACAGATTTCAATACATAGTTGCAAAATTGCGAGAACCCTTCCAGTGCAAACAACTTCCAATGATTGCTACTCCGTGAATGATGACACTAAGTGTGAAAGGTTCAGACGTCACCACCACCACAGTTGCAATGACCAATTTGCAGGCGGGATGCTCATATCCGATTTGCTTCCCTAGAAATTGGAAAATCGAGAGATTCTCCAGGGTCGACGTTGATTCCCGACCACACCACCATCAATGCAATCTGCGCCAAGAGGGAGCGCCTTCGCCAATCGCACGCAGTCGCACTGGATTCTTACAATAATTTTTTCTTCCTCTTTTCCTCTACTTGTTTACGGGTAAAGAAATAGAAAAAAATAATAGGAATGGAAAGTTTTGATCTTTGGGACAAATTGGTCGTATGTAGAGTTTATTCCATTAACCCATTAATTTTTTTCATTGGCGATAGTAATGAACCAACTTTGAACATTAATCACTAATTTTTCTTTCTTTTTGGGGAACAATTTGATTTTCCGTGCAAGGGAGTCCATAAAGTTTTAACTCCTACTGGGGGTTCATTAGCACCACTAGGAGGGAATGATTTTTACAATTTTACCAAAAGTACAAATTCAAATGTGAGAGCTTAAAAGAACACCTATTGTTGAACCCAAGGTTTCAAACTTCATATAATTACATATCTATATATAGATTTTGATGATAGCAAATGAATTCAAGCATAAAGGGATCTCAATCTCAAGTTGTTTACACAATGAAGCCAAGCACATCAATAAATCAAGCATGAGCAAAAAATGAAATAAACTTACAAATAAAGCTCTTAGAGTAATTTTGTAAATCTCTTAATAAAAATTCGAAATTGGATTAAGGATCAAAATTAATATTTTCTCATAAAACATCAAATTGCACTTTTCACATATGCATAACATATTTGATAATTAAAATTTTAAAATTTGAAATTTTAGAAGATGATTGATTGTTATATTTCACATGTGCATATTTGGTTTGAAACTTTTCAAAAGTGAATGATATTGTCTTTGACAATTTTAAGAAGGAAAAACTTTGATTTGAATATTTTGAGAAGTGAATAATATTATCTTTGACAATTGCGAAAAGTAAAACTTTGATTTGAATATTTTGAAAAGTGAATGATGTTGTTTTTGACAATTACGAAAAGTAAAATTTTAATTTGAATATTTTGAAAAATAAATGATATTGTTTTTTACATGTGAATTTTTTAAATTTGAAAATGAAGTTTCATATGTCTATAAATAACTCATTTGAAATCTTCAAATTCAGAACATATTATTGCAAGTTTTACAACATTCATTCAAAACTTTCAATCTTTCTTCTCTAAATATTGAACCTTAACCCTTGTTCATTTTGAGAGAGATATAGTTTGCATTATATTATTTTTATTTCACTTATTGAGGAGTATTTTCTGATAACCTACTCACTATCAGCTCTTGTATCAGTAAAATGGTGTGTATAACCCTTGTACGTGTAGATAGTGTTCTACACAGGGAATAAACGTTGAATCACAATATGTAACGTGATTGCAAGTGTAGAAGGTTTTCTATATAGGGAATAAACGTTGATCACCACATGTAAGGTGATTGCAAGTGTAGAGGGTGTTCTACAAAGATTTTTTGTAGCGGTACTGCTCAAATGTGTAATAGATTTCTATTTCCACCTGAATGAAATTGGATAGTAAATTTGAGAATTCTCAAGGGGTAGCTTGAGACGAGGTCGTAGGCAGTGGGACTGAATCTCGTTAAAATACTGAATTTATTTCCTCTTATCCTTACTCCTTATATTTACTATTGCTTTGTATTTTGCTCATATTTGATATTTTACATTTGGTTTATAATTATTAATTTTTAAATAAAACCCAATTCACCCCCCTTCTTGGCAATAGTAATGAACCAACTTTGTACATTAATCGTTAATTTTTCTTTATTTTTTGGGAAGAATTTGATTTTTCGTGCAAGGATTCGAGAAAGTTTAAACTCCTATTGGGGGCTCATCAGCACCACAGGAGGGAATGGTTTTTACAATTTTACCAAAAATACAACTTCAAATGCGAGTGCTCAAAAGAACACCTACCTTAATCATAATCTCCTATGCCCTAATTGCCATGAGCCATTTTTTGCAGTAGAAATAGCTCTGCCTCCTTCAAATAGCTCTAAACCATCCACCTCATGGAATTCTACTCAGAAGCGACAAAACTCCAATCATCAATCGACTAGTAAAAACACGATTAACTCGGAAAAGAAGAATGACCCATCGCCAAATGTTGGAGCAGGAGGGGAAAAATTATTTCTTCTTTCGTGCGAGAGGGGAGAAGTGGATGACCCAGTGATCGGCTGAAGTGCAGTCACACTATCACTAAGTTGTGAAACCTACGTGGCCACCAACTATAGGGGTTGTTATTTGTAGGTTATTAGCTCAACCGGTCCTAAAGTTTTCTCTTAATATATTAATAAATAAGTTTGGAATTTGTTTTCTTAAAATCTCTCTACTATAAATCTTTGAATTCTAACGGTCTTTTTTTTTTTTTTTCCTTTTTTTCTCCGAAATTTACCTATACTTTGGTTTACCAATACTTGGGTGTAGAATAACTATCATTCAAAAATAATATCTTTATGTGTAAGAAGTTTGAGAGTGTCTCTCCTCAAAACATTTAGGTGCGTTTTGGATTGTGAGTTGAGATAAGATAGAAAATTGAAAATTGAATAAAATATTGTTAGAATATTATTTTTAATATTATAATTTTTTTGAGATTTGAAAAGGTTAAATTGTTTATTATATTTTGTGTGAAAATTTGAAAAATTTATAATAATGAGATGAGATAAGATGAGGTGAAATACTTCTTGTATCCAAATGGGGCCATGTTCCGTTTAGATGTTAAGATTATCTCAGTTCATTTGTGAAAAATATTAAAATAGTTTGTGAATAATAATGAAATAGTAGTAAATAGATTGTTAATAGTAATGAGATGTTTGTGAATAGTAGTGAAGTAGTCTAAAGATATCTGAGAACAATTGTGTTCCCAAACAGACCCTTAGAGCACTAAAATTGGCTTAGCCAATGAAGTCTCTAATGTGACTAATATCCTTTAAAATGAGGCTGCAATAGATTGGGCATCATTAAAATTAGATGACTTTGAGTTACAGTAAAATTATCTTGGAAGTCATATTTGGCTAGCTACTATAGCAAAATTATCACACTTATTTATTATTTAAAAATGAGTTTATATGTCAATTGCATGTGGCCTGATGGCACAAGACCTATGTTAACGTCGTATTTCACATACATTTGGGTCATGTTTTGACAACTTAGGTCTTCTGAAATAGGTTTGCAAAAGATAGGAGAGAAGCTGTGATACCCCATATGATAAGGATAAGAGTAGGTGGTGTATGGGATCCCACATTGCTTGGGAAGGAGAAGTTCTTGCTCTTTATAAGGTTTTAATGGGGCTCCAATTGTATCATTGACTAGTCCTTTTGGAGTATAGTCTACGTGGTTTGGGCCTTCTATTGGAGCATTATAAATGGTATCAGAGACTATCCCAACCAGAAATGTGGGACTTGAGCCATGCCACCTATAACGGACAGGCCCGACGAGGACGTCGGGAATTTAAGGGGGGTAGATTGTGATACCCCATATGAGAAGGATAAGAGTAGGTGGTGTATGGGATCCCACATTGCTTGGGAAGGAGAAGTTCTTGCTTTTTATAAGGTTTCAATGGGGTTTCAATTGTATCATTGACTAGTCCTTTTGGAGTATAGGCTACGTGGTTTGGGCCTTCTATTGGAGCGTTACAGAAGCTCTCTAGGAGAAGGCGGCCTTGGGGCTGGGGAGTCTCTGATACCAAAGTTAGTAAGTATTCTTGAAAGTTTATAAATTAGTGAAAGACTCCAGAGATCAGAGAGTTTTCTTGTACCTGGAGCTTGTTATTTATACAGTGTGTTGGGAGAGGTGAAGATCATCTTTGTCCCCACAGAGTTTGTGCCTTTTCTATTGTTTCTATTGTCAGAACTCTTTAATGCAGCATGACTTTGTGACGACACCATAAATGTGGTGTGTAGCTAGGTAGTGGCGCCATTAATGCAGTGTGATTTCCTGGCCTTGCGTTTATCCCT
Organism: Cyclocarya paliurus; assembly: GCA_029856935.1. Lineage (NCBI taxonomy): Eukaryota > Viridiplantae > Streptophyta > Magnoliopsida > Fagales > Juglandaceae > Cyclocarya > Cyclocarya paliurus. Next base: position 31,317,822 of record CM056946.1, on the reverse strand, counting down.
TGTGACCCGTAGATGGTCTATTGTCGATGGATCAAGGGCCTTCCACATTTCTCACTGTGCTCTATGCAAATCTCTGGGTTCTAATCGCGGTCATTGGATGTCAAGCTGATTTGTCTTATCGATTACTAGTCTCCTTTCCCAAGTAGATTTTTTGCCCCTTGCGCAGTCTTGGTGGCCCCTTGGGCCGGGTATTGGGCCAAGGTCCAATGGACTTTGTAGAGTAGGGAAAATCCCTTTACAACCCACATCTCCAAAATGGAGATCATGGGTTCGACCCCCCTCCCCTAATGAATAAAAAAAAAAAAAAAGAGTTTAAATGATCCCAAATTAGTTCAATTCATTTGTATGTTGAGTTTTGAGTGAATATTTTTTAAAATACAATTTTTTTTTTCTAAAGGGCTATAGACTCCCGAAATGTGCCTATGCATCGGCCAGAGATTCTATGGGATGAAGAGAGTGTATTGAGAGAAAAACGAAAAAATAGTGAAAAGCCAAAAAACTAACATATTAGAGCTTTCTCAATGGTTCTTTTATTCTATCCTTCAAAAACATCACCAAAACTCAATTTTTCTATTGTACATACTGATTTTTATAATAGGTCATACATTAGTTTATCTATTTTTTCTCTATATCATTTTTTTTAATATTTTTTATTCATTTCAAATTTTTATTCTAACTACTAATGAATTTGTAATATCCTCATATCTTTTGATATTTGCAATATATCTTTATATACAATGTTATATAATTATATCATATTTCAAATTAATCCAAATTTAAATGTCAAACCACTATTATAAGGTTTTGATCCAAATGCTTTTCTTCTCCTTTATTTTCGGTGATGGACTCGATGAGGAGCAACTTCACTCCAAGGAAGATAGGGGCTAAAATGAAATCAGAAATATTGGTAAACAAAAGCAGCGGAGAAAAAAGTCCAAATGAGAGAGAAAATATTTTATAGTTGTGAACAGTATTCTCTACATCTAGAGGATTACTGTAACAAAATGTAAAATAAAGATCAAAATATAAAACCCATTGAAAGGATCTTTTAATCAACTTTCTTTATATTTTACAAATAAATGTATTTTACATGAGCCATGTTGAATACTCTTAGCTAAATTTTGTATAAAGTTTTGTCTAAATCAATTTTAGTGCTCTTACTCATAACAAGCATTGTAATGGAGTTTCTAACTGACATTTTTATCTTTTCCCTCCCAAATCCCACCACACCTCTCTTTCTCTTGGCCCCATTTTTTATTCTCGTGTTATTTTGTGGGTTTTAGGCTCTTTTAGATAGTGAAAGTTTTTCATTTCATTATTATAATTTTTTTAATTTTTCACATAAAATATTTTAAACAATTCAATTTTTTCAAATCTCAAAACAATGATAATATTAAAAAATAATATTTTAACAATATTTTATTCAACTTTCAATTTTCATCTCAACTCATTATTCAAACGGCACCTTAATTTTTAGTTGCCAAATCTACTTCACAGGATTGTCATCATCATCAAATACACATTACATGGTTGGATCCTACGCCCATTACTCTATTGAGAGAATCAGAGATGATCCCTAATCTAATCTAGTACTTGTATATAACCTCCGGATCCTATTTTATACTTTAAGCCCTTATCAATCAATTTGCCTTGGAAAAAAGACCTTAGTTTTCAGTTTAATGATAAAATTACTTCGGTCTAAACTAATTGTTAAATTCAAGATCAACATTAAAAAATGACATCAAATTATTGCTGAGAAGTTTCAGAACCAAAAAAAAAAACCAAGGTGGAGGAATCCCGGACCTTTGCCAGTTGCCTCTGTCCCGTGGGCACGAGGGATCTCTAATCCACGATTGTTGATCAGCTTGACTTTCATCTTTGTAGTCCATGCGCAAAGAGCTCAATCAGAGCAAAAGATGGGAGGATTAATAGATGATATGGCATTTTATGCATTCCACCCTTCATTTTCTCTGGGGAATGAATCCTTATTGTCAACTGTCGACTTCACTTATTATGCTAGCATTGTTTACCCGGGCCGGCTTCTGAATCTAGATTCCGGGATGTGCTCCTTTTCTATTTCAACTTATAATAAACAATATAAGAAAAAAGAAACATAGTTTTCTGACTTCATTTGTGTACCAAAAACCGAAATATCGTAGATATAGCTCAGGAAAACAAAAGTATGATAAAAGGGAGTCATTTGAATTGAGAGATGAGTTGAAATGGTTTGTAAATAGTAGAATAAAATATATTTAGAATATTATTTATTATTATTATTATTATTATTATTATTTTAAGATTTAAAAAAGTTGAATTGTTTATTATATTTTAGTTTGAGAATTTGGGAAAGTTGTTTTCGGATTTGAAAAAAAATTATTATTACATTTTGTGTGAAAATTTAAGAAAATTATAATAATAAAAATGAAATGGGTTAAAGAGAGTTGTGAATACAAACGGCCCCTAAAAGCTGCACTTGATCCTCAATGATGTCTACAGAAAAGTTGAAAACCCATCAGCAATGACAAAAGATAATGTCTTCTTGGAGCTGTCTGCCTCAAGGTTAGTTTAGAGCATAGGAATTAATTTCCTCAAATTTATTTTTAAAATTTGATGAAAAGTATATATTTTTCATAAATTCAAAACCTTCCTAGCCATAATCTCACATCAGATTAATCATTGGATTGGTCAAAATAATAATATAATATTATTCTTTTAATAATAATATTTTAATTTTTTTTTTCATATTTTACAATTACACTAACTAACTATATGTTAATTAATAATTTAATTTGATACTTAAATTATTATTTCCCAACTTAAATATATTGTAGCTCAAAATTGGAAAACAATAATTTAAGTAAATAAAGTAATAGTTATAGAATATGAACAGTTAGTCTTCAAATTTGGAGATGAACTTAAATTCCAAGTTAAAGATTTTAATGTAAGCTGAATCCAATGTAGTGATTTTAAATACAAATTCATCAAGTTTTAAAGATGACACTCATTTGATGAATCCAATGTCAATGCTCTTACGTTGGTATTCACGACCTCGGACTCTGATCCTTGCATCAGAACATGAAATAGATTGATCAACGACTTTTCATTATCAAGATCAAAGATCAAACAGCGAAAGAAGGCCATGATCACTCACTTTATTGCTCAAATCTTTCATCTTTTCCCAATATATGACGAAGATCCGAATCAAACCCAGGTACAATAGCCGAATAAGAAGTTGAAAGCAAACGACTCCTTCAACCCCTATGATACTTAGAGCTTGGAGGAAACGAAGAACTATTGGAATCAAAACAAAAGATCAGAGACTGTTTATAAAAAATAATAAATAAATAAATAAACCTCGAGCAGCAAATTTTAAATCCAGATTTCAGGTTAGCTCATAATATAACTAAGTTTCGGATCGGGTCGAGAAAAAATTCAACCCGAATGAACAGGCCTAGATTATTCATTATATATATATATACACACACACACAATTTATATATAAGCAACTTTTATTACAACACTTTTCCAATTCTATAGATATTTATAAAAGTGTACAATGGGTTAATGTTTCTTATATAATCTAAGTGTTTACAAAAACACCAACAACCAAAAAAAACTCTAGTTATAAAGAAATTATACAAAAATAATTCTACAGACTAACGTAATTTGATGTCATTCGTTAAATTAAAAAATTATTTTTATTATAAAATAAATTTAATAAATTAGATGAAATTACATTAATTTACAGATTATTTTTATGTAATTATTTTTTGGATGTCGAAACACTCACAAAAAAAATGCGGCTTCCACTGTTGCAACTGCTGGTGCTAATTTTTATTAGTACAAACAAATACAACCAACCACTTCCAACTTCTACACGCATGTCGGTGTTCACTGTCAAAAGAAAGCTGTATTAAATTACACACTAAGCTCCTTATTTTATTTATTTCTATCTCTGTCTCTATCTATCTCTCTGTGTCTCATCCGTATCAACAAATGATGAACATTTACTACATTAGAAAGAAGATGCCATTTCCCAAAAGATGCAATCATATTGAATCAAAATGAATTTCTCAGCAACCACAATCTGACCCATACAGCCTGGGGTAGCCTCAGTAATGGACCCTGACCCACCCCCACTTCGCCTTCACCTCTGAAAAAAAGGTTGTCACCGGTGTCTCCTCAACCCACAGTTGCCGTTGAAGAAGGATCACTTGCTACAACCTGATAGCCATCCCCATCTTCATCTTCCTTATCTACTTGAATCTGATCAGCATTCTCTCCCTCACCGTCCTCCGTTACCGATTCCGTCCTCTGTTGCTCTTCTTGTCCATTCATCATGTGCATCAAAAGCTCCTCAGGCTTCAACTCATTGCCAGAATTAGTTGATTTTTCAACCTTCGTAGTCTTCCCAGTATATAAAGCATCAAGCTGGTGAAAATAAGGGCAGGTCTTTGAGTCCTCAGGCCTTTTCTTATTGCTTTCTTTTACCCTCTTGAAGTACTTGTTTATATTCTCCCACTTCTCTTTACACCTCTTTGCACTCCGATCATAACCTAACTTTTTCATCGCAATTGATGTCTCCTCCCATAGAGATGCTTTGGGCCCATTTTCTTGATACTGATAATCAAGGTTAGTCCTCAGCCTAATCAAAGCGTCAACTTCATCTTTAGGCCATCGCGCCGAGCTCTTCCGAATAGAATTCCCACGATTGTCATTTTCTTGCTTCTCCAAATTATAGACACAACTGTTATCCTCTTGATTGTCCAAAACCTTCCCACCATTATGGTTTCCTTGCCCCGTAACATCTACACCATGACTATTGTCTTGCCCTTCCACAACTTTCTCCACTGGCATTGAGACCATTGTTGACTCCTGGGGCAATTGCACCGAGCTCGCTTGCTCCGAAAATTGCTTCAAGAAGGCAAGGACGGCAGCATCCTTTGCTGCTGTAACCGATCTTTCTTGAACCAAAATTTCGCGCTCTCTCTTAATTCTATCTAATTCTTCCATCCTCCATGCTTCTTCTCTTGCCATTCGATCTCGCTCACACTTATCCAATGCCTCTATAAGTTTCCTCTGCAAGTTCTCCTGTTTCTCGACAACTTCCTTCATTAATCCCTCAAAATACTCGGTCAATTTCTTCTTCTTCTTCTTCCTCATGCCTTCCAACTCCTTAAGGGATGAAGATGTGGATGGAGTGGAGTTATCCATGAAAATGATAGAATGCTGAACTGAATTTTGGATGGCATTAGTTGGCTCCGCAGTATTCACCACTATCCCCCCCGTTTCCGCCAAAGAAGCCTGGACCTTTTCTTGGTAAGGAGAAGGAGAAGGAAGTTGTGGGTTGCTATCTAAAGCCTCTAACTGCTCGAAAAACCGATAATTCTTGCGATTGGATCGGCCCGACCGAACTTCTTTGGTCCTCTTGTGGTACTTGTATATGTTCTCAAACTTCTCCTTGCACTTCTTGGCGCTTCGAGTATATCCAAGCTCCGCTAATTTCCTGAACAACACGGTTCCACAAACTGCATTTTTGAACTTCAGCAAAACCCAAATTAACCAATACTAAAAGAATGAACTAAAGCAAAAAGGAGTAGAGCATACATATGAGACCATTTCAGACCTTCAAACCCAAGGGCCATAAGAAGTTGCTGGATATTATTACTTCAATGTAAAAGGGATTTAAGAACACGATGACTTTAGCGAGAACATAAGAAATAGATCATTTTTCAAATTGTTATTTCGGCAAGTTTCGATGATACAAGCAAAAATTTAATCCTAATAAGCATACTTGCAAAACTAAAGCCTTCGAATTTTCATGGGCAACAAATGTGAAACGCAACTACGCAAGCAAGAGGATGGCTTTTCTCGAGGAAGTACGAGCAAGTGAATGCTAAACTAATTTGACTGACCTGGAAACCGCTTCCCAGAGAGGAGCCTTGGTGGCGGAGTCCCTGAAGGTATCGTCCATGTCAGACCTTATCTCGAGCAAAGCCAGAGACTCTTGCCTCGACCACCGGCTACCGGACCAGTTCCGGTCACCCTCTTCACTTCCCACTCTCTCTTCATCCCCGGACCCAACCGAAACCAACGCCGAAACACCGCACTCCTCGTTCCCCCGGTCAACGGCGGCGGAGGTTCCTGGATTTTCCGGTAAAGTTGAGATTTCCGACATAGGAAGTGGCTCCCGGAACACGTATTAACGGCCAAGAAAAAAAAAAAGAATAGGTAAAAAATGAAAACTTCTAGGGTTTTTTTTGGGGTGGGGGGTGGGTATGAATATGAAACTTTCAAAGTGGGCAACTGGTAAATAAAAATTTGACGGGGTATATGAGATGGAGCTTTCGCTTGGTTCTCACACTTATATAACATTTTTATTGGGTGTTTTATAGGTAAACAATTACAGCAACAATGGTGAGATCTGTGGTCTTGTGGGCTACATCTAGCTAGGGTTTAAGACGTGGCAAGTTATCATTGGTGGAGTTTTCTTTTTTTTTTTCCGTCTATTTTGATTTGACTTTTGTTGTTTGAAACCGCAATTACTGTTTGACTGCTGATCAGGATAAGTGTGCTTTTTTTTTTTTTTTTGGATATAGGATAAGTGTGCTTTTATGTTTTTTTTTTTGGATATAGGATAAGTGTGCTTTTAAATTGCTGGATAAGTTCCCCTGAATATCTGAAGGAAGGGAGAAGGGTAAAATCGAAAAATTAATGGTGATATGTCTTTCTGTCTTTGTAATTCGTTTTTATTTTTCAATGAATTTGCGTTAATAATTATGTAAATTCCGTACATTTTTAAAAATAAATATATAAAATTTATTTTTTAGTAATAATTTTATTTTTTTAAAAAAAATTATATACTCTATAACTATATTTAATATTAGTCTTCTCCTTTTGACGTCTACATTATAATATATGAGAATATTTTATTAAGCAATAGTCATTTGTCGCATACGGAAATTTGATGGCCGTGTTTTCTTTTTGTTTGAAATCTGAGGTTAGATTAAAATCTTTTTTTTTTTTTATATAAGTGAGGTTAGATTAAAATCTAAACTGGCATTTAAAATATTTATTGTCGAGAAATCTCGGATACATATTTTCTTATATAAAAATTATTTATAAATTAATAACATGATATTTTAAATTTTATTTTCTCTAATTTTAAGATAAATTTGATATTTTTTGAAGTTGGTTTCTTATCCACGTACCCCTCTCCAATGAATCGGAAATTATCTATGTATGTTTTACTTTTTAGACCATTTAAAACACACATAAGATGTTATTGTCACGTCCAAAGAGAATAATAATCTTCATATTCTCCACCTTGTATGAAACTACTCATGTGCCCTTCTATCGATCCCTATGCTTTTGGACAATATTCTTATGTGTGGAAGGATGATATTAACACGCGTGTCAAAGGATGAGCCTCCACGTTGCAGTGATTATCTTTCCTCTCTGCTTTGCCTAAAACAATTGAGCGTTATTATTTTATTTTTATTTTATTATATAAGACTTTGGTATATTTATTATTATTTTTTAATAAAAAATATATTATATTTTATAAAAAATAAGATGATAATGTGGTGTATAATATTAAAAAAAAAAAAAAAAAAAAAAAAGAAGAAAAAATCATGGACACACGTAATCCACAGACTAAAAGCAAGTGGCATAAAAAGTTATAAGAACGCTGTCAAAACAACGGCCTTTCTTTTTTATCCTTTTATTGTTAAACATCATTATCGTTATCGATGCTTCCAGACAGACAGTGTTTTGAATCAGCTTTGTTGCTTTTGAAGGAAGAAAGAAGAGCCGAAAAGAAGAATAAAAAGGGGGATGAAGATGAAGATGGAGATGGAGCTTTGCTTTGGTAAATATCCAATAATTTTAGAGTGCAGAATTTGTATACGTAATTGAAATGGATGAATGATGTCCCTTTCATATTCATTACCCATGAAGCTCCAATCTTGCAACGTTTATTTAACCCAAGAGTAAATAATTGCATCCCACGCCGATCAATATGGGACCCTATTGATTACGAGTGTCTGAAACGTGGAAGCGTTGTCTTTGGACAAAAAAGAAAAAGAAAAAAAGTGTTTCAATCTTATCGTCATGGTTCGATCATTATAATATATAGTTTAGTTAATTTTTAATTAATGTTATTTAAATTAAGTGACGGTGTAGGTGCTTGCTACGTGGTCCAATTTTGAGGGCATGTTTGAAAGTTGGAGAGGAGAGAGGTGCAATTCTAGAGAAGATGGCTGGTGTTGATCCTATTGCTTCCCTAATCACGCATAATGGTGGTTTAGATCACATTCTTTAAAGAATATTGCTAAAGTCACGGATAAATTCTTTGAGAATGTCTACCGATTTTTTTTTTAATTTAATGGTTAATGAAGTATTTTTTTTAATGAATTTTTGATTTTTTTAAAAAAATATATATATAAGTGATTTAAAAAATACTTTGAAAAAAAAACACATAAAATAAAAAAGTGGATTTTGTCTTATTGGTGGGAATTGTCAAGGCCACTTTTTAGTGGTCATAATAGTTCATTTCTTTAAAATAATATTAGATATATGTACTAGATTATTATCATTTTCTATAGCGGGTTATGTCAGATTTTCGATGTTATATGTTGGACTTTCCCACCTTTGTTCCAAACAGATATTTCAAAAAAAAAAAATTGTTTTCTTGATAAAATAAGAATATATATATATATATATATATATATATATATATTTATATATATATTTACTCGAAGAGGTCAGGGGTGAGTAATAAATTTGATTTAAAAAGATAAATATTTTTTTAAAGGACATGTCAATATATGTATTCATAACTTTCATTGAAGATAATCGTAATAATTATAACATTTTACTTTGGGGTTATATGAGTAACTCACATTTGTGGCAAAGTTGAACCTTGGTCAAGATAATTTTACTTTGTGGGTTACATCATCAAAACAATAAATTCTAAAACCTAGTGCGTAGAAAAAACATCAAAACAATGTCGAATTAAGATTCATTAGACTTCATGTCCAAACTGTAGTCAAGATTTACTTAAAAGTCATATGTTTTTATTTTAACCATTCATCTTTCTAAAACCTCTTACATTTCACTCTATATTATTTCTCTATTATATTAAATTAATATTTCTCTATTATTTTTTTATTATTTTATCTATCCATTTATTTGTACATCCTTAACTACTAAGTTTTTTTTTTTTTTTTAAGGAATACACATAAATACTTTTAGACTCATTTTATATGTCTATTTTTGTCTCATTCCAAACCTTCGAATCCCATCACTATAACGATAAGAAGCCTTATCATATCATTTATTCAAATTTTGTATTCATTTATCTTGTAGTTTATTTAGATTGAATTTATGTTTATACACACTCCTACTTAATTAACGTGTATATATATCAAACTTCTGTACACAAAAATGAATAACAGAAAATATTTTTCAATTTACATTTTATCATGTATCAGAGAGTCGATCTCTATTATGATAAGAAGTCTTATCATAATTGAATCAGTTCCAACATATCATTTATTCAGATTTTGTATTCATCTATCTTGTATTTTATTTAGTTTGAATTGATGTTTATCCACACTATTGCTTTGCATGTATATATATCAAATTTCTGTACACAAAAATGAATAACAGAAAATATTCTCCAATTTACATTTTGTCAATCAGGAACTCTAAAAGAATTTATATCCAACAAAGCTTATTCCCTTACAACTTCAAATCATTTTACAACAACGTGTAGAGGTTCCGACCCTATCTTTGACAAAGACTCCTCGCACGTTACATGGGAATTCATTCCATTTAGCATATAATCAAAACTCTCCTTAGCTTGATTAAATTCTTGAAACACAAGATGAAACTAAAGATTGCATGACCTTTGGAGAAATCCAATCTACTGTTCCCACAGTTGTCTAAAATACCAATTAGGACAACAGCTAGCCATGCTCTTTCAACCATCCAACCACCACCTATGAATCTGACTCTACTTCAACAACCAAATTCTGTTGTACACACAACTTCAAGCCATCTATAATGGCTCACACCTCAACCCCTAAATATGATTGTCAAATTTTGCCCCAATCTTAACCTTCATATATTAAAAAATAACAATGTTAGATATAGTTCTAGGGTATTCAAACTCTATGTAATTTTTTTGAAAACAAAACAAGGTCCACAATTAAAAAGTTGACTTTTTCATGCGAATCTCAAATTTTCTCACTTTTTTCAAAATGAGTGTGCGCCTTACATATTTAAACTGTACAAATCCTTTTTTATTAAAAAAAAATATGAAATTGTCTAAATTAATTAAATAATTAGGGTCTGTTTGGATAGATGATTTATGAATAGTAATAAAATTATTAGTTAAAATTAAATGATATGAAATGAGACGAGATGGTTTCTTATCACCTCTATCTATATCCAAATGAGTCCTTAGAATATCAAACTAGTATTGATCATTTTGGGCTGCATATCGTAGAATAATTTTCTTTCTTCAATGTTGTACTAGCGGGCCGGCGCTTGTGCAGAGGTATGGAAACCCAATATATCAAAATGGCCGCAATCCACAAAGGCACTTTTAAATGCACGACCCAAAACTTAGCCATAGCTCTAGGTTTTTTTGGGCAAGTGAATTCACAGCTTTGGCCTTTCGGCTGGATGAAAAACATCTTCCCTTGCCCTCTGGCCTCCAAATTGTTTCATTCAAATTTCATGTGAAATTGAATTTATATTTCAAAAGCAGAAACTCCTCCTTATCAGAATAGAAGAACTATATGCATAGCTGTGACCCCAAAAAAAATTTGGTATTTTTTTTTTTTGAAACATAGAAAATTTCTTTTTATCAAACACTATGGCATTCAGCCATTACAAGAGACTGGATACATGGATTTATATTGTCAATGTCTATTAGTTTAGTACAAAAATAAACAGCTTCTTTAGCCAGTCTATGTGCCACATTGTTTGCTCCCCTTTTGACATGTTTAATTGCCATCTTGTATCAGCAAGCTGGATGGTATGAACATCATCCACTAGCCAGCTTAATATCCCATTGTGTCACGTACAGTCCATATGAAAGGAGAGTCATACGATCATACTGTTGAGGCCGAAAAACACATCAACAACAAATATATATTATTGATGTAGAAATTTGTCACATCTACTATTATAAAAAAAAAAAACATACATATATTTTAATGTTATATAATTATAATACATTCATCAACAAGTAGTGTATTTATAGACCAATTAATAAAGAATAAAATTATATATGAAAGCTCAATACAAAAAATTCTGGTTTTGTCCCAACTTCTATGTACTAGTAGTCTAGCTGGAATATTCCATTTTAGGATGAGATCTCTCCTTATCTTCACAGAGAAGAGGAATCCTTGCATGGGAGTTCCCAACCACACATGACTATCTATCCTCTCACGTTAAAAAGGTAATTAAAAAACAAGAAGTTAGGGAGAAAGCCGAAGGAGATGTATGAATGTAAGGGTCAAGCAAGCAGATATCATTTTGCTTATTACTCAAAACGGGTTGGAAATAAAAGAAAAAAAGAAGAAGAGAGAAACCTAAAATAAACCAACAACCAGACAAAGAGTCAAACAGTAAAGGACTTATCGCTGAGGGACATCGAATAGCAATATCCATTCCTCCCGGTAGCTTGGGTGGCCATGACCTTGCGGCCAAAACTAAACCAAGCCCAACAGTGGAAACTAAAGTTGTTATTGAATTTATGGCCACCGTCCAACCACCAATCCCTGCTTCCCAGCTAATTCGGCCAAAACCAAGATCCACCAAAATGATGCAAACTCCCCCCCGATTACTTCCGGCCACATATCCGAGGACCTTCACCACTCTATTTGGAAAGTTCCTATCCGGGTTTAGACCCGTTTCCACAACCAGAGTTGCAGAACCAAGATCTGATGTTCTTGGGGATGAAATACTAGACGACATCAAAACAGAGCTTTACCAGGCACTACAAGGTATGCCAAGTCGAGTTTTGGTATGATTTTTTTCTTTAAAATATTGCTCTACTTTAATGGATATGATTAGAAATTTGAGGTGAAGTGTAATATGGATTGCATCTAAACATCTTTCTAAGGAGTGAATAGAGGGATATTTGGAATCCCATCTGCAAAGAAATCCGAGATTGAAGGTTTGGTGAAGCTGTTAGAGTCTCAAAACCCAACTCCAGACCCTACTTCCAAACTAGAGAAGGTATATTTCCAATCATGTTTGTGCAAATGCAGGGGAATTGTAGTTAAATGAATGGTTTTCTGTATTATTTCTATAATTGGAAGGAGGGATGCTGATACTTGGTTGAAAAGTTTATTTATTTCCTTTCATTTCTAAAATTGGAAGGTGGATGGATGCTGGAAACTAGTTTACTGTACAATTACAATCTTGGGTTCCAAGAGAACCAAGCTAGGATTGAGAGATTTTATTTCCTTGGGGGATTTTTTCCAGATAATTGATACTGCCAAGGTATTTATCTTTCAAGATTCCGTTTCATTATTGAATATTCCATCTGTTTTACCAAAATTAATCTTTGTTATTGTGCCAAAATGGAGGGAAAAGCAGTAAATGTGATCAAGTTCAGTGCAAAGGCACTAAATTTGTTGAATGGAACGCTCACTATCGAGGCCTCCTTCAAGATTGCATCGAAATCAGTTAAGAACTTTATTTCTTTTCCACTTGCTTTCTACATTAATTAATCTGTCTTTGTTTCCTATTGTGCAGAGAGTCGACATTAATTACGACAAGTCGTCAATCACTCCCGACCAAGTATGCTACTTTCTTGTCTTTTTTTCTTCTCAAATGGGAAGTAATTGGTGGCTACAACCTTAAATTCAATTGTTTGTGCATCTGTTAACAATAGTTGATGAATGTGTTCCGGAAAAACTATGATCTTCTGCTTGGAATCTTCACTCCACAAGGCTGGCTCGAGATTACGTATCCTTATATAACCATCCTTTGTATATGGTATTTTTTGAGTTACTAATATTAATTTTTTCAGACTTTTTCTTAATTCAATCCCCTTTAGATATGTAGATGATGGGATGAGGATAGGGAGGGATGATAAGGGCAATATCTTCATATTAGAGAGATCAGGAGAAGGTGAACCTTGAGCCTCTCCATGTTAGAACGTCGTCACTTTGGCAGGATTTAGTTGCTTAAAGCCTTGATGATAAATTTGCTTCATTTTTTAAGCTTAAATTAATTTCCTCCGCTCTTGCCATTAAAACACAAAATATTGATCATATGGTATCTGGTACAATGCCAAGCAAAATCATTTTATTACCTTGCCTTTGCGTTCAATAAATATTATGCAGAAATTAAAAAAAATATATATCAAAATATGATCCATTTTTAACATCTTATTGTAATTAAATGCATATATATATATATATATATATATATATATATATATATATATATATATATATATATATATATATATCTTATTCTCATTATTTTCATCTTTTCCTCAGTGCCAATGCGGATTAATTTGACCTTAACATCTACCCTTAACAGAGCCTAGATTAACTAATTAAGTGTAGCATCTCCTAGAGTTTGCCTACTAGAGTAGGAGAGAAATTGGCTTATCAAGTAGATTTTACAATATTTATTGTTGTTTAATATGTAAGCTTTTCGTATTGTATTAAATGTTTGAGAATGCTACAAGACCTATTTATGTCTCTATCTCGCTTCTATTATATACCTTAGAGTTTGTCCATAACCTATAGGCGAGCGATTGAGGATTTTTTCCTTTTCTTTTTTATATAAAAAGGAAAAATATAACGAGGAAAGAGGGATTTAAAAAAGAGATATAATGAATCTTCACAACTTATTTAAATCTTATAGGGCAAATTAGAGTTAAAATTTAGTCTAAATCGAGTTATAGTTGATCAGTTAAAATGAGTTGGGGGTCAAGTCTTGCTGACATTATAAAAGATTTACAGCAATTGGTAGATACATGCGAGACAGTGCTTGAATGAGTTGCACCATCACACAGGCTTGAGAGTGTTTGAACCTAAAAGTTTGCTGGACTTCACGCCAAGCCTAGTTCGAGCGAAAAATTTAGATAGTTTGTTATACGACATGAAGAAATCGGTTCGTGAGCTGTGAATTAGACATTTGCTCAAGCCAACATGTTATATTTTAATTTCCAAATCTTAAGGCAAGCGTTCTTCCGGCAACACTGCTTTCTTTTGCAGCAAACCCGCCACTCCGAGAGAAAGCCAGGCCTAGTTGGAACAGCTGTTGATTTCAGTGGGTTACTGGCACAAGAAGAAATCTGGCCCAGATTCGGAAGTGGCCTTATGGGATCTAATTTAAACATGATTTGAATTCATCCCATGAAATATTTTAACTATAAATAAATCTTATAAATAAATTTATAAATTGATGTGATATTTTAGATTGTAAATTTATTTTTATTATAAAATAGATCTAATGTATTATATGAAATCATGTTAATTTAATGAATTTATTTTTATGAAATTTCTTTGTAGCTGTAGAACTTCTAAAATCTTGAGTGTCATGGACATTATTTTAGTCCTCTCAGTATCTAAGTTGTAAGAAAGTACAGCGGAAAAATACCTCAAGCTTAACTTATAAAATTGCACCATAAGTTTCTCCAGATTGACAAATCACAAGCGTTTTCTCTTAGTGGCGAAGTGTACTACATAGTATAAAACTAGAGTAACACTTAACAAATTCACAGCCTAAATATTTTATTTTTTTGTATTTCAGATGATGCCAAATCCAAATTAAGGGGGACTATTTATAGTCCACCCACACACGGCTGACCTTAAAGGCCAGCCTTTAATTGCCAAATTAATGGTTGTAACGCATAATGCTGTAACGGAGGGGGTCAGTCCCATGTGGGCGCTCCTCCTTCTAACATCTCTCACTCGCACATAGTGGGCATGACCCTAGGTCTGCATCTCTCTAATATTCTCAATCTTGTTCATACAAGTAAATAGGCCGTGTGACCACCAAGCACATCTGTAGAAAGGTGGGAGTACATACACCAAATCTCTCCCAGAGAAGACCAGCATAGTAACATCCCTAAAGTGTCTGGTTATGTCCTAGACTCATTCGATCACATCAAGATCAAGCATTTTTTAACCCTTTTGAGTTAAAAACTCATAACAATGCTTGATCACCTCTAAATCATTTTAATGTGTTCACAACCTTAATCGCTACTAAGATGTAGCGTCATAGTTTGACGTCAGCAAACACTATCAAAGATACGATATTGAAGAGTCTTTCCATTACACTCATATCACTCAATTTTGGTCGAACTGCTTTCCCAGCAATACTTCTTTAGACCGTATCAATTATGACCATAGACAGCATGCCAAAGTAGCAGACATCACAACCTCCATTTCGTGACACAGTCAAAGGTAAAGGATATTAAATAAAATGAGACTCACACAGTGAGAAAGAAGGGAACCTTTTACTCACTTACTCATAAGGTCGAATAAGTACACGTAGTATGAAACACATGCTACGGTGGATTTCTCTTTCTCAAAGAGCATATGTCTATATTAACACCGTACAAATTTTGGTCTAGTCGCTCCTTAAGCGTCTAACCCAAGTTCCTCTATTTGCACTCCTCCGAGGCATCAAAGAGGATCTCAAATTTGGCTAACTATAGGCTACATAGATGGTGGGGTAACCCATGCATAGTCCTTTCAATGGACCTCATCTTAACTCTTACTAAGGTTACATATCTTTGTATCAGTTAACTTATCCCTTTGGACAAGTACCTAAAGACACAATGTCTCATCTCTACTCGCTACTCAAGCACTAGAGGCGATTGCTCGTATGAGTTAGCCGATCTAAGCCTATTGACATATCTTTTGTGTGTGTATTAGAAAAAAAATACGATAAAGACAAGAACTGAATCATATTGTATTAATATCCCAAAGGATACATCTCAATGTCATTTGTAATACAAATTACATTTATAATATACGTAATCCTAAATTCCTAACATGAGCCTCAAAGACATCTCTTGTTATAGGTATCGTTAAGGGATCAGCAACCATGCGACTCGTAGAAAGGTGTTTCAGAACCACTTCCTTTTGTGCTACCATATATCTGATGTAGTGATATCTGATATCTATGTGTTTGGTTCTTCCATGATATTTTGAGTCCTTAGCATATGTGAGAGTTGCCATGCTATCGCAGAATATCATCACCGGATCTGAAATATTTGTGCCAATGTCTAAATGCTTGAGAAACCTCCGTAACCAAACAACTTCTTGAACTGCTGCTGAACACGCTATGTATTCCGCCTCCATGGTGGATAAGGCTATACAAGGTTGTTTCTTACTGCTTCATTACAGCGCCATTGTTGAGCAGAAAGACATATCCAATGGTTAATTTGCGCTCATCTAGGTCATTGCCCCAGTCGGCATCACTGTAACCTCTTAGCTGCAAATCTGAATCCTGATAGCACAGCACATAGTCCACAGTTCCCTTGAGATATCGCATAATTCTCTTGACTGCTTTTCAGTGAGCTAGTCCGGGGTTAGATTGAAATCTACTCACTAAGCCAACTGCATAGCATATGTCAGGCCGAGTACACATCATTACGTATATCAGACTACCCACAGTGTTAGCATAAGGGACACGGACCATCTTTTCCTTTTCTCTTTGAGTCTTAGGACACAACTTTTTAGACAAGTTCTTGCTTCTTGCAACAGGGGTGTCAATGGGTTTACATCCATTCATTAGGAAACGCTCGAGAACTTTCTGTATGTAAGTCTGTTGAGACAAATACAAAAGTCTCTTTGAGCGATTTCTATAGATCTTAACTCTCAGAATGTATTATGCCTCACCCATATCTTTTATCTCAAAATTGAAGGATAACCACTCTTTTATGACGACTATCAACCCTTTATCATTTTCAGCTAGTAGTATGTCGTCAACATACAATGATATCATAATGAAATTCTTCTTGGGCCTTTTGACATAGACACAATGGTCCTCTATGATCATCGTAAACTCATTCGAGAGAATGACTCGATGGAATCTGAGGTACTATTGTCTAGATGATTGTTTTAGGCCATATATAGATCGTTTGAGCTTACACACTATGCGCTCTTGACCATTGACCACAAAACCCGTTGGTTGATCCATATAGATCTCCTCATCTAGTTCTCCATTGAGAAATGTTATCTTAACATCCATCTGGTAAAGTTCCAAATCCATGTTTATTACTATAGCTAGAATCAGGCGAATTGAGTCACACCTCACCACTGGTGAAAATGTTTCCTCATAGTCTATATCCTCCTGTTGGGTATATCCTTTCGCCACTAAGCGAGCTTTATACTTATCTATTGATCCATCCGACTTGCGTTTGACCTTAAGAACCCATTTGTTCCCAATAGTCTTACGTCCTGTCGGTAGATCAACCAGATCCCAGATCTGGATAGTCTCCATAGACTCAATCTCATCATTAAGAGCTTTCATCCACTCATCTTTAGTAGAATATGAGAGAGCCTCATGAATTTCCCTAGGCTCATCATTATCATGCGGAGCTACCATAAAAGCTCCCCCTTCAATCTCAAAACGACGACGAGGAATACTTTCATGTGTGTTTCTACGCGGTTGAGGTTATTGTAATTAAGTGACAAGTGGTGTGCTCCCACTCGGATTCAAATCATTTTTATAATTTGTAGGAGCTAGAAGAATTTCTTCCTCATTCTTAACTAAATTTCTTGGAGCACTTTCCTCTTGTTTCACAATCTCATGAAGTTCTAAACTTCTATTAACCTCACCTCTACTTGGAAACTCATCTTCAATGAACTCCACATCTCGTGACTCAATTTCAGTTACACTTCCATAAGATTGTTTACCTATTAACACATACCTTTTAAAGTGTTCTGAGTACCTTTTAGATACATTTCTTCCCTCTAGGGCCTAACTTCCCATACTTATGAGAAAGATCATGAAAAAAACTTATTGAACTCCATGGCCACAAGTTACTCAAATTGGATTTTTCGCCAGTCCATAGTTCATATGGGATGGAAGTTACTGATTTGAAGGGCACTCGGTTAAGAATGTAGGTAACAATCAAAAGTGCATCCCCAAAAAAAAAATTGGTAGGTTTGTTTGTGCCATCATTGACCTAACTATCTCAAGCAGTATTCGATTTCTCCTTTCCGCCACACTATTTTGTTGCGGCGTACTTGGCATCATTAGCTGTCTTTTGATTCATTTTTCATCACAGAACCTTTTAAATTGCTCAGAAAGATATTCTCGCCCTCGGTCAGTTCTTAGAGTTTTTAAACTCTTGTCTAACTGATTCTCAACCATTCTTAGATATCGCCTAAAGCACTCTAATGCTTCAGACTTATGGGAGATTAAGTGGATATGACTGTAATGTGAAAAATCATCTATAAATGTGATAAAGTAGACACCTTCGTGTCTTGTCCTCACACTCATTAGATCACAGATGTCTGAGTGGACTAATTGCAGTGGAAAAGATGCCCTAGTGGCTTTTCCAAACAGTTTTGTCTTAGCTTTTCTCATTAGACAATGTTCACATGTGGGCAAGATGACCTTAGCGAGATTGCCTATTAAGCCCTTTCTAACTAATCGAGTCATTCTATCTTGCCCTATATGGTCAAGCCTAGCATGCCATTTATATAAATCCAAATTATCAGATGCAGAAAGAAAAGCAATAGACTCATTCATATTTGAATAATTCAAATCCAATATCATAAAACCATCTTAAAGAAAAACATTACTATAAAACACATGGCTCAAATAAAAGGAAACATAATTGTTTTCAAATACAATCTGAAAACCAAGTTTTAACTACAGAAAGTAAGTTTCGTCGGATCTCGGAAGCGTATAGCACATTGTGGAGGAAAAGAGTGCGGCCACCCCGTAAGCTAGCTTGTAGGTATCAAGTCCCAGTACCTCCACGCTAGCTCCATTCCCCACCTTGATATCACGGTTCCTAACTGAAATCCGGCGATACTCCACAAATCTGACTCTATCTCGCGCTATGTGTTCGATCGCTCCTGAATCAACAGTCCACACAGGATAGGAGTGAGTAACTATCACATGGCTAGTTACAAAAACAATGCGAGAAAAGTCAGAATATACCTTTTTTGGTTCAGTGCAATCACAAGCGAAGTGGTCATTCTTTCCGCAGTTAAAGCACTCTAATTTTGACTTGTTCTTCCCGTGCTTGCCTCTCTTGCTGCGCTAAGAAGTACCTGACACCTTCTTAATTTGTCCAGCAGCTACCCCATTCTTGGACTTCTTGCGCTTAGGCCTTGATGCCTTGCGTGATCCAGAATTAGCCACATAGGCCTTATGATTGTTCTTAGCAGCCTTTAGGCACTCAGCCTCCAATTCCAAATGATGCGAGACATCATCAAAGTTTTTGATATTCTCGTTATGTGTCAGGTTCTGACTCATATTCTTCCAAGAATTCGGTAGTGATCTTATCACTGCCTAAACTTCTTGTTCATCTGTCAGATTGTTTCCTACTGACTTAAGTTCGCGGATCATGGTATACATAGCCCTAAGATGCTGCTTCATCAGGTGGTCAGAGCGCATCTTATAGGAGTCAAATCTCATGGTTGTAACCTAGTGGCTGAAGTTTCAGCAAATTTCAACTTCAAAGCATCCCACATGCTTTGGGCAGTGTCATAGATCTCGAACTCACACATTAGATCCTTGTGCATGCTGCTTAACATTATTATGCGTGCGCACCAACTTTTCTTAGCCCATTGAGTATAGGCTAGTTGATCTATCTTGTGTTGTTCCGAGATCCCTTCCTCGGGCACAGTAAGGGAGTGAGATAAGGCCTCCAAGACCTTTTACTCATCTAAGACATATTGAATTTTGCGATACCAAATGTCGTAGTTCTCCCCATCCAATTTCTCCTATTTGTTTAAATCAGAAACTATATTCTTAGATGTCATTTCACTACAATATGCAAAGAAAGGATATTACATACACACCTAAGAAATCTGTTGCGTCCATCCAAGCTAGAAAAAGAATAATTTAGACATGTCGCTAAGCTTCAGAATCATCTCTTGCGCCACAATATCCAATTATTAAATTTCTAACCTAATTCCCGCTCAAATTTAAAACAAATATGGGAGAATTAATCATTATAAATCTCAACCATACTCCCACTATTTTAAGTAGTCATCTAAACCTAGTCATATGTAAAGACATAACTTACTAAAATCGCAGTAACTTTTTGGACCAATCTACAAGGACAGCTACCCAGACTACAACAACCTATTGGGCCAATTTACAAGAATAGCTACTCAGACTATAGCGACTTGTTGGGTTAGTCTACAAAGATGGTTCTTTTAAGACCATTACAGTCCATTTTTCTTGTTCCATCAGTGCATTTACAGTTCTTACTGGGGTCACCGTAGTCTTTTAGCTATACAGTGCATTTACAGTTCTTACTAAGGCCATCGTAGTCTTTTGGCTATACAGTGCATTTACAGTTCTTACTGGGGTCACTATAATTCTTTTAACCTATCATTCACACTGATAATTCTAACTAAGACTACTTAGTGAAATTTTTCTATTTTATCACTAAAAATAATGAAGACTAATGTCTAAACATTCAACCCAAATATTCATAGATGATAAAATAATCACATATCCACATGTTTAATTCAAACATACATGTAATCACATTTAATCTAAAATATTAAATGAAAGATCATATGTAATATAACATTATGGAATTAAAACAAAAATAGCATGAATATAACCATATATTCACATGTAATCACATTTAATCTAAAACATTAAATAAAAGATTACATATAATATAACAATATATCTAAGCATATATTAAATCATGCAAAAAAAAAATATTTTTCTTTTATTTTTATAATTAGTTTTTTAAAAACAAAATAAATGTATAATAAATACATCTAAAACCCCCACCTAAACCAAAGAAAAGTCGCAACCTAATGGTGCACGCTGCCCTTGTTTAACCGGTGGTCTGGGTTCGAATCCTAGGGGTGCCACTTTCATCCCCTTATTTTGTGTTTAAAAAACAATAAGCTTAAATAGTGCTGGGCCGAAAATGGCACTATTTAAGTACAGACCCTTTTTTATTATAAACACAGAAGGGCTGAAAGGGCTCAAGTCTATCTTTATTATAAAACAACAGTGGGCCGAAGGGCCTAAGCCCAGCCCGTGTGTAATAAAACAGAAGACATTTTGTCTTCTTCAACCTTCGGATGGCTACTATTCACGTGAACAGTATCCCTTACATAGCAGCAGCGCAGCCGCCGCTTGGGTCCACCACGAGCAGCCTCAGATGCTTCCTCCATCGGAAAAACTAAGTCCAAGCAGCTGGGTGCTGTCGGACCACTTCGCTGGTACGCGTAGCGCCTCCGTGGTGCTTGTAGCGCCACCCTAGTGCTCGCTGCACCAGTGAGGTGCGCACAGCACCTTGCGGTGCTCAGCCTTGGTGGTTTAAAATATGGTTTTTTTTTAAACTCGGCAGCTCCTCTGTGCACTGAACTCAGATTTAAAAAAAATGAGGACTACAAAAATGGCACCCAGATTTCGAGCATACGCAAGAAAAAAAAATATAAACGGGAAGCAATTATAGATGCTCTGATACCAATGTAAGAAAGTACAGTAGAAAAATACCTCAAACTCAGCTTATAAAATTGCTCCACAAGTTTCTCCAGATTGACAAATCACAAGCGTTTCCTCTTAGTGGTGAAGTGTATTACGTAGTATAAAACTAGAGTAACACTTAACAAACCTACAATCTAAATATTTTATCAAGAGAGAACTAAAAAGAGAGAGTTTTTTTGTATTTCAGATGGTGCCAAAACCAAATTGAGAAGGACTATTTTTATAGTCCACCCACACACAGCTGGCCTTTAAGGCCAGCCTTCAATTGCCAAATTAATGGTTGAAGCAATGCGTTACAAGCAAATAACGCATGGCTTAAAGCCATGCGTTACAATGCTGTAACGGAGGGGGTCAACCCCACGTGGGCGCCCCTCCTTCTAACATAAGTTAATTATAAAAACAAAAAATCTACTTGCACCCGGCATGTGGAACCCTCGCGTACCCGTTCCTCTCCATGAAAAAATTAAAACGACGAATTTTGTATTTAACCCAAATGACAGAACACCCGAACAGAGCAAGGTTCATCTTCTTCGTCTACCCACGAACACTCACAATTTTCTTGGCATGGCTCGGGTATTTTCCTAATAAGCTCTAGGTTTGCCTGCATCATTTTGTCATTGTGCACGCCATTGGTGGGCACTACGACCTCCCTGATGGGACCCCAACATTCCACTTTGTCAGTTTGTTGAATTCTGGAATATTTGAGTGAAAGTAAACCCAGACCAAAGCTCCTACAATTTCGGATCGTTGTTGAACAAATTCCCGTCTCCATGGAAAAAGGCATTCAAAACCTGTTCATACAAATCTTGCTTTCATAAGAGATTGATTCAACACAAAATTGGAAATAAAAATTAAAGGGAATTAATAAGAGACTTTTTACCACTGGTAGTTCTTTTCAGAAGATGAAGTATTTTAGCCTAGCAAGCAAATCCAAGTGAAAATGGCCTCCACTTGTATGACAGTGAACATGAAGAGACATCTTTCCCTTCACTTTCTTCCACTTTGCTACTACTTCATCTCTTTGCAATCTGTTGTACCACCCTTGAAACTGAAACTTTAAATCCAATTTCCCATATTTTAGATCCTGAAATATCCAAACTTTTTTACAAGAGACATCAAGCCCATCTTCTTTTTACCGAACTTTAAATCCAAACATTAAATCCAATATTTAGATTTTATCTATAGATATACATCAAGCCCCTCTTCTTCGTCTATGAATAGATCTGTTCTTCCCAAAATAAACAATGCTCATACCCAAAATAAACTTCGGTAAAACAAATAGATATGTTCCTCACTACTCAAAGATGGCACTCTCTCTCTCTCAAACTACTGGCGCTCTCTCTCTCCTAGACGGCACTCCCTCCTTTCTCTCTTCTTCAGATTGGTTTCATTTTTCCTATCCTTATATATATATATATATATATATATATATATATATATATATATATATATATTATATAAATATATCGGCTGTCAGCCAATTCCCTCAAGGTACCCAACGCCGGGTACCTCTAGCAGAACTGTTATAAAAAAAAAAAAAACTCTTCTATAATAAAAGTTTCAGGTAGAGCTCTTGCGTCCGAAGTGATTTTTCTAAAGAGTTATTCAACAATGAAAAATGATAGATTTACAACTATTTTTATAACTTTTTTATACAACTATATTTTAAATGATGGAAATTTTGCAAAGTAATTTATAAAAATTACATCATTTTACATAAATATTCTCATTTAAAAACATGATTGTATAGAAAGTTGTAATTAAAATGATGAGAAAAGCTTGAAGCTGGATGGGTTTAAAAGAGATTTTTTGCACCAGTCAATGGTAGTGTGCCACATAAGCACTCTAGAAAAAAATGGTGGAGCTGCATCCACCTGATCCCACTCTTTTCCTCTAAATCTCTCTCTCTCTCTCTCCCTCTCTCCCCTGCCTCAATTCATCTGCATGCAAGCTTCTCATTTATGAAAAAACCCTCTTTCTCTCCATCTCCCTCCCACCCAATCCTACTCCCACCACGACGACAAACATAGCAAAAGGAAAAGAGGGATGGTGCCCAAAATCTTCAATGAAAAAAAAGTTCTAATATGGAATATTCAGGACGATTTGAGGAAATTAAGTTCTAAATTTCTTAAATTCATCATTTAACACCATAGAATCTTGAAGAATTAATAATGTTGGAAACGGTAGATATCTCAAGATTGACTAATTTCTCACCATCACCATTTGCTTCAGGCTCATCTTCGGGATCCCCATCACCCTCACCACCATCATTATGTGCATCATCATCATTGCCTCCATCATCGTCCTCATCATCCCCTGCATCATCATCATCCTCCTCATCTTCATCATCCTTTGTTTCACTGGCATCTTTGTTCTCGGGACCAAATTTTTTCACTGCATGTAACTCAAACAATGGAAACCTGAAAAATACAATTGGTTAGTACCACCCTCTCCAGAAAAATAGAGCAACAAGCAATAGCAAAAAGCTGGAAGAAATCTAGTCGCTAACCCTCCATATGAGTTTGGCTCTTTGTGCAAAATATCCATTCCATTTGGCAAAAGTCCAATCCAAACTCATGCCAATTAATAAGATCAACTAAAGAGTCCATACAAAATGCAAAAAATTTGGCAGAGGAGTTAAAAAGGTAACACGAAAAAATCAGTAGAGTGCCACAACAGGTCATATACATTTTTTCTACAAATTCTTGCTTATTGCAAATTCTTGTGTGCAGATGAACTGAGGTAGGGGAGGGAGAGAGATTCGAAGGAAAAAAGGGGATTAGGTGGATGCGGCTCCAGCATTTTTTTTCTTGGAATGCCTATGTGGCACGCTACCTTTGGCTGGTGCGAAAACTTCTTTTAAACCCATCTGGCCCCAAGCTTTTCTCTAAACTGATTGCCTCTTCAACAATATACTTTGTCATTTGGTGTCTGTTCTCTGACTGTTTCAACACTAGAATACTTACAACGAACCCACGACTCCACAATACCTACCATGCTAAAAAGATGCAACGTGCATGTCAAGCCCTCCAACATTACATGACTAATTTTATTTTTGTAACGGGTCAAGTCTTCATCTATCTAAAAGTTATTTAACTTAATAATTGATCGATGAAATTAAATGTAAATAATATATATTAATTATGCATGCACCCCAATTTAATATAGAATAAAAAAAGTATCGTGAAAGTGCCCGGTGGCACTTCTGTGTAGGTGGAGGCGACGTCGCTGAGCTTTATCGACGTGTTACGAGGCTGAACACTGAGACGTTAGGGGTGTTTTCTTGCTTTATTTTGAGTTGTTTAAAACAGGGGATGGTTGGGGACGTGCATAGAGTTGGGTAGCGGCTACCCTTCGGTGGTGGTGGTGCAGGGACGACGACAGGGTGAGGCTTAGCTTTGGAACATAGCTAGAGGCAAGGGGGGGAAATCTCAAGCTCACCAAGAGAGATGGATGAGTGCGGAGGAGCCAGGGGTTGGACGTATGTGAAGGGCTTGGCTTTGGTGGGGGTCGTTTACGGTGGCTGTGTTGAAGCAGAAGTACCTTGAAGGCAAGAGGAACATGAGGCAGCAGCCTTAGTTTTTAGGTTGTGGATGGCTTACGAGGGATGTGTGTGATACTGTGTAACGAATATATATATATATATATATATGAAACTTATAAAACCCTAGAGACAAAAGGTAAGAGACGCATCATGTATGTCATGAAAAATGGGCATGACGAAGTTGTGCATGAAAAGGAATCTATGGGGTTGTGCGTGAACTTGTGTACCAAGTGAAAATAAAGTGTTGCCATTTACCCTAGTTGAAACCAACGTGTATTCAAAAGAAATGAACATGCATGCCTTGGGGCTGATACCAAATCTCATGGGCTTGAGCTTTTTGCCCATCTCAAATATTTGGCCCATGTTTTGTTGTGATCAAAAAGAATTTTAATAAGTGGTTTCTTTCTTGAGTTTTGAGCCTCGACTCATTCTTAAGAAAAAAATATACTTATTCCATAAAATTTCTCGGCCTATAAAATATTTTCCATCCTACCCAAAAATATTTAAAGAAATTAATAAAATAGCAAGTCCATTAAAAAAAATATTCGATATCCCTAAAATATAATTTGGACCCAAAATCAATACAAAAAAAAAAACTTGAAAATTAACTAAGTTCTTCATATGTATAAATCCCTTCTAAAAAAAAAAAATTAGAAAACGGCTTAGTGCTGGACCTAAGTATTATAAGAAGTGAGTAAATTGAATAGACATAATAGTACTACTCTTTAATTAATGAAAAAATCTAGTTGCAAACAATTTTGTGCACTAATCTGCGTACTCATTCAATATGATTGATCAGAAAGTACACTTAATTGAAAACAATACTAATTTAAATTTAAAATATGAAAGCAATAATATTAATACGCAGATTAATACACAAAGTTATTTGTACCTAACAAAACTCTTAATTAATATATATTGGTTCAAAGCTGAGTAAGTAGCGTGTCAACAATACAATCGCAGGCGCCGCCCCAACTTCGACTCCTCTCGTCAAGAAATGCGAGGAATTAGCTAGCTAGGATCCTTATAATTAGTGCAACTAGCTAGCACACTTCTAGACGCATATATGCAGGAAATAATGATATGGTTATAAATTTATTCGACGTCGTCAATTAAGGAATTCGTACTATTGTCGATTTGTTTTGGTCCAAGTCCACGCCTACATATATCGTCGTCGACTCGGCACTATCTGAAAATAATTAATAAACTAAATCGAAAAGCCAGATGAGCTAGCCCAAGGCCATTATTATGAGCAGTTGCGTCGTTTTCTTTGGACCAACCTCTCGCATGCATGCACGTGGTAATTTTCTAGGCATGATTAATTTGGATGCATGGATTTGACTCCCCTTAATTGAATGCAGAAATTGTGATTATTCTAACTTATATACAATAGGTTAAAGTTGATGATCTATTGGAGTTATCTGCCAATTAATTCCAATTTCCAAAGAATTAGCAATGCTCTTGCATGTTTCAAACTTCAAACGTACGTCTATGAATAGATAGCTAGCTATTCTCAATTTGGACTTAATAATAATAGATAAGGTTAGCAGGGTTACACTACCAAATTCTAGATGATCCAGCTGGGAGCTTGCTACTAGCAACCTCATTTATAGTCTTAAGAGAACGAGCCACAGAATATGACTATTCGCGATCAATTTTTTTTTTTTTTTTTTTTTTTCTGGCGCCCGTAATATTGAATACAAAAAAGTTAATTTTGTGCATTTTTCATCGTTTCATTTTCAGCAAAGAACAATTCGTCACTGAAATCTACCTCATTTTTGTTGGATTATGTTAAAAATTTCTTCTAATTTGACTTTGACTTTTTTTGAAGTTTCTGTCCAATGTAATCTTTTGTTAATCCCATATTAAAAAGACAAGTAAATTTTTAATAGTTTATAAGTAAATGAGTTTTACAATACATAAGTTGAAATATAGGGTAAACACACAATAATAATATCACCTAAATCCCACGCGCGCACATTGCTCCCAATGCATAGACACTTTAGACGCACTTATGCATTATTGCAAGTGACAGAATTATTTTAATTTAAACGAAATAATATGTTTTTTCATTTTTTTTACAATTATTTCATACCTTTCTGATAGAAACTATTTTATTTAAATTCAAATGAAATAATACAATTGTTGCTATTACATCTGTTTATTATAAGATTAGTGTTCAAAATTTACAATCTGCACACTATATAAACAGTGTTGTATCCTAAGGACAAACTTGCCAGATTCTCTTTTGCATAACTCAATTTTGCGAGTGGGGGAGACAATATTTTTCTAAGAGATAGATTAACAATCGTCTCACTGTTTATTATTTTCAATCTTTGTTTACCATTTTTTTCTAACAATTTTCTCCCGGTGAATGGAGAAGTACTGTATCATTATCATAGAAAGTTGTATATGAGAAAACTCTGCATATTCAGTATGTATTGATAATGTACAAGAAGGACGACCTATTTATAGTGTATGTAATAAACTTGGCATGTATAATAAAGAAATATAATCAATATATACCTAAATACAAAATATTCTAACATATAATATTTACAAAATATTACCATACCTATGTTCAGGCTACCCTTTCTTTGGACCATAACATCATCTCACAATAAAATTTCTTAGACCACAATCGGCTATATATATACATACATATATACATACATACATATATATATATACTAGGTCAAAATAACGTGCAATGCACGTTTGCCTAGTTAGATCAAACAGTTGTTTTACAAAAATAATATATTTTTTTACAAAACTTGTAAAACTAGTTGATGACATGTATAGCTTAGAACACATTGCTTCAACTTTTATACAAATAATATAATTAATAGAATATTACAAAGGAACTTTAATAAACAAATTAACTATTACGATCAGTACTTTAATTCTTGCTAGCACATGTGCAACAAGAATTTGTTTGTTGCCCATCCCTGCCCCAACATAGTACGGTCTAAGGAAAACTGTACCACGGGTTGGGCTCGTGCTTCCTTGCTGCCCCAACATAATTGCTTCTTTTGTGATATCCAGTATTTTCGTGTGTTTTAATTAAATAATTATTTTATTTATTAGTAATATTGGTTCTTTTGTTTTGAATTTAACGTAATTTTTGTTGTATTATTTTGTGATAACTAAATTGTAAAATTTATTTAGACGTGGTTTTTTGATATTAATTATTGTCTAGTATTTAAATTGCTCTCTATTTTAATTTATTTCATTGTTGGGTTTTATTGTTTTATTTTATTAATTTTTAGTTGTAGTGTTTTTATTTGCCCTTTTCTATTTTTTTGTGTATTTTTATTTTATTGGGCCTGTATTTTCGAATAGAGCTTGTTTATAGTGAGTTTTCTCTGTTTTGGGCCCAGTCCGTTTGGCTTGTTTTCAGCCCAACCCTCTAATCCTCAAACGGCGCCGTTTTGGCCAGCCCTAGGGTTTTCTTTTTCTTTTCTTCTTCTCCTGCGCGCCGCTGCTTTCCTTCTTCTTCCTCTTCTCGGTTTCCTCCGTTTTTCTCCATTGAAGGCCTTATCCGTGAGCCTCCTTGCTCGCCTCTGTCTCTCTTCGCCATTCTCTGTCTCTCTCCCTCCCTTCCTCCTAAGCCCCTTCGAGTTTCTGAGGCAATTTCTCTATGCTCAGACCTCTCTCTCTCACGCGAAACCCTAGCCTCTGTGTCTCTCTATTTCAAGCTTCGGCCGCTGTATCTCTCTCACTGTCGTGTCTGTCTCGTCGGCAACCTTTCGCTAAGTCTCTCTATTCTCCCGATCTGTGAGCAATGAATGTAAACATAGTGATCTATGGGCTTTGTTTCGTTTTTTGAATTTTTCTTCGAGGTGTTTGCAGCATCGCATTTCAATCTGTGTTATGTGACTTTTGGTGTATAACATTGTTGTTATTGTTCTGGTTGATTTTTTTTTTTTCTAATTGAAATTACATTTGCTCGCCGCTCTCTCTCCGTCGTTCCCTTAGGATTTCAGGTTCAAGCTTGTGAAAAAGGCCCTTGCATTTCCATTTCTTTTTCCCTCTACCCGTGCTCTCAGAAGAATTTTTGGTTTCATCTTTCTTCATATGCAAATCTGGTTGTGCCGCAGCTCTCCTCCTCCTCCTTTTTCGTCTGGTAATAGCTTGCATTTTAATCTCTATGATCTTGTTACTATTTTGCTGCAAATCCGAGCCTTCTCTTCTCCCCTCTTGCATTATTTTTCATCTGTTTTACTCTCACTGCAGGTCTGTCTGTGAGCTCCATGCTCGCCACTCTCTCTCTCTGTCATTCTCTTTTGGTTTAGTGGAGTTGGTTTATGGCTGAGCAACTGTTGTGGAAAGGGGAAAGGGGCTGAAAGTGGGGAACGGGAGATGGAGTGGAGTGTTGACGTGTTGGGCAAAAGTAAGTTAACAGAGTTAACGGAAGGAAGTGTTTTTTTTTTTGATAAAAACGGAAGGAAGTGTTAGACGTGTTGGGCAAAAGTAAGTTAACAGAAAATTTAACAGGACAAGAAAAAACACTGTAGCAGTTAGATAGACACTTATATATCAGAGATAGATATATATATTTATATATATGGAAAACTCTATTGGTAAGGGCTGCCATATTTTTTTTTTAAAGGAATGGCTGCCATATTTGACTTGCCCACTTTTCCAACTCGTTTTCTTATATATGGACAATATAAAGATAACGTTTCCCTTCAGTCAGCTAGCTAGGACCGATTTGTATTCAGGCTTCAACTAGTTTATTGGATCCGAAGTGACACGAGTGGATTATATATAATAGTTTTCAAGAAAATTTACTGTACAGCAAGCCAGGATCACAATATTCTATAGCAAACCTGTACCAATTTTCCAACACTTCAATTTTATATAGAAGTCATCAATTGCAAGCCATTGACAGACTTTGGTAAATGAAAATATTGTTATCACACCACTCCTATTGTAATCATGGTGCATGGGATACAGCCTGATATTTGTCTCCATATATAGATAAACTAGGTATTGCTTGATTCAGCCTCGAGAGTAACTTGATCATGGGGCGCTACAGCTCCCATATCATCCTTGCGCTTGCTGCTTTCTTCCTTCAAATCTCATTCTTGTGTTGGGGTGCAACCTCAAGTCTTGGCTGCCTAGAAGCAGAGAGACAAGCTCTTCTGGAGTTCAAAGACAGCCTCGTCAATGGCAGCCTGAATCGGCTCTCTTCGTGGAAAGGCAAAGATTGTTGTACATGGGAAGGAATTGGTTGTAACAATGACACCAGAAATGTTATCAAGCTTGACCTCCGCAATCCGGTTCATGCAGATTCGAATGGATACTTCATTGAAGTTTCCAATCAGTTAAAAGCCAAAGCCGTCAACTCATCTTTGTTGGAGTTGAAATATTTGGAGCACTTGGACTTGAGCTGGAACGATTTCATGGGAAGCCCCATTCCCACTTTCTTTGGTTCATTGCAAAGATTACGATATCTTAATCTGTCTAATGCACGCTTCAATGGAGTAGTTCCTGATCAACTCGGTATTCTCTCTAGGCTGCATGATCTTGATCTTAGTAGCGGTCCAAGTGAATATGATTTTCAGCTCTCAGTCCGTAAGCTTCAATGGCTTTCCCGTCTTTCATCTTTGCGACGCCTCGACTTGAGCTGGGTGAATCTTCAGAACGCCTCTGACTTGGTTCAGGTACTCAACAACCTTCCCTTTTTGGTTCATTTACGCTTGTCATCGTGTGGTCTTGGAAATCATGTTGATCTGTTCCATGATTATGTTAATTCCACGTTTCTTGAGCACTTTGATGTTAGTGTAAACAAACTTCAAGGTTCTATCCCTGATATTATTCAGCACATGAGCGCGCTC
Source organism: Cyclocarya paliurus (assembly GCA_029856935.1). Taxonomy (NCBI): domain Eukaryota; kingdom Viridiplantae; phylum Streptophyta; class Magnoliopsida; order Fagales; family Juglandaceae; genus Cyclocarya; species Cyclocarya paliurus. The sequence goes on along the minus strand of CM056946.1, from coordinate 31,286,736 downwards.
AAATTCCTTGATCTTTCAACCAATATACTTGATTCTACAATTCCTCTGTGGTTGGCTGACCTGAAAAGCCTCGTGCATCTCAATCTTGGCTATAATAACTTAAGTGGTGAAATCCCAAATGCTTTGGGAAACCTTGCTCCTCTCCTAGTCCTAGACCTGTCTTTTAATTCGTTTGTGGGAGGCATACCAAGTTCTTTGTGGAATCTTTGTAGCTTGAAAGTGTTAGATTTAACCATGAACAGATTGAATGAAACAATACCAGACCCTTCTAAAGATGCATCTGGATGCATTGGAAGCAGTCTAGAGAAACTGAGTTTGAGATGGAACAAGGTTAGAAGTCCTTTGCCTGATTGGTTTTCGCAGTTTGAGAATCTAAAAATCCTTGATCTTGCAAACAACTCATTCTATGGTCCGATTCCAGCATCATATGGAAGATTGTCCAACTTGAGAATGTTGGATTTTTCTCACAATCATCTAAATGGAACAGTTCCAGAATCTTTTGGGCAACTTTCTTTGCTTGAGAAATTACTCATGTCCACCAATTCCTTGCGAGGAACCATGTCCGAACTCCACTTTGCTAACCTCTCAAGATTAGAAGAATTAGACATTAGTGTCAACTCTCTGGTTCTGAAAGTAAATCCTGTCTGGGTGCCCCCATTTCAACTCAATTACATAAACATGAGGTCTTGCATTATTGGGCCTCAATTTCCTGCTTGGCTTCAAATGCAAAAAAGGATCACCACATTATATCTATCAAACACAAGCATCTCAGATGTTCTGCCTCAGTGGTTTCCCAACCTGAAATTCTCCTATTTGGACCTATCCTTCAACCACATCAGGGGCAGGCTGCCAACATTTTTGAAGCCAGATTCTGTCTACATGAATCTGTACTTGAGTTCAAACAAAATCGAAGGCCCCCTGACAGCTTTTCCTTCTATTCTGAACAGATTGGATCTCACTGACAACTTAATATCAGGTCCAATTCCACAAGATATAGGCAACATGACACCTACATTGGACAATTTACTCCTCTCTGGCAATCAAATAACTGGTTCTATTCCAGAGTCATTGTGCAAAATAAATACCCTGCGAGTTCTTGATCTCTCAAAAAACAGGCTATATGGTGATATCCCAGATTGCTGGAGCGATTTCAAGATTTTGGTTGTTCTAGATTTTTCAGCCAACAATTTTTCTGGGGTCATCCCAGTCTCATTAGGGAATGCAACATCATTGCAGTCTTTGCACTTGAGCAATAACACTCTCCAGGGAGAGCTGCCATCATCCTTGAGAAATTGTACAAGCATGGTTATTTTAGACTCCGGTGAAAATGGATTATCTGGAAATATACCTAGATGGATTGGAGAGAACATGTTGAGCCTTGAAATTCTTCGCCTACGATCAAATAAGTTTGATGGCACCATTCCTTTAGAAATCTGCCGCCTCGCTGAGCTTCAGGTACTTGACCTCGCGCACAATAATCTATCCGGAACAATTCCTACTTGTTTTGGCAATTTAAGGGGCATGACAACAGGGGTCAGGACAAGTGATATTGGCATCTATTTATGGTCAACTACGTATGGAGAAAACATGGTTCAGTTCATGAAAGGGAGACAACTCGAGTACACCAAGACGCTGAAGTACCTAATTAACATGGATCTCTCGAGTAATACACTGATGGGAACCATCCCAGTAGAGTTAGCAATCCTTTTACGACTACGTGGCTTGAACTTGTCCAATAATCAGTTGACAGGGAATATGCTCGCCATGATTGGCAACATAAGATCATTAGAATCTCTGGACTTGTCTAGAAACCAGCTTTCTGGCTCAATTCCACCAAGCATGTCTGCCCTGACTTCTCTAAGCCATTTGAACTTGTCCTACAACGACCTGTCAGGAAGAATCCCATCAGGCAATCAGCTGCAAACCCTGGATGATCCTTCCATTTACATTGGAAACTCTGGACTCTGTGGCTTTCCGTTACCAAAGTGTGCAAGCGATGAGCCACCACCTCCATCTCCCAAAGAAGTTGAAGATGAAAGAAATGGATCTGAAAAGAAATGGTTTTACATCTCTATGTCTGCAGGGTACGTGACTGGGTTATGGGGAGTTCTTGGTGTCATGCTGTATAAGAAGAATTGGAGAGATGCATATTTCAACTTTGTGGACGATGTCAAAGAGAAGACAATCTCAGCATTTAGAAAAAAGGGAGCCACACCAAGTAGAAGGTCCATGAGCAACCACATGGAATGGAGCTGGTAAGCAATTGTATTTACCTGCAGTTCATAGGAGGCTGCACTCTTTCATCCTTTCTATATTTGCACCAGTGATGATATCCCTCATTTCTTTGTCAATGATCATTTCTTAGAAGCACATCTGTAATCGGCCCGATCTCATAGTTCTTGCATTTTGATGTATAGGTAAGCATTCAGGATGAAGATCCAGGGTGAAGTATTGGAGAACAGGTATCATCCATTAATGAGGTAGTAGCCTCTGTGCTGAAATTCTATGTAAACCGAAATTCAAAATTATCAAATAAAGAATCAGCTTCATGCGTGATCAATACGTTGTCTGTAAGCATCATGATTCATTCTTATCAAGAAGGGAGAAACAGAATGAAACTGAAGTTATGTTATTAAAAAAAAAACTCCCTCTCAAAACGATTTTGAGGTTAATACGTTGCTTGCAGACTGCACTTGGGAATTTGTGATTGTGCCAAACTAGACGAGAGAGATACATTTTTGCCTCTGAGCTAGCATAGCAGCGTGACGCCTTAACTGACAAAAGCATTGAGACAGAAGAATTGAAGTATGGAGTTTGAAAAGCTTTAGATATTAACAAAATCATACGACTATGCGTTCTTCTGAGAATGTTCAAACTCTTCTAATTTTGGTGGAAAGAATGTATCACGTGGAAGACCTCCAAAAGGACATAATCATTCAAGTCAATTCAGATGAGCTACTAATCTTTCTTTACGCTATCTAGGTCTACAGGAAGACGGTGTCTCGATAAAACACAAATATTATCCTAATCACAGGCTAAAAACTCATGTTTTTAACCTATTACAGACTAATATCTATATATATTTATATATATAAAGTTATTACAGCTAATTATGTTTTAGCGTCGAATAAAATCAAAGAACGGAGAATCCCAACATAATCATTTAAAAAAAATTAAATAAATACGAGATTTATATAAAAAAAAATTATTTATTTTAAAAATAGATCTCATTACTGTTGCACAACTAGTTACTCTAAAGATAGAAATGCCGTTCGATGTAGAAAGATCACTGATACTCAACAAAAGAGCAAAAGCAGTAGCGCACTGGATCCCAACCCATACACAGCTCCCTAAAACCTCAGGAGGTTCCTCCGCCATGGCTACACAGCCTACACCAGTTACACTACCATACCAGACTACCAGTTCACCAGCTTGCATCAACCCTACACCCCCGAAATGCCACCCACAAAAACCGCTGACCCGCAGCGAATTTACTGAAAAATTAAATTGAAACAAAGAGTGGAAAGAAACATGCTTAGAAGAAGACTCGCTTCCCTCGTCTCCTCCTCAATCCTAATACCTTCATTACGCACCAAAACCATTCCCCAACCCCAGTCCCTGCAGTTCGTACAGAGACCTCTGCGTATTTCTAGTGTTAACCATAATGGGCATCTGGGTTTTGACGGTTTTAGGGCTTACAGCCTTCTGAGCCTGAACGATCTGAGGGATAAGGTGCCCAGGAAGCAGAAGACGAGGAAGGGCCGAGGGATTGCGTCCGGGAAGGGCAAGACTGCTGGGAGGGGTCACAAGGGCCAGAAGGCGAGAGGGTCTGGGAAGCTCGGATTTGAAGGGGGTCAGACCCCGCTTCGCCGGCGGTTGCCTAAGCGTGGCTTCAAGAACCCATTTAGCCTTACTTTTCAGGTACATTTGGAGTATTTGTTTTGTTTGTTTTAGTTTTCTTTTAACGTTTGTTTGGTCGCTGGGAAAGAGGAGTAATGTGAGGAGAAATGGAATTTTCGGTGTGTTTAATGATTTCTCTGTAAGGTAATACTTTTTTTTGTGTGTTGGGGGGGGGGGGGGGGTTTGATAGTAAATCACCTTCATTGATATTTGGGTTGAAAGTACGATGGAGCAGGTAGTAAGTTGAGCTTTTTTTCTTCTTTTTCCATAAGATGATCGGACATTATGGTTGTCTTTCTGAGAAAATGGTGGGAAAGCGAGGACAATTGGAAAACTAGCCTTTTTTTTCCTTATAGTTTTGTCTCTTTTTGTGGATTTGAGATTTGTATTAATGATGGCTTTGGAATTGAACGAAAGATGAAAGTGAAAGAAGAAAACAGAAATGAGTGTAGTTGTTGCCTTTCTTTTTCTCTGTCTTTAAGCTCTATCATTGAATTCGTATGCGAATTTTCAGTTTAAAAATGAAAAATAATGAATGTAGATCCAGCTCAGGGTTGGTGAACTGAAATCCTGATTTGCGGATACTGATTCTTAAATTAAAGGGAGTGCTCTTGATTTAGTAAATATCACTTATTCTAGTGTTTTTCAGTGGTAGCATACAGTTGGTTGAAAATTTAGTATATGGCATCTTGAGCATTGCTAGTCTATGATATTGAAATTTTCAATATCACACATGCAAACAGATGAAAATGTTATGACATATGGGAGCAGTACCACTAAAACTTTTTATCTTTTACTTATAAAAAAAAAAAAAAAAAGTACCACTAAAACTTTTGGTGGTAACAAGTTTTTTTTTTTAATAAGTAAGAATGAAATTTTATTGAAGACCTAGTTACAAATTAAGAACTGGGAAAAGATGCAAGAAAATCATGAACACTAGTCCCATTGAATACAATAGCCAAAGCCCAAAGAAATAAGGTGTGGAAAAAGAATCAGTTTGTCCAAAGAGTGTTCTCAATTTTCAAAGCTTTTCCCGTTCCTTTTAAGCCGAATGCATCACATGAGACATAAAGGGCCAAAGGCATCAAATTCCATACATAAGCAAAATGAGAATTACCCTGAAGAACTCTCCAACACTTCCTTAGGTTTTCAATGGTCCGGATTTTCCCAAGAGAGGCCGTCCAACCAAAGAAAGCAACCTTGGAAGGAACTTTACTCCAAATGCACTTCCAAGAAAAGAATTATGATACTTAAGCAAGTTATTTGTTGAAAACATGGGAAATAGCCTTTTTTAACTTACTACCATTGGAATATGTTAATCTAACTGGAGTCCTCACATCAGTTTCTCATTCCTTCTCTTGGGTGTGTGTAACGGAAATAAATATGACCTGTGTACTTGGGCTATGCCTTGCATTTTTAACAATATTATTGATTATTTATATAAAATAGATTGGTTACTTTTTCCATTTTAGTTGATAAAAAAAAAGTGATCAAAGTGAACGCTCAAATCCAGCATTTTAATAGCCATGTTTGTTATCAGTCAGTATTTTAATAGTCATTTTGAATATGGTATCATTGTATACAATACCACTCTTTCCTTCCTCACAGAAATTCACATGCTGGAAACTCCTTGTTGAGAGCCTGTGCACCCCCGGGATTAGTCGGGACTTTGTTCTCAGACTCATGGTGCCAATAAAAAAAAAGGAAAGAAAAGAAATTCACATGACTGATACTTGTACCCCTTTCAGCATTAGAATCTTCTTTGTAAATTCCATTTTCTTAGTTTTGGAGTTTTTGGAATGCCAGATGTTTTGGTAAGCATAAGAACAATGTGCTATAAGACAGGATTCGGCTTGGCCTGCCGTGATGCTTTTGGTTTGAGCATGACATTTGAACGTAAACTTCTCTCTGGCTAGTAGAAAACAGAATCTTGCTAATAGTGATGATGATAATGGTAATGGTCTCAATGTTCAAGGAATCTACATGTGGAGCCTAGGGGCCATTATCAACTTCTCCTTTCCTGTATTATATAGAATAAGTTGATTTATTTTGATCTTTCTCTTTGAAAAGAGGGATACAGTAGTGTTTCTTTCAATTCACTTCCTGATAGCTGATTGTGTATAAATGCCAATCTTACAAATCTATATTTTTTTGGGCAGCCAGTAGGGTTGGGGAAAATTGCCAAACTCATAAATTCGGGGAAAATAGATTCTTCTGAATTAATTACAATGAAAACACTCAAGGTACAGCGACTTCTTCTAGTTTTGAACCATTCTTTTCATTCTCTCTTGCTCATTCTGGCTACCACTATTACAATAGGATACAGGGGCAATAGGGAAGCAGATAAAAGATGGAGTAAGATTGATGGGGCGTGGTGCTGAACAAATAAATTGGCCAATTCATCTGGAGGTATTTCTTTATTTCAGGATTTCTTCTTTGTATACCCCGACTATGCATTTTCTGTTATATGGCATACAGTTGGTGTTTTTCAGTGGTAGCATACAGTTGGTTGAAAATTTAGTATATGGCATCTTGAGCATTGCTAGTCTATGATATTGAAATTTTCAATATCACACATGCAAACAGATGAAAATGTTATGACATATGGGAGCAGTACCACTAAAACTTTTTATCTTTTACTTATAAAAAAAAAAAAAAAAAGTACCACTAAAACTTTTGGTGGTAACAAGTTTTTTTTTTTAATAAGTAAGAATGAAATTTTATTGAAGACCTAGTTACAAATTAAGAACTGGGAAAAGATGCAAGAAAATCATGAACACTAGTCCCATTGAATACAATAGCCAAAGCCCAAAGAAATAAGGTGTGGAAAAAGAATCAGTTTGTCCAAAGAGTGTTCTCAATTTTCAAAGCTTTTCCCGTTCCTTTTAAGCCGAATGCATCACATGAGACATAAAGGGCCAAAGGCATCAAATTCCATACATAAGCAAAATGAGAATTACCCTGAAGAACTCTCCAACACTTCCTTAGGTTTTCAATGGTCCGGATTTTCCCAAGAGAGGCCGTCCAACCAAAGAAAGCAACCTTGGAAGGAACTTTACTCCAAATGCACTTCCAAGAAAAGAATTATGATACTTAAGCAAGTTATTTGTTGAAAACATGGGAAATAGCCTTTTTTAACTTACTACCATTGGAATATGTTAATCTAACTGGAGTCCTCACATCAGTTTCTCATTCCTTCTCTTGGGTGTGTGTAACGGAAATAAATATGACCTGTGTACTTGGGCTATGCCTTGCATTTTTAACAATATTATTGATTATTTATATAAAATAGATTGGTTACTTTTTCCATTTTAGTTGATAAAAAAAAAGTGATCAAAGTGAACGCTCAAATCCAGCATTTTAATAGCCATGTTTGTTATCAGTCAGTATTTTAATAGTCATTTTGAATATGGTATCATTGTATACAATACCACTCTTTCCTTCCTCACAGAAATTCACATGCTGGAAACTCCTTGTTGAGAGCCTGTGCACCCCCGGGATTAGTCGGGACTTTGTTCTCAGACTCATGGTGCCAATAAAAAAAAAGGAAAGAAAAGAAATTCACATGACTGATACTTGTACCCCTTTCAGCATTAGAATCTTCTTTGTAAATTCCATTTTCTTAGTTTTGGAGTTTTTGGAATGCCAGATGTTTTGGTAAGCATAAGAACAATGTGCTATAAGACAGGATTCGGCTTGGCCTGCCGTGATGCTTTTGGTTTGAGCATGACATTTGAACGTAAACTTCTCTCTGGCTAGTAGAAAACAGAATCTTGCTAATAGTGATGATGATAATGGTAATGGTCTCAATGTTCAAGGAATCTACATGTGGAGCCTAGGGGCCATTATCAACTTCTCCTTTCCTGTATTATATAGAATAAGTTGATTTATTTTGATCTTTCTCTTTGAAAAGAGGGATACAGTAGTGTTTCTTTCAATTCACTTCCTGATAGCTGATTGTGTATAAATGCCAATCTTACAAATCTATATTTTTTTGGGCAGCCAGTAGGGTTGGGGAAAATTGCCAAACTCATAAATTCGGGGAAAATAGATTCTTCTGAATTAATTACAATGAAAACACTCAAGGTACAGCGACTTCTTCTAGTTTTGAACCATTCTTTTCATTCTCTCTTGCTCATTCTGGCTACCACTATTACAATAGGATACAGGGGCAATAGGGAAGCAGATAAAAGATGGAGTAAGATTGATGGGGCGTGGTGCTGAACAAATAAATTGGCCAATTCATCTGGAGGTATTTCTTTATTTCAGGATTTCTTCTTTGTATACCCCGACTATGCATTTTCTGTTATATGGCTGAGGCATCATTGTTGATTTGCTCTTCATTGGTTGATCTGCTGTCATTTGATGTTGCTTTTGTTCGTTGGATGATGCCGATATCGACCTGATAGGATGACATCACGGTGTAGAAATAGATGGTTTCATTGCATTTGCATTGTGTTTGGAGAATCATATATCAATTTTTTTTTTCCATATAATTCTCTTTTTCAAATTTGAAAGGACTAGTTATCCCTTGGGGTGGGCTTGGAGTGAGCGACTTTAGACATCTTGGGTTTAACTTGCATTTGGAGTTCCCTGGATTATATTATATAACATTCTGATGGGTGAGGTTGTGCATCCAGGGGTTACACCCAAGGGGTAGGTCTAAAGGGTCCTGCCTTATTTTATTTTTAGGTATTTGTTTGTGTAAAAGTTCGCAAGCAGGAGTGTTGGCGACTGTTGGGGTTTACCATAATTTCTTTTGTGTTACGATTTTCCAACAAGACATCACATGCTCAAGTTGGGTAACCGTTTTGTAGTTCATTAGGGTATCTTTATGTGTGCGTGTGTGCGCACACAAGTTTGTCAAGAAATTATAAACACCGGTGCATTTTATCCTGCATTTTGTGTTAAATCTCTTGTAGAGCACTCTGCATGGAATCCAAAATCATACTTACGTATGAAGTTCACAGGTCTCAAGGGTCACTGTTAGGGCAAAGGACGCAGTTGAAGCTGCCGGTGGGTCTGTCAGAAGAGTTTATTACAACAAATTGGGCTTCCGAGCACTGCTCAAGCCTGAGTGGTTTGAAAAGAAGGGCAGGTTGTTGCCAAGAGCAGCTAGGCCTCCGCCGAAACAAAGGGATAAAGTTGATAGCATTGGCCGATTGCCTGCCCCAACCAAACCTATACCGTTTTCAGTTGACGAGGAGATAACCTCCAGTTCATCTGCATAATAAACCAACCAAAGTTTGTTGGCTCATTTGAGAATTTGTATTTTGATGCTGAGAAATTATGTTAGCTAATTTGTTCTTGGGTTTTGCTATTCATCCTCCCCACACTCCACACTCCACATTTTTTAATATTTTTTAATATTTTTTTTAATTTTTTTTTGAATTTATTTTTTTTAAACTATTTATAATTTTTTATTTACTATTCATATAAAAATATATTTGATAAAAAAAATTAAAAAAAAATGGAGTGTGGAGTGTGGTGTGAATAGTAGGAGGTTGAGTAGATTTTTTCTTTGTTCTTGTCGGATTTTAGATGGAGTCCTTTTTGAGTCTTTGCACAGGGCTAGCTTTTGCTCTGCAAACCAAATTCTGATCGAAGACAGGGCAAATATTTTTTAAGCAAATCAACAAAGCCAAGGAAGCTTGTACTCTGGATTGTCCGTTATACTGCTCTAACCTGAACCATTACAAGTTTAAGGATGATAAACTTGATAAATATTGCTTATGTAAAGAAAGCATTGGGGCTTTTTTGTTTTGTAGGGTTTTACCATGAGCCCTTCTAGAAATTCTCATACATCTCTAAGTTTATGCTTGGATAGTAAGATGAGAATTTTTAGTTTTAGATGAAAGTTTAAAATATTATTTTTTAATAGTATTATTGTTTTGGGATTTGAAAAAGTTGAATTGGGATTTGAAAAAGTTGAATTATTTATTATATTTTATGTATGAATTTGAAAAAATTATAATGATAAGATGAAATAAGATGAGAATTTTATATCTCATCTTAGTTACCAAACTAAAAGTATTCTCATTGACTTGACTAAATATATCTTCGAAATTTAGCTAATATCACATTTTTTTATATTTGTCTATTCTATTTAGATTCAATTTTCACATTGGATTAGCCATTCACTCTTTATATAATAAAAAAAATATTATTAAATTAATAATTTTTTATTTAATTTATTTGTACCATATTTTGTAATTCTGCCAATTTAATATTAATAATAATTATATTCTAATTAAATTAATATTAAAAAAATTATATTTTCAAAAGTCATTTAATACTAATAACCAAAAATTGAGATTAAACTTATCTAAATTTCTGTCTAAATTTCTTATTCACTAACCATATATCTAGCAACATACCCATTTCAATGTCAATAAAAAATCTACACCTACATAAACACCTATAAGTGGTTGGAGTGAGAAATTAGTATTTTAATGTTTGGTGAATCAATTGTGTTTTTCTATTTTTGGCCAATTACTGTAGCAGAAATCCAAATTATTTTAAAAATGCTCAATCCAATGTGGGGTCTTTTTAACACAAATTATCTAAATTTTAGCTATGTTTCAACTTTGGTCAAGCCAATGAGGATACTCTAAAAGCTTGAACCCAAGCTGAAGAGGGGTTTGGAAATGGCAGTGCTAGTGTGCCGCCCAACATTGACCACTGGGCGTGCCCACAAGTACAAATCTCACTTTTTTTTTCTTTTTTTTAACATATTTAAATATTTTTAAAAAATAAAAAAAATGCATCAATACACTAATAGTCACTTCTTTAATAAGTAAGTAAAAGAATAAATAAATAAATGCATGAGCGGTCAAAATGAAGAGACAAAGTGAGACGGTTTGGTTACATAATATCAAACTATTGCATCGTATTTTATCTGATATAATTATTACAATTTTCTCAAAATCTCACACAAAATATAATAAATAATTCAAATTTTTTAAATCTTAAAACAAAAATTATATTATAATAATATTTTATTTAACTTTTAACAAAACATCGTATATCATTTCATTTGAACTGCATAACCAAACAAATTATTATTTTTTCTTCCCAACTTAAGGAAATGTTTGGATGTTAAAAGTGCTTGAAAATAATTGAGAATTTATTTGAGACTAGCTGCCTGAAATGAAAGAAAAAAAATTCAATAAAAACTTTTTTAAGAATAAATATTATATTGAAGTTTGTGAAATTGAATAAGTAACGTTAAAAAATTGTTAGAATATAATTTGTTAATCTTATTTTTATTTTAAAGTTTGTAAAAATTGTATTGATTTTTACATTTGATTAATATTTTAAAGTTTATATTTGAAAAAAATTATTTATTATTTATTTTTATATTTTAGTGATGTTTAAGAGAAATTTTATAGTTAACATGAATTTACAAAAATTGCAAGACTAGTGTAAGGATCGGAGGAGCATCCGATAAATTTCAGGATATGTTTAAGAATATAATTGTTTTTAAATTATTTTATTATTATTTATTAATAATTTATTATTATTCATAACCTATTTTACATAGAGATATTTTTAAGTTTTTAACATTGAAAATGAGTTTTAGATTATCTTTAGATAGTGAGGTGATTTCAGATAATATATAAATAATAATAAAAAATAGTAAAAAATTAATAATAAAATATTAAATTATAATAATAAATTATAAAAAAAATCAAATAATAATAGAGTAATCTCACTATACAGCCTAACTAATCCGTACGAGGATGGTTCAAATTATATCACGCAATAAATACTGAAAAACAAAAGCAGTACTGAAGAGCGTTCGCAGCTGGCCCTGTAACACTGTTTTTTTATAATTCGAGGCTGATTTTACGATTTAGGTTAAAATTTATCATACATCTGAATTTTTATTTTAAGTAAAAGTGTTTAAGAAATGAATAATAGTTCTTTAAATATAGAGAATCATTACTTATTTTTTAAATAATTTTTTTTATCAATATTTTATTTTAATAAATAAAATAAAATTTTCTTCCAATCACTTATATTTTCTCTTATACTTATATTTATTATAATTTAAAAATAATTTTAATAATTACTAAAATATAAAATAATTAATTTTAAAAATATTATCATACTTGTAAAAAAATAATTTAAATTTTTTGTTTAAAATATTTATTAGAGTAATAGTTTAAAATATAAGAAAAAATATTGAATAATTAAATTTGTAAATAGAAGTGAGAGAAAAAAATAATAAAAAAATAAGAAAATTTATTTTAATAGAATAAAGAAATGATGGAGAATTAGATGTAAGATATTTTTAAAAAATAAATTAAATTTAAAAAAATATTTAAAAATTATAATTTTTAATTAAATTATAAAAAAATTTATGAAAAATTGTATCTAAATGCTCAGCCGACCGATAAAACGGTGGATTGCATGTGAAGCTTCCCCAGGGCGGCAGGGCCAATAACGTATTACAACGTATTAACGTTACTCTCTCTTAGCTCGCACGGCTGTCATATAAACCCTCCATTTCCCAAATGACACTTCTCTCTCTCTCTCTCTTTCGGTTCAGGTGTGGTCTCTCGGGTCTCTTCCAAAGTTTCCTATTATTTGCTCTGATTTTTCTTGGGTTTTAGGGGTTTTGTTTCAATGTTTATGGCTTGTCTCTTGAGGTTTTAGTTTCCCTGCTAAACCTTAGCTGTTAATTTCTACTCATTTTGTATGCTAGGGTTTTCTTGGTTTTATTTTTTTCGTTTTTGTTTGTGGGCTTACAATCTGGGTTTACTCTGTTAATAACAAAATTTGATTTTTTATTTTTATTTTTCCTTTCCATTGTTTCGTTTGAAGGTCGTATTTGCAGCAGTTGGGTCATTTCAGAGTAGTTATCTGATATATATCCCTACGCGTTAAGAGACTCTGATTTCTCATCGATTTGGTGAAAGTTTATCGCATCGTTTGTCTGTTTTCCTTAATTTGATATTTTTCGTCGGGGGTTTTAGACGTTTTCAGGATATTCTTAAAATCTACTAGAGCTCTGTCCCACGTTAATCTTATCTGGGGTTCCTTTGGAAAAAAATATTATTTGGTTGATTTGTGTTCTTACTTTTTCCCATCAAACAATTCAAACAAAAGTCTAACACTGCTACTGTCTTCCACCAAAACAATCAACCGACAATAATTAGAATGTGACTAGAATGAAACTTTACACAAAAATAAGGAAAAAATTAAACGGTCGAGTCCAATGCCAAAACAAGATCATCCACAAGAGCCTCCCCCAATTCTTGTAACCAATATAATCAAATTGGTGTAGTTTTGGTTTCATGAATTGGGGGAGGCTCGGCATTGGGCTTTTCATGTTTTTTTTTTCTCTTTCGTGTAAAGCCTCTTGCATTCTATTTAGAGTTAGAATTGTTTTGGTGGAAGACAGTACTGTGGGACTTCTTTATGAATTATTTAATGGGAAAAAAATCGCTGCTGCCTCTGGGGTTTCGATTTCATCCAACCGATGTTGAGCTGGTTATGTACTCTAAAGTGGAAAATAATGGGGAAGCCATTGCAGAGGTTGATATCTACAAGTTTGCCCCATGGGATCTTCCAGGTACATGGGAAGAGTCTTACACATACATGCTTTTGTTTGCATGATGAACGTATTTTCCTTTTGGGGTGTTTCTTACTGTAGTTTGCCTCTTCCTTCATCAGATAGACCAAGCTTGAGAAGTTGTGATCTTAAATGGTACTTATTTTGCCCAGTGGAGAAAAAACAATACTCAAATGGGGCTAGAATGAATCGCGCAACTGAAGTTGGGTACTGGAAAATGATCGGAAAGGATAGGCCTGTTCATCGCAATAAAGAGTTGGTTGGTTTGATAAAAACTTTGATTTTTCCCAGTGGAAAAGCACTACAAGGGAACGAACGAATTGGGTTATGCATGAGTATAGACTGGAAGATAAGAATATGGCTCATAAAGGAGTTATTCAAGTAATGCTTGGTTATTTATGACTTATACTCGTTTCTTTGATCAAAATTACACACACACACACCTGTATGTGTGTGGTTATACTTCAGAGCCACATTTTTTTTACAAACCAAAGTTATATCTGATACGCACCCATGCACATAACCACACGCACATGTGCACATGGAATTTCCGTCCTACTTAGTTGTTTTAGGCATGCTTCAGAATTGGAAACTACCTTTTTTTGGTTGAGGATTAATTACTTGTCAGTTTAATGCCAAGTTGTCTATTCCTTTTTCATCTTAATTGAAATTACCTTGGTTTTGGATTTGGAATTGACAAAAGGAACTATTTCTAGCCTCTTGTTTTTCAATTGCCTGAATGCTATTTTTTTGATAGATTAAAAAGGATAAAATGTTGTCCTATCTGCTTGGATGCTGCAACTACAGATAATTTTGTTTTTCTCTGCATCATTCAGTCCATTCATTTTGTTTTTTATAAGTATCATTCAGTCCATTCATTGTGAATGGTTGGGAGACATAACACAGCTAGTTGAAAACCATTATCTCTACTTAAAGGTGGTTCTTGTCGATTGAATTTTTTGTTCTGTGGAACCCATCTTAATATTGATATGCAGTTAGGGATGTTTGGAAAGTTTTTCATCTTATCCCATCTCATTTTCTTCTCAAGCAACATTCAAACATAAACACATTCAAAGTAATTATTACAACTTTTTCAAACTAATCATTACAATTTTCCCAAACTTTCAAATAAAAAACAAAAAACAATTTAACTTTTTAAACTCATAAAATAAAAATAAAAATAAAAATAATATTAAATATTATATTCTAACAATATTTTAATTTATAATATTTTTTATTCAACTTTTATTCTCTCATTTTCCAAAACCCAATAAATATTTAATTCAAACTATCTCACTACTATTCACAAACCATTTTACTACCATTCACAAAATTCTCATCTCATCTCATTCCCTAAGCATCCCCGTGTTCCATCCCGTATTATCTATTAACCTTTCCTTTAGAATTCTTGTTCACCAATGAAAAATAGTCTTAACTACCCTTTTACCATCTGAAAATAAAAATGGAGCAACAAATACAATAAAGAAATAATTACATCTTGTCTTTACCAATATGAAAAAAATAAAACTAGATAGGAGTCATATTAGTTATCTTTTGAATCTTTTGGTGGTGCACTGGTGCTTTTGGTCACTGCCTAGACGTTATTTCTAGTTGCTTTTCCTGCATATACAAAACTGATTAATGGTGTTATGGTGCCTATATTTGAATTCATTCTTGTGATGATTTTTGTCTGTAGAACACGCATGTGCTTTTTATGATTTTCCAGAAGGATGGCCTAGGCCCTAGGAATGGTGCCCAATACGGCGCACCATTTAAGTAGGAAGATTGGAATG
Source organism: Cyclocarya paliurus (assembly GCA_029856935.1). Lineage (NCBI taxonomy): Eukaryota > Viridiplantae > Streptophyta > Magnoliopsida > Fagales > Juglandaceae > Cyclocarya > Cyclocarya paliurus. Next base: position 31,271,463 of record CM056946.1, on the reverse strand, counting down.
ACGACAATGAAGTCAACTGTGTAGAATCTGGCCCTTCTCTATGTTTTTCTACACCAACCTGTGTGCTGCCTAGTGACTGTAACAGTTCAGCTATCACGTGCAACCTTTTTTGGATAGCATTTTTCCTGAGTCATGTTTGCCTCAAACTATGGCATCTGATAGCAAGGGTCTTCCAGCAGTTCCCACTAATGACATTGTTTTAGAGGAGTTGTATATAGTTCTTGGTGATGGTGATATTCTTCCAGCAGGGCATGCTAATATTGGTGATAATGTCTTATCGATCAAAAAATATTGGTTATAATGTCCTTTCAAGGCTTGCTTCCTTTATGGAAGACGACACTTTGAACTCGAATGAAGATGACAAAAATAAGGTGGGTGATATTCTTCCAGCAGTGATTACTACTAAAGGGGATGATGCCCTTTCAATGCTCGCTTCCTTTACGGAAAACAGCACTTTGATCTAGAATGAAGATGACAAAAATAAGGTGCGTAAACTTCTTTGCCATTTTTTTCCTTGCGTTTTTCATCTAGTGTGACATTTTTAAAGCATGACTAGTCCTTTTGGAGTATAGGTTCAGATGTGGCTTGGGATTTCATTGGGGCGTTACAAATAGTATCTAATTCAGGTTTCAATCCTAGGACTTGTGAGTTCGGGGACATCTGATAAAATTGAAACAATACAGAGAAGATTAGCATGGTCCCTATGCAAGGATGACATGCACAAATTGAGAAATGGTATCAAAGCTTATCCCAATAAAAAATGTGGGACTTGAGTCATGCTACCTACGGCGGAATGTCCCGACGAGGCTGCCAAGAATATAAAGGAGGAAGATTGTGGTACCCTATATTGATTGATAAGTGATTAAAGTAGGTGGTGCATGGGATTTCACATTGCTTGAGAATGAGAAGTTCTTTGTATAATGGTTCCAATGAGACTCTAATTATACCATTGATTAGTTCTTTTGGAATATATAACCTAGATGTGGCTTCGCCTTCCATTGAGGTGTTACACATGGTTATGGAGTAAATGATGCAGCTGTGCTTCATTTTGATGGATTTGATATTTTCAGACTTGGGAGATCTAGGAAACACTGGGACCGATGGAAAATGTATACAGCTTCTTCAATTGTGGGAAGCTTATTTTCCTCTGGACTTTAGTTTTAATAAATCTGCTCTGGATCAGCCGCTGAATTTTCCCATACTTCCCCCGTAAGATTGTCAGTATAATTATTGTACAACAGTGTATTTTGTATTGATCCAATTTTGTTCTACTGTGAAATCTGATCGGTTGAAACTTGTCATATTCTAGGATTGTTGGTGGCATTGAGTTTTGATTAACTTCTGTATTCATTCATTTGAGTTGCAGTCGGTAAGCAAGCCCTGCCAGCTTGTATTTCTTTGGATTATGTTCTGTAAAACATAATTGTAATTTTATGTTTTAACAACTGCACAAGTTTTCAGGGACTCTGTTGTAAATAAAATCATTTGTAGCTATAACCGACCCAACTACAGTAGTGATTTTGGTTTCCTGGAATATGGTGGCCAATTGGAACACAACTAAAAAGAGAAAATCCCCCAAGATGAGCTGTGGTTTTTCTGAACAGCAACATGCCTTATGCCGGCAATTGGAGTATCATTTGCCTTTAAAAAGAGACTGATTACATGGATGCATGCATTCCCAATTCCCATATTTCCACCCAGTCTACTCTTCGGTCTATTTATTGCATTCTTTCTTACTGTACTACTTGTTTAAAAAGGGAAAAAGTCAAAAGAGTATTGTTATATTTACAAAAGAATTACACAATTTAATTTTACAAATTGATGTAGTTTAGCTAATCTTTTAGATCTATTTTATAATAAAAGTAATTTTACAATTTTATGAACAACATCATGCCATATCAGTTTGTGAGATTATTTTTGTGTAATTTCTTTATAGTTAAAGTATTTTCTAAAACCGAATACAAAAACAAAAGGCTTGTTTTGGATTGCTTACTTACGAATGGCTGGTGGGATCATTTCAGTGGTGACTTCATTAATAGCACCTACAATTTTTAAGTGTTATTAGAATAGTGAGTTGAAATAAAAGTTGAAAGTTTAATAAAATATTATTATTATTTTGAGATTTGAAAAAGTTAAATTGTTTATTATATTTTATGTAGAGATTTTAAAAAATTATAATGATAAAATGAGATAAAATACTTCTTATATCTAAACGAGATCTTAAAAAAAGGAAGGGACAATATAGTCAAACTTCTACGATTGGTTTGAAGTTAATCTTTATCTCTTGTGTATTAAAAGATGATTTCTATGAAACTTAAAAAATAAATGAAATTTGATGCCCATCTTCTTTGCTTGTCGGTATCCATTGTTTCCTAATTTTTATAATCATGGAGATTTGGAGTTGCATCAGTTTTTCCTCCTCGGAAGAATATGATATTTCCCATCACTCTCGTTGGTTCTTTTTTAAAATACCTAGAATCGGTCGACTCACTTTTTTGTCTCCAAGGGGAATTTTTTTTAGAAGTGATTTTTGGAGTAATATGTAAGTATTATTACATAATATCTTTAAAAAAAAAAAAATAAGCAATGTATATAAAAAATTAATTAATTTTTTAATAATAGACTATTATTTTTCAAAACGATTGCACATTCCACAACTACATATAATATTACTCTCTTTTTTGTCCTACTTACCTGTCGATTTCAACAAATGGATATTTTTTATGGGCAGGTTTTTATTTTTAGTGTAACTAAAAAAGAATATAAAGGTTTCTTTTTTAAAATTGTTATTTTTTGTATGCAGTTATTTCTCAAGTTTATCTCAAATGACCAAAAAAATAAAAAAACCTCTCACCTAGATTTAAATAAATTAATTAATACTCAAAGAAAAACCCTTCTTTGGGCGATTACTGAAGTTAGAGGCTGTCCTACTAATAAAAAATATATATATATAAGAAAAATATATCTTGAAATTTCGGTAAATATTGAAAATTTTTATATGTATCTTTTTATTGAATTTTGTAAGAACGGATAAGTAAAATGACAAATTGTTTTGGATTAAAATTTTCTTGAGATGAATTTTATGTTGGGAAAAGTGAATATATAGAATTGAAATTTGATTGGATAAATTTATGATAGATATTTTTTTAATAAAAAAAAAACTTCATGAATGTTTTTATGACACAGCCCATTTGTCATTTGGGTAATGATTCATGAACGCAACCAAAGCTTCCCTGTGGCTGAGTGTCTGAGACAGCCGGTGCCTTTATAAAAACTTCCTCCTCCACCTTCAAAGTTCGAAGTTTCATCTCTGTGTAACCTAAACTCTCAAAACTCTAAATTGCTGCGCTCTGTGAGACTCGACTTTGAGTTCAGAGAGAGAATGGCCACGAGTGCAATGGATTTGACGCTTACCAACCCACTGTCTTCTTTTGCCTCGAAGGGTCAATTAAATTGTTCTCCAAAAGCTAGGGCTTTCACGGTCAGATGTTCCGTCCCTCTCTCATCAGACGGTGCCGCTCTCGGTATGCCAACGTTTTCTACTCCCTCCTTAGATTCTCTTTGTTTTTATACGTGTATGTATATTTGTTATTTTGCGTGCATGTCTGTGTGAGTGAATGTGTTTAGCACTAGTTCTAGTATAAGACCATTCGCTTCATTAAGCTAACTTATTTTATCTTTGCAAATGACTAAATTTTAATTTTGAATGGCTAGACTTGATTCTCACAGTCGTCTGCGATTCTTTCTTGCTTTTTTCTTTTTTTCGTTTATTTGGGTTATTGCTTACTCGATAATATTGCGCACATAGGGGTCATGTCTAATCTTGTAAGTTAATCTCGGTCTTTTGTTTTCTTATTTCCATGTCCCGAAGCTTTGCTATCTACAATTACTTGCTTTTAAAAAAAAAAAAATTATTTCTTCCCTTCAGATATGTTGATATTGAATTTAAGAAACTTGAGGGTTTCTTCTGTAGGAATCATGGCTAGTGATCTAGGATAATTAAGAAATTTATATATCTACATTGCTCATGGGCACTTAATCCTTTACTATTTTCCATTTGTATGGCAACATAGATTTGGATTCTTCCTGTTGGCATCTCAATATGGCTATTAATATGCTGCTACGTAATAAGTAGACCTCATTATAAATCCATTTTTCTTGTTCTCTTATCATGAATCTTAATATTATTTCCATTCTTTCATTTATCTTCTCAAGCTGATTTTCTAGGAAAAAGATCAATTACACGTTGATCAATTTAGCCATCATTATACATATTCTCATGTGCATGCACATGCTTAATATACTTTAAAGTTGATTCATATCTAATTGTGTGAGCCTTAGGTTTGGCGGAAAGACCCTGGAAGACTTCTGATGCTAGACTTGTGCTTGAAGATGGTTCAGTCTGGACAGCCAAGTCATTTGGTGCTTCGGGAACTCAAGTTGGTGAAGTGGTCTTCAATACATCTTTGACAGGGTGAGCTGATTTCTAAAATCTTTATAACTGGATGAGTGATCTTGAATTCTTCTTTTCTAAAGAATTCTCTGCACATAACACAATAAGAATAGCAGGTTATGCTAATACGTTGTTATTATTCTGTGAGTGTTTGTTCATGTATATTTCATTTCCCGTGGATTCAACATGGCTCTCTTCCATTGAATTCGACTGCTGATATGCCTATAGATTTACCTTTTCCATGACCTAGAAGAGACTTTCTTACCATTATTGATGGTATTATGATTCCCTGGAAAACCGATCATTTAGATTTAATGAAATACCACGTGTCCATGTATTTGGTAGTAACATGAAGTCAAGGAATTCGCATTTACTACTTAAATGTACAGTAAGTAATGAATTTGAGATTGATGCAGTAAGTAACATGTATCTGATCATATTTTGATAAAAAAAAAAAAAAGGAAAGGCATGCTTCACTTTGTCCTGGAACTCTCCCTAGAAGTGTTCACTTTGTGATCAAGTAGTGCTTTTCCTTTGGTGCTTGCTTTAAACTTTTCTAAGTGCACTACACTAGGAGAACCTATTAGTGCGGTTCATGAGTTGATAAGTTATGCATGATCACACATGCAGGTACCAAGAGATTCTTACAGACCCTAGTTATGCTGGCCAGTTTGTCCTGATGACAAACCCTCATATTGGCAACACTGGTGTAAATTTTGGTGGGTTAAGTTTTTAGTTTAAATCATTACCCACTCTGATGTCTTGGATTCTATTTTATATCTATTTGATGTCTTTCATGTCAGATGATGAGGAATCAAGGCAATGCTTCCTTGCTGGTCTAGTCATTAGAAGTTTGAGTATCAGGTGCGCCTTGTTAAGTTTCTTTTGGGAACTTTCATGTTAGCAACTTTGTTGATTTACCCATGCTTACTTATTATTTAAACTATATCTCCAGTACTTCAAATTGGAGATGTGCAGAAACACTTGGTGACTATCTAGCAGAAAGAAACATCATGGGCATTTGTAAGTTATTTATAGCAAGAGTCGTTTAGTTAGGGGAGAGTTATTGAGTCTCTAATTCTTATGAGATGAGTAGTTATAAAAATACCTTTGAGACGTGCCAAGTTTGATTATTGAGCTATGCTCTCTTTGTAGCTTCTGACTTGACTTTTTGATGCTGGGAATTATCCTACAGATGATGTTGACACACGTGCAATTACCCGAAGATTGAGACAAGATGGAAGCCTTATCGGTGTTTTGAGCACAGAAGATTCAAAAACCGATAAGGAACTATTGCAACTGTCCCGCTCATGGGATATTGTGGGTAAGGATTTTATGCGGGTTTGCGAATATAAAGGAAATTTTCGAAGCCTAGAGATATTCTAAATAAAGAGTTTTTCTTTAACTTTGCAGGTGTTGATTTAATAAGTGGTGTTTCATGCAAGACCCCTTATGAATGGATTGACAAAACAAAGTCAGATTGGGAATTTAACTCCATTGAGAGAGATGTAGATGCTTTGCATGTAAGCTTTATATGAGGTTTGTTGAAGGCACTTGCTCATTATTTGGCAACTTCACACTCACCCCTTTCGTGTTTGTGTGAAATGAAGGTTGTTGCATATGATTTCGGGATCAAGCATAATATACTTAGGCGTTTAGCATCCTATGGCTGTAAGATTACGGTAGTCCCTTCAACATGGCCAGCATCGGAGACTCTAAAGATGAAGCCCAATGGGGTTCTTTTCAGCAATGGCCCTGGAGACCCCTCTGCAGTTCCTTATGCGGTAGAAACAGTGAAAGAAATACTGGGAAAGGTTCCTGTTTTTGGAATTTGTATGGGCCATCAGTTGCTTGGTCAAGCATTAGGTGGCAAAACCTTTAAGATGAAGTTTGGTCACCATGGAGGAAATCATCCAGTTCGTAACCTTCAGAGTGGCCATGTTGAGATTAGTGCTCAGGTGTGTTAATTTTCAGTATCCATCTTTCTTTGAAAATTGTGAGGTGGACCCTACCTCCACCCCCCCATCCCCCCAACTGTGAACTCACACAGTATCTGTGAGAAATCTGAGTTTAGAACTAGTTAAAGTGATGAAAGAAAATCTATAAAATATAGTTTTTCGCCATGCATTATTTCTCAACATAAATGTATAATGTGGCAGAATCACAACTATGCTGTTGACCCTGCATCACTTCCAGAGGGTGTGGAAGTAACTCATGTCAATCTTAATGATGGAAGCTGTGCTGGCCTTGCCTACCCGGCACAAAACATCATGTCTCTTCAATACCACCCTGAAGCATCACCAGGACCTCATGATTCAGACTATGGTAATGGAAGTTCCCTTGTTTTCTTTTTTGGATATATATTTTTTAAAAAAAACTGCAAATTACCATCCCACTCTCAAACACACTTTCAAACTATGACTGTGATGAAGACCTCATCCCAAAACCTAACTTTGCTATAAGTTGCCTTTAACTTTGACTGGTACATTAAGGTCCTGTTTGGATGTTAAAATGCTCTCATCTCATCTTATCTCAACATCCAAACACTACTTATAAAAAAAAAAAAACACCACTTAAACACAAACACTTTTCAATTTCAAATCTTCAACTTTTTCATCTAATCATTATAACTTTCTCAAACTTTCAAATAAAACATAAAAAACAATTTAACTTTTTCAAATCTCAAAACAAAATAATATTAAAAAATAAATTTTTAACAATATTTTAACTTTATAATATTTTTATTCAACTTTTTATCTCCTTTCACAAAACCCCATAAAACATCTTAACTTAAACCACTTCACAACTTTTCACAAACCATTTCACTACTATTTATAGATTTTTCGTCTCATCTCATATCATCCAAATGGGGATAAAATGATGACATCACGCTTCATTTAAAATATAGGTAACATTGTCCACTAAAAAATTAAAAAAAATAATCAGGGGTCCACCATGGGATCCATGGTCATGGCTCCTGTTGCCATCAATTTTTTAAAAATAAAATAAAATAAAATTGTTAACTATGTCATTTTGTTATCAATTGGGGATGTATCCCCCCCCCCCCCCCCCCCCCCCCCCTTCTCTTTAATGTCTCAATCTGACTTAAGGGTATGTTTCAAAGGTGAGTTATATCGAGTCAGATATTAGAGGTATGTTTAAAACCAGGGACCTAGGGGTGGTAGTTGGTGGATAAGGATCCTTTCATTTTACTTGAAATGAATAGCATCTATTTAGTGCAAAACATTAGGTCGTTTTTTGTTGTTGTACTGGTTACTCTAATCATTCATAAAAATGCAATAACCAAAATACTTCATACTTGGTACAATATAGGTACTATCCATTTCAAGTGAAATGGAGAGGATATTGTTAGATAGTGTATGGGAGATTTTTTGGCTGTGTTTGGTTGTTGAACTCATCTCAACCCAATTATTAATGGGACTCACTACTTTTTCAACTTTCCATAAAAAAGTTAAACTCATCTTAACCTACTTCATACATTTAAACATATATTTCAATCTATTTACATTCAAATACATTTCAATAGGATCCACAAAATATTACTATTCTCAAATCATCTAAGATCATCTCAACATCTAAACACAGCCGCTTGTTCACTCCCTGAGATCTGCTTTAAATTAGATAATAGCTAATGCACATTTCAAGGAATTCCATAGTCTGACAGGTGAGAGAGTGCGAGAGGAGATCTTGTCAGGGGGATATATCTTATTTGATTCTTCTTTCTATCCTCTATCTATACTGTTCAACAACCATGTGTATACTGATGGTATGAGATTAATCTATCCCGGTATTGACATAAGGTGTTTTTGTACAGCTTTTCAGGAATTCATAGAGATGCTAAAGCGGGCAAAACAAAATGCTTAAGCACAATCCGTACCAATGCACATTTATTATAAGCTTGTGAGAGTTCAAAAGGTGGTAGTTTAATCTGCCTATGCTACTACCGTCCATGAAGCTCATATGTATTTTATATGGAGAAGACGGGTGCTTTATTATTGTCAAATTTGTGTTTGTGCAATAGATAAAAATAATGGAAAATAAATACTACTTTGCCTTATGGTTTTGTCTATGCATTTTGACCACTCGTATATTTTATTTTATTTTTTACTTAATGGTTAAAGAAGTGACTATTGTACTTTTTTTAAAAAATGTTTGAAAGAAAAAGGAAAAAAAAAAGTGCATGTTGGGCGGCTGAGTAACATTGTCCAAAAATAATTGACACTTTACTAGATTGATCTGTACAAGAATGAATATCTTGAGGATATGCCATGTGATGGCCTAGAGGAAAAGGAAAAGGGAAAAGATGGTGGTTGATCACGAATGAATATTTACTTCGTTTAAAATATGTTCAACTAAAATATCACGAATGAAAGGAAGCAAAAGAAAACCTAAAAACCAGGAAATCTAATTAGTTGCAGAAAGACACAACATTAATTATACATGCTTCTGTAATCAAGAATGCCCTTGAATTGCAAACAAAGGAAACAAAAATGCCTTCTTTTTATCTTCTCTTTTCCTCTGGAATGGTTTCTTGGGAGTCATTGAGGCTTCTGACCAACTAGTATAATGGGCTTGCCTACTCGTTACTGCCGAATTACTTGTCCTGTGCTATCCGGCGTACCGAGTCCGGCCTCCCCTTGCGGCCCCATCCCAATGTACTGTTGCACTACTAAAACTGAAACAGTGGATGCAAAGTCTGCCGAAGCTAGCAAATCCCCAATTGCACCGAGCTCCGGACACTCACTCCAATCGGTTAATCCTGCCGTGAGGGGTGATATAATTCCTTGTCCTCTCCCAACAATGAACAGGTCATGAGCGTTGTCCATTGACCTTATCACAGCCACTGTCTCCTCCCCATTGCTCACCACCTTCTCGGTATAGACAATGGTTTCATCATTCATGGTTTTTAATCTGAAATCGTTTACAAGCGCTTCATCTAGTTGCTTCTCTCTTTCATCCTCTGTTTCCACTGTTAACATTCCGGAGCCGCCACCCTCTAGCTGAGATGCTGCATGCCCATCTACATCCTCACCATGAATGAACCGCACTACTGTAAGGGTTATTCCCTGATGCTCGGACATCCTCCGTGCATAGGACAATGCTTCTCTGTCGTCTGGTCCTCCAAAGAACAGCACAGCTACGTTGTGAGAGACCTGGTTAGCAGTCAAGCGTGTGGAGCCGTTCAGGCCTCTGTCAACGAGAACACCAACTGAGCAAGGTGCATTTGCTAGCACATTCTGATTCACCGTTCGAAAGGCCGGGTTTGTAGCTTCCATTCCACCATCAACGGTCTGTTGTTTGTGGAAAGGGATGATTATGAAGGCGACTCGTTTATCTTCTGCTAAATTGCAGATGTCTTCGTGCATGGTAGGGTAAGGGGAAATGGCTGTAAGGGGTTGAACAGAGACGCACCCAGCATGCTGCTCGTAGTTCTCAAATGCATTGATGATGTGTTCGGACTGAGCTTGGGTTCGGTTGAGAGCCGGTCGGCCAAATTTCCTGGTGTTATGGACAATGAGCATGGCAGATGCACGGCCAGTGAGTTCTACTAAGTGGACCACGTAGACGCATATTGGGGACTTTTTGGAGGGGTAAGAGGCTTCGAGGAGGTTGATGATTGTTGGCACATTTCTGGGTGTGTGAATGCACACTAGCACTCGTAGTTCTCCATCTGGTTTCGAACTCTGGATTGTACGTCGTTTGTATGGCAGCAACTTCCTTGCCGGCCTGTAAATTGTTGTTACAATAGGTGTGATGATTGCTGTCATAACCACAGCTACGGTCACCATGATTGCAAACGACTCATCATCTAACACCTGCATTTATAATTTCCGTTTGAGAGAGAGAGAGAGAGAGAGAGAGAGAGAGAGAGAGAGAGAGAGAGAGAGAGAATGAGTACCTCCTGATCCTTGCCAACATTGAGGACAATCATTTCAACAAGACCCTTTGCATTCATGAGCAAACCGAGAGTGATGCCTTCGCGTATTGGCATCTGGTAGAACATTGAAACGAGGACAGTTCCAGCAATTTTTCCGACACAGGCAAGAGCAATGACGAGCATTAAAATCCCCCAGGTGGATGCTTCCTTTATTGCTGATATATTAGTCTTCAGCCCGCTAATGGCAAAGAAGAGAGGGAGCAAAAGTCCTGAAACAAAATCCTCAAGCTTTTCTATGAGAGTAATTCCAAGCGGTCCGTTTGGAATTACAAGGCCAAACACGAAAGCTCCAAAAACAGAATGTGTACCAATGGCATCTGTAATGAAGCCTGAGATCATAACCCCAGTTAGAATGAGACATATATAGAAGTCACTGAAATTTTCTCCCTCTGGGGTTCTCCGAATTATCCATGCAATTGCCGGACGGACAACAAAAATGCAAAAGGTAACAAAGGCCACGCTCGAGAGTATCACCCAGAGGGAAGCCAAAGAAGTAGATTGGTTCTCAGACAAGGCAATTGCTAAAGCTAAGAGCACCCAAGCACACATGTCATTGATAAGAGCAGATGACAAGGCAATACGGCCAAGCTCCGTGTTGATGAGCTTCAGCTCGGCAAGGATTCGAGCCAGTACCGGGAATGCGGTGACAGAGAGGGCAACCCCAAGGAAGAGGATAAAAGTTCCCCTTGTCATACTTTGACCTTTTTGGTCAAGAACGAAGGAGAAGGCAGTACCAATTAAGAATGGCACAACCATACCAGCAACAGCAACAAGCATGGCCTTTCTCCCTGTGCGCCGGACTACGGTTATGTCCATCTCTACTCCCACCAGAAACAGAAAATAAAGCAGACCCACATTCGCCATTGTCTCAAGCACCATCACACTTCTTAGAGGAAATATTGCGTTTGCAAATTTAGAGCTCCTCCCAAGCACTGATGGACCTAATATCACTCCACCCTGTTCACATATATAACAACATATATAGGGAAGAATCATCCAGCTTGTTTATGTGATTCTAAAATGCAGATGAAAATATGGCTTCCTATTCCAACTAGCTAGGTTCAAACAGGGAAACATCTGTGGTAAAGAGGTAAACGTACCAGAATTTCAGAGACAACACGAGGTTGGCGAAGGGGTTTGAGGAGAAAAACAAGAACACGAGTGGTGACAACGACCAGAGTTAATTGTAAGATGAAAAGAGGGAGAGAGAAATCTAAAGGGTTATCGCCCTGCCATACACCATTCGTTGTTATCATGGTTGGTGCATAACAGACAATTGTCTCGTCTGAACTTCTGTTCATTGTTGTCACCAGCTGCTGCGCCATTCTTCTTCTTCTTCTTCTTCTTCTCAACGTCTCCAATCTTCAAAGCCGCAAAGCAATCAATCACCACTGCAATCACCTCCTCTTATTCCCAAACGTAAGGCATCACCACTTTCAGAAGATATCTATATATATATATACACTCTGTGTGTGTGTGTGTATATATATATATTTATATATTGCTCACACAATTGACGTCGGTGTTGTCATCATAATCATGTCCTCGCCTAAATCTTTTTTCTTCTTTGATATGCAAAACTAGAGCGAAAACTTGAAACAAATAATCACGCTCTTGTTTTGCAGATAATGGATCGATAAAGAAGAATTATATTTCTTCTTTCTGGGATTGTTTAGGTTGCTTAACCATCAGGTATGAGAACGTTGGAGAGGGAGATATTCAGATTAGTTAGTTGGCTGCATGCGCACCCCATTTAGGGGGGGGCTCTCTCTTGTATGGTCAAATGTTTAACAGATTGGACTCTATTTTAAGAATGTTTATACTGCCTCTCAACTTAGATCTCCAAGTTATATGTTGGGCATGTTTACGAGCCATGCCAGCATGACTATCTTTAGCTCCTTTGAAAGAGGAAAGACCAGTTGACTTTGACTGTGTCTCCAAGGACAACCAAATCTTATAGAAAAAGGGGAGGGAGGAAGGAGGCAATGGAAGCTGCCAAAACATTGATATCTACTCAAATGAAAGGAATACAGGAAGAAAAGGGTAGTGCAATTTTTCTTTCTTTCACTTGTTTTTCTCTTTTTTTTTTTCTTACTTTATTTCAGTTTTTCTATTTTTTATTTTTTAAAATGGAAATGTGTTTGGACGACATATTCGAACCGTGTCTGAGCCCTCTGAGATCAATAGATACACACATACACAGAGAAAAAGGCCAAATAGGAGTAGAAGCTACACATGCAGTCAACAATTTCATGATTAATAATTGTGTTCGAGTTTTAAAAAATAATTATATTGGGAAACGGAGGTACTATAACCTATTGATGCATTTGGGTCTTTAAAAAATAAGAACTTAAAAAAAAAAATCTTAGAGAATTATTTGGGGTGAACCGAGCCAGATATAGCATTTTAATTAGCCGAAAGGGGGTTTAGATTGCAAATCAGGTTAAACGTGGATCATATGCATCAAACCAGAAAGGGAAAAGCTTTAAATCGAACGTGGTGTATTTTGCATTTTAATTTTTAACACGTAGGAGATTTACACAGTGAGTGCAAGTTGAAGGTAGCGTGTTTCCCTTCTATCTTCCTCTCTCATTCTCCCGAGCTCTCCCCTGTCCTCTTCCTTCTCCCTTTCTCTCTTCTTCCCCCCAATCGCTCTCTCTCTCTCTCATCACCCATTTCTTCGCGAAGCTCTCTCACAACCGATCCCGTTGTCATGAAGCTCTCTCCTCTCCTCTCCCTTCTCCGCATCACGATCTCTATCTGTCTCCTATTTCGTCGATTCTTTTGTATGAAAAATTACCGTTCAAATATCAAATAGAGATTTTAGTAACAATTTGAGTCAGAATATTGGCACTCCTCTTGAAGCTTTTTATCTGTTCTCAATTGCCTGATAAGGTTGTTAGATTTTGTTGAGATTCTCATAACGAAAGAGAGTGGAATTTATTGCCTGTTTAGGCTTGGGTTTCTTAGATGCTAGAGGTGAATCAAATTGTTCACTTTGATGCAGAGCAAATGAGATTTTTAGCTCATTTTATTACTTCAATATCGAACATCTTTCAAGGCTTTGCTCGCATCCCCCTCCCCTCGTTTCCCCCTTCTTTTCGCCACACTGCAAAGAGAAAAAGAACGAATGGTAAGAGTTGCAATGGCAAAGAATACCCATCGTATGTCATTCAACGTTGTTTTGGTCATTTGACGAGATTTTTCATCAAGGAGAGCCACTTACGCGAACAATTTTTCAGTGTCGTGTCTTAGTTTCAGGGGAATAGCTTCAAACCCAAAGAGCGAGATGGGAGAAAAGAGATTGTGGGAAGAGCAGGTATACGAGTGAATTGCCTACATGCAGCTCTATTAATCATTTGGCTAAAATACGTATGTGTTGTCATGCGTTTATTGCCGAGTATAAATCAAGCTTTCTCACACGTCAGGTTTCCAGCGTTTCCCAATGTACAAATGTTCACGATTACTAGATGAATTAAGTTTAAAATTAAAAGTTAAATAAAATATTATTAAAATATATTTTTTTAATATTATTTTTATTTTAAAATTTAAAAAAAATATAATGATATAAGTTAAAAAAATTATAAAAACGACGAAGCCTTAGATTTTGAGAAATTGGTAAACCATCATAAAGCGGCCTTTTATGTTTTATAACTTCAATTTGGTAGGCCAAGACTTTTAAGTTACTTAGAATTGAATGACTCCTCAGCCAGAAAACTACAGCAGATAGGACCCCAATTATATCTCTTTACTTTTTCTTTTTCTTTTTTCCCTTCAGCAATCAATCATTCCTTGTGTGGATCCGAATTATATGCACACAAGATGACGCAAGTTGCAATCCTTAATTGTTTTCTTTCTTTTTCAGTTTATAGCTTTTCCCTCAAGCTTTTTAGATTCTCTTTACTAGGAGTGTAAGTTTGGACTGAAAAATTGAAAAATCGATCTGAACCGGACCGAACCGATCAGGCCGATTTTTTGGTCCGAAATCGGTTCTTTACTTGCACAAATCGATTGGATTCGGTCCGGTTCCGTTTTCGTCGTTTTTGAGACCGGACTGGACCGAACTTGTTAAAGAAAAAATAAATAAAAAATAATATTATATATATAAATTTTATACAAAAATAATATTATACAAAAATTTTTTATATATAAGTTATATATATAATATATAAAAAGATAGAAAATCACTCAAATATTATTACTAAATTTTGATAAGTACATAGGACATTAGTAGTTATACTAATACAAACTATAGTTATACTTATACTAAGATAGTTATACTAAATTACTATAACTAATATTAACATATAACTAATGCTAATAGTCTAATATAGACTATAGTTATAATTATACTAATATAATAATACTAAATCACTATAACTAATACTAATATAGTACTTGGCTTTAGTAAAGTAGATTTTTTTTTAGTAAAGTAGGTTTTTTTAATAAAAGTATAAAACAGATTTTTTTAAAACAGTTTTTTTTTTTTTTTATATAAACAAATTTTTAATAATAAACTATCAAACTTACATTTAAAAAAAGGGGAAAACCGGACCGGACTGAAAACCAGAAATACCGGTTTAGGAGGGTAACCGGTACATAATCAGTTTTAAAAAATACAAAATCAATACATACCAATTCAGTCTTAAATTTTATCCAAAACCAGACTAGGCCGGTTACACCCGTACTCTTTACTAGAGACCCAGTGAGCTCGAGCTAATGTGAATATCTAAGGCCAATGCTATCTTATTCGGATTCTGCTGACCTCGACCACTGCCATTCCAAATGCTCAAACCACTCCATATAATTTCTGTATTAACTTTAATGAGCAGCACTCTCTCACCTTTTATGGCTACCTTCTAAGTTCTAATTCATTATTATATAAAATACATATATCTTAGTGTAAATTCAAAATTGGGGACAAACCGTTTCGTTCAATTAGACCAGTTTGCATAACCAAACATTTTTTAATTTTCTTTGAGCCCCAAAATAAATTTTCACAAAAGACAACAAATAAAAAAAAAATACAAAAAAACAAACATCAATCACTTTTATGGAAAAAGAGAAAAACAAACACCTGAGATCTTTGACGAAAATTCTAATGTTGTGTAGCCTTAACTCGATCTCGTGAAAATCCCAAAATAATAGGTACTCCAAGAATATCAGCTTTACTTTAAGAAAATATTCAAATTTTAAACCGCATTGGCTTTAATTCGCTGAGGTCAAGAAACCACTGCCAATAAAGTCGGGCAATAAGTTTTCTGCAGTACCTCTACAATGAATGGCCTGAAATAAGTTTGCAATAACTAGTGCTTCAAGTATGGCAGGGTATCATACCTACCCAAATAACATTCAACACAATAAAATTAGAATGAGAGAAATAAATTTTATAGCATTTTTCAATCAGTGAACGAGATTTCTCACCTAAACCGTTCAAATATTACTGTCAATTGTCATACTGATATTTGTTGAATTTACAAAACTAGATACGACAGACAGGTGAGAGAGAACTTATCGCGCTTAACTAAGAAAAAGTACCAAAAGGCCGGTACAATTTTAAAATGCGACCCACGATAAATAACGTGATGAATGATTTTGAAGAAACCCACCAAATTACGCCGGGTTGTAATGAAGTATGAACAACCCCGTGAGGTTTGCTTGGCAGCCTTTTTGAGGCGTACATGCATTACATGTGGATGGAAAAACACCAACAACGATTCGCCATAGCTAAAGATTCTTCGCAAGCTTCCAAGCCAGTAATTAAATAAAATTTTCATAGAATGTTTTATGACCGCAAACTGACACTAGCATAAAATTTTCTCATACAATAGCTATTAACATTAATGTTCCAATGGGAAAAAACCGTCAAATATGGTAGGAGAAAAAAATTAAAGAGGAAAAAAAACATCACAATCACCCTCCAGCTACAAACATCCTACTGAAGGACACGGTTGAAACACAGATGATGCAAGGGGAGGGAGGACTTTGAGGACCAGTTTCTGCTCACCACATCCAGAGGACAAGTATTGTGAAGCCTCTCACGCGCAGATGAAAAGCTAAGATACATCAAGATCAAAATACATACCCTCCTTCGGTGATTCTACCTCGACATGTCTCCACATCAACCAGAATGAGTTCACATGACACGACACGAAAAGCCAACTAAATGGAAATAAAACTCACCATCAAAGCACCTTTGTAGAATTTAGAAGCACTTCCTGTGGACAATGGATGGACCAGACTCGTCGTACTCACCCTTGGAAATCCACATCTAGTACAGAACAATGCAAGCATGTCAGTCCTACCAAAAAAAAAAAAAAACAACAATAAGCAGAAAAGAACTAACAATGGGCAAGTGGCATTAACCTGCTGGAAGGTGCTGAGGGATGCGAGGATTGATCCTCCAATCCAGACACTGTACTTCCTCTCAGGTGGTGCCACAACCTTAATCTTCATGCTGCTTGGGGCAAGAGCAGTGATTTCCTTGCTCATCCGGTCAGCAATACCAGGGAACATGGTTGAACCACCACTAAGAACAATGTTTCCATAGAGATCCTTTCTGATATCCACATCACACTTCATGATAGAGTTGTAGGTGGTCTCATGGATTCCAGCCGCTTCCATTCCGATCAAAGATGGCTGGAAGAGGACTTCTGGGCATCGGAACCTCTCAGCTCCAATTGTGATGACCTGACCATCAGGCAGCTCATAGTTCTTCTCAACAGAGGAGCTGCTCTTTGCAGTCTCAAGTTCCTGTTCATAGTCAAGGGCAACATACGCAAGCTTCTCCTTCATGTCACGGACAATTTCCCGTTCGGCAGTGGTGGTGAACATGTACCCTCTCTCAGTAAGAATCTTCATCAAAGCATCGGTCAGATCACGGCCAGCAAGGTCCAGACGAAGGATGGCGTGTGGGAGGGCATACCCTTCATAGATTGGCACAGTGTGACTCACACCATCACCAGAATCCAGCACAATACCTATGCAAATTCAAGGTTAGAGACCCAGCAAGATACTGAGAAGTGTAGGAAATTTTTTTTTGAGATAGTGATGAAAACAAACCAGTTGTACGACCACTGGCATACAGAGAGAGAACGGCCTGGATAGCAACATACATCGCAGGCACATTGAAGGTCTCAAACATGATTTGAGTCATCTTCTCCCTGTTGGCCTTGGGGTTGAGAGGAGCTTCAGTGAGAAGCACTGGGTGCTCTTCAGGGGCAACACGAAGCTCATTGTAGAATGTGTGATGCCAGATCTTTTCCATGTCATCCCAATTACTGACAATGCCATGCTCAATAGGATATTTCAAAGTCAGGATACCCCTCTTTGATTGGGCTTCATCACCAACATATGCATCTTTCTGGCCCATCCCAACCATGACACCAGTGTGTCGGGGTCTGCCAACAATACTGGGGAAGACTGCCCTGGGAGCATCATCACCGGCAAAACCAGCCTGAACACAGCAATTTTTAGAAATGTTTGAACATCATTGCTAGAGACAAATAAACAGAAATTGGTCCAGATTGACTAACCTTCACCATGCCAGTTCCATTGTCGCAAACGAGGGGCTGGATATCCTCAGCATCGGCCATTTTTTACGAAGCTGCATGAAGCATTACAATTTTGAATGTGATAAGATATACATGACATTTTTTTCTAAGTTTTTTTTTTTTTTTTATAAGTAACATTTTTTTTATAAGTAAAAGCAACAGAAACTAAGATATACATAACATTCAGACACAAGCATCTTATCCAGTATTATAAATCTAACACACATCTCCGCAATCTACCTTTGCCTTTTCAACACAGTTTTATATCATTCAACAAACAGAAAACTGAACAAAAAGCTTGCATTATTTCACCTACCATTATAAAGAGTGACGTTAATTGATGAGAAAGACACAAAAACAAGGGAAAATAAGAATAAAACCCTCCTTTGTTCAGTTCACCGGGAGAAGAAGGGAAGCCTTTCAGTTGATTAGCAAAGCACTTCTCCTATCATTCAGTGTTATACAATATGAGATATATTGTTTTTTTGATAAGTTATACAATATGGGATATGAACGACCGAAAATATGTTCCTGTATGAAATAGAAGTTAAAAGGACTAAACAGTAACTGATAGTAAAGAAATATGAAGATACGGAATAAAGTCGTTCTCAATGATCTACAAGCTACAGATCTAAGAGGATGAAAACCAGATCAAACCATCAAACCAAGCAAGACTACGAAAACGGCCTGCAAACATAACAAAATGCAACGATCGGATGAAATATATGATAGAAAAAAAGGAGGCTATATTTCAAATTCATCCGAAAACTTGAATGTCATGCGTTCACTTCTTGTAGATCTCAGCTCTTTAGCCACGAAAAAATTAAATAAATTCCATTTTAAACTAGATCGGCTACATATATACCACAGTCAAACTCAACTTCAGCAATCAAACCGATCTAATCGCACAATCTAACAAGCACCGAAAATTTTAACACCAAACCAAAAGCAACCGAGGTAAAAACAGATCGAGAGGTTGCAACTCAAAGGCAAGAGGCAAGCCACCAAATCTAACAAGAAAACCGAAAAGGAATGCAGAAATGTAACGGATTGGTGACAGATCAGACCTAACCTTAGATTTAAGGAAACCGCGAAGAAGTAGATCGATCGAGGACGAAGAAGAGCAAGCAAAGCACCAAAGACGAAGGCTCGGCGCTCTCAACCTCTCCGTTTCTACGTCGCAGTTAAGAGGACGAGAGAAAGAGAACGCAGAGACGATGAAAATGGAGGAGAATAAGAATGGAGAGCTAGAAAAAAGGGGGTATTTATATTTGTAAGTAGGAGAGAGTGGGAGTATCATTTGAAATGCAAATGAAATTTAGACCGAATTTAAGAGTGGCTTTACAGCCACACATCCAGACAGTGAAAATTTTGTTTTGTTTTGTTATTTTTGTTTTATGATTTTTTAATATTTAAAACAAAATTCATAATATTATTAAAAAAATATTTTCTTAATTAGTGAGAAAAAAAATTCACTATCGTTAGCCTAATCGGGAGCCGGTTTAGCATTTCTCCAGATTTAAATCAGATAAAAAATTTATTTTATTATTTTATTATTTATTATTTTTAAATTTTAGATATTGTTTTGAATTGAGATGAAATGAATTTAATTAAAATAAAAATTAAAAGTTAAATAAGATATTATTTTTTTAATATTATTATTATTTTAAAATTAAAAAAAATTAAATTATTTATTATAACGATCAGATGAAATAGTTATGGTATCCGAACAGCCGTAAATAAGGAGGAATCATTTGCACCACGAGTAAAGATAGGGGTGACCTGTGCTGTCTGACAGCCTTTTCTTTTTTTCTGCGCTTTCGCCCCTGGATTTTAACTGCTAATAATTTTCTTTTTTGCTATTTTCATTTGATAATTGCCGTTGGATCTGTCCTTTTGGATCTTTGCCACGTGGAGAAGATTTGGACCGGCGGAGACGAGTTAGGAGAGGTTCTACCGCCAGGGTCGGGTCGGATCGGCTGGGTGGGTGGCGGCATTCCAATAGTTTTGGACCAAAACTCATTCAAATTTCAAAATCAAAACATTTTTATTTTATTTATATAAAGATCGTGGGGTTGCCATTCTCGACACACCTACCCTATCACAAAACTTTAATAAGAAGAAAGGACACATAAAAATACCCCAAACAGAAAAGGGCCAATGTTAAAAATCATTCAGATTAAAATATACTGCCAATAATTCCTACCAGTTGGCTCAAGCGATGGAAAGTCTTGGCTTGAAAATATGCTCTTTAGATTTAAGGTTTAAATTTCTTTGAATATAAACAATCTCTAAGATTATTAGACTTCACTAATTTTTTTACTAAAAAGTTGGAATTTTTTATTGTTCATCTTATTGTTTATGTAATAATACAATTTCCTTCAAAGCTCAAATGGCTGTAACTATTTGGCAATAAATAAATATTATTTATCATTCACACCATACACTAATATTTAATTAGTCATTTTTATCGTTTTATTTAAATATACATATTTACACATTAATATATATATATGTTTAAATAAAATAATAAAAATAATAAATCTCTTATTGATGTATGGTATAAAAGATGACAAGTAAAATTTTTCTCGACGATAAGAATCGACATTATTATTTAATTCTACAACTTCGTTTTTACCGGTTGTAGTAAAGCAAATATAGGCCTTAAGATCTTATGCAATTTGCTTTAAGAAATAAATCCTATAAAAAAATAAAAATTAATTAAAAAATATATATTCATTTGTTAAATTTTTGTCTGACAATATTAACTGAAAACGCATTATAATTTATGAGATTACTAAATTCTGGCCTTTAGGGTGGTCCAAATCTAGCGATGAATTAGGGTGAAACTTTCGAATGGGTAATTGCCAATTGGTCTGGGGAATGGCATATAATATCTGGTATGTTATTTTGTTGGCCAAGGATTGAATTGAGAAATACTTTTATCTCATCTCATCTTATCATTACAATTTTTATAAATTTTCACATAAAATATTATAAATAATTTAATTTTTTTAAATCTCAAAATAATAATAATATTAAAAAATAATATTTTATTTAACTTTCAACTTTCATCTCAATTCATTTCATCTAAACTCATTATCCAAACCTAACCTAATTCTATTGCTCAAAGATTTTGGGACAAGTTGGGGCTTATTGCCGTTTTGTCATCCGATAACAAATTCTACTTTTAAAAATGAAATAGCTTATTTTTTAGTATTATTATAAGAGCAATGCTATACGGAAATCACTGTAGTGGTGCACATTTTGCACCTACTACGTGACTTCTTCTCCTCTTTTTTTTTTCATCTCTCATTCTCGCTGCTCTCGTCTCTCTCACCTGTTCTCTCTCTCTCATCACTCTTTCTCTCTCGCCCACTCTCTCTCTCTCTCTCATCACTCTGTCTCTCTCTCTTTCTCTCAACTCTCTCTTTCTCTCATCACTCTCTCTCTCATCACTCTCGCTCTCTCTCTCTCGCCGCTCTCTCTCTCATCACTCTCGCTCTCTTATCACTCGCTCTCTCTCATCACTCACAACTCTCTCTCTCATCGACCGTTTCTCCGTCTCTCTCTCTTCTTGCAACTCGCTCTCTCTCTCTCTAATCTCTATGCAACTCTCTCTCTCATCACTTGACTTTAACTTTAAATTTGATGAAGACACGTAATGTGTGTAATGATTTTTCTCAATAGCTTCTACCAAGATTATTTCTTATTATAAATTACTGGATACTAATAGTACTCTTGCGTGGAAGGAGCCAGATAACAGAGAATTTTCTTTTCTAACCCATTAATATATAATATTAGATTGCGTCCGACGGCCACCCGATGGATGAAGACTCAAACCAATATTGTAAACCACCCCGCTTTTGGAGATGACAGAGACTATACTCGACGTCTTGGTGTCCAAATTCTAACCACCTCAAGGTGATCTAGATATATATATAGCGGCCAAAACTTAACAAATTTGTGGTGGTCAAAACTCGACTATGATCACGTATTTAGTTACGTTGATAGGCAGAAAAATCAAAAGAATAGAATCTTATTAACAAAAAGGTACCTTAAAAAAAAGGTGCAAGAAGTTAATTATAAATTTATAAGTATCCATATATAATATAAAATTGACAAGAATTTTCTTCAAAAAGTCTGATCTTAGGTCGTTGTAGGGAATTAGGGAATTAGTCATGTATGTATAGATAATTAACCAACGAAATTTGATATCTATCACCTTACCCTGGCCTACAACACCAGGCCAGCCACACGCAATCTTGGATAAATTTCAGAGCTTCTATTTTACATCATCAAAGATTATTAATTTCTCAGCTTGTTACTGATTTTGTCGGCTCCACCAGCCTGCATTTTTCGTTGGTTTTGGAACAAAGTTGGAGTACGTAATATCGTGGTGTACGTCTTTCACGCGGTTGGTTTATAAAAAAAAATTTAATCAATCAACACACTTAATTAAAGAGTTAAAAGTACTTGTAATGGGTTTTCTTCAAACTACAACGAAACATTCAGATTATTAACATTCATGATTATTTTCTATTACATACATTCTTATCATAAATATTCATTTATCTTATAGAGTTAAGGAAAGTACTTGTAATGGGTTTTCTTCAAACTACAACGAAACATTCAGATTATTAACATTCAGATGATTATTTTCTATTAAAATAATATATTTTTATCAATAAATAATCATTCTTGTCATAAATATTCATTTATCTTATAGTAAAAATTAAGGAAAGGTAATAGCTAAGATACATTTAGTCAAGCCAATACTAGTGCTCTAAGCGATTTCCTTCTTGTGCTTCCAAAATAAGGATGGCTCCGCAAGAAGTTGGCTGGGTTTCTTGAATAAAGCTAATAATTCTACTCTCAAATCTTACACCATCTTTTTACAAGAAAGGCAGGCATGGATTGATTCAAGGTGATGGATATGTCAGACAGACTTGCGTATAATTTAACATGTGCGTGCTAGCTAGCTAGCTAGGACATGACAAGGTAATTTGCCAGATGGCAGAGATACACATGCATGAAATCCTTAAAGTTCTTCATCAAAGGCTGATCAAAAAGTTGATGGATAATAGAACACACATATATATAGCTTACTCGATACCCTTCAGCCTAATTTTAAACTTTTGCATGTGCTTACATGTGCCAAAATACACCACGCATGCATGTTTTAATTAATTTCTAGGTATAATATTAATGAAGTTAATTGAGGGCAAGCAGTTGGAATGGGTATATATAAATATGCATATATATTAATATCTAATATCACATTAACTAATTATTAATACAAAGTACTAATTTGTAGATCTTATGACTTAATCTGCATATTGCTTTGAATAAATATTACTACGTACGTACAATTGACATCTTCTTTGTTCAACAAATTAATTAGCATCGATCATGTAAAAACTAAGCGGTTCCATGCATCAAAATCATGTTCAAAGAATCAAAACTACATATATTATATGTAGGGCCAAATCCATTAATGATAAGATCAGGCAGGTGTGATTTTCGATCGGCTTTTTAAGAATTGGATTAAACCTAACATTTCTCCTCATTAAAGAGGTTGAGAGCTGTAATTAGATCGATCTAACTCATCATGATGATGATCAGCTCCGTACAATAAATAATTAGGTCTATAAAAAAACTTAGGTCATGACTCATGATCACGTACTGCCATTTAAGTAATATATATATGGATCGAGGCCGGAAATGGAATAGATCAACTTTTTTTTTTTAATGGATGGGATAGATCAACTTGTGGTAATTAATATATGGTCTTTAGGACCCCTTTTAATTTAATTTTAATATTTTTCCAGCCGGACATGGCGCCACCACCTTAGCTTTCACAGCCTGATCATCACGTACGCGGTACGTATACCTTATATTCAAACTTGGACTTGGCCATATTTGAATTCTTCCCACGTAAGTTATTTAATTTGCAATAATTATATTATATTTATTCTATTTCCAAAATTTTTTAATTTTTCGAGTCTTATAAAAGAATGATATGCATTAACTATTATTCACTTCCACATGACCTCACATCTGTAGCACTAGCCCATTGACCACTATGAAAAACACCCAACACCCCACACTCTATGACAAACATTACCACATTTTATAAAAAAACTATATAAATGTGAGATGTAGAGTAAATAGTAGCTGATGCATAACATTCTTTATGTTGAATGACATACATATATATATATATATATATATATATATATATATCCGTATATCCGTTCCATCGTCGCTAGCTGAATTGACCATATAATATAAATGAGAAGAAAAGCTAGCCGTAGCATTAATCAGCCTACTTGCATTCAGAAACAAGCTGCAGCGCCACACAGCTCGTGGTGAAGAAAAGTGATAATATCCAAAACAAAGGATCGGCTTAGCCACACATGAAACAGAGGCCTTTCATTAACCAGTGGTACTGGAACAAACTCCAAACCCATGCAACACCTATAAATATATATATATATATATATATATATATATGTAGTTTTCAATAGAAAGATATTGAGAGTGGGGCATTGATATATGCATGGGCAAAGCTTTAGGTGTTCATAATTAATCCTCATCATCGGGGGACCATTAATACCCCGATCGATCGAGCATCTCGGCCACTTATATAACTTTCAATTAAATCATTTTCTTTGCGGATATGGGATTTCATGACAGTGAGAGTTGTTAGTCTTGATGACCCGGTCTGTCTACCACATGATCATGAAGATTATTAGATCTAGTTCAGTCAGCATGCACCCAATTTTGGTTTGAAGTTTAGACTTTGGACTTAGACCACCTGCATGAGAAAGGAGATTAATACAATGATCTAGATCATGAATATTTTAAACTTGTCGCTTTTCATCAGTTTGAGACCAAGCTAGCCAAACTTGGCAGGCATATAATTGCTACCCTAATTAGACCAGCTAATTAATTGTAGTGCTAGCTTGGCTGCTGTATATATAGTAAATAATTAATTATTTATTTAATATAAAATATTAAAAATATTATTTGAGAATTACTTATCTTTTTTCTTCTTTTTTTTTTCCATACGCAAAAATAATAATCATATATATATATATATATATATATATCAGCAATTTCCTTAATTTCATAAATATAAATGTATGCATATTAATTATGAGGTCTCTTAATTTGTCCCTAGAAATTATTCTCGAATTAGGTACCTTTTCATGGCTCTATATGCTCGATCGCGCTTCTTCTAACTCATGGCACTGCTATAAAATAGTGCAGACACCAACATATATTTATATGTATGTATGTATGTATGTATGTATGTATGTATGTATGTATGTATGTATGTATATAGGGAGTGACCGACCAAAACATGGATTTTCACTTTTGTGATTATGTTAAAATTAATGACCACGATTGAAAATAATGTTTTACATACATTTAAAATGTGAATTTCTGATTCATATATATAATAATCTGATGTACTTGGACAATGGACATAATAATACATGTCTTGCATGCGCGAGTAAACTTCTTTCCTAGGGTTGCATGTGGTTGCATTAATTTTAGACGTGTATGTATAGATTTTATGATGCCGAAGTATTCGGCATCTCATTCCTGTAATGGGCTGCACTACTAGCCCATGCACTTCCTTTTTTTTTCCCCTCTTTTCCAACTATGTGGGCTTCGTTAATTATCTATTAAGGCCTTTTGACATAATTGTTTTGATATTGGGTGTTCGAATGTTCTTTTGCGGTGGTAGCATCATCATTAATTATAATTATTATTATTTTTTGGATGGGGGATTTTCAATTTAATTCCCTCGTTGAAACCAGAGCTTATGTCATCTAGTTTAAAAGACTTTGATATTATTATAATTATTTTAAAATTTGAAAAATAGTGGACCCATCTATTCTAATTAAAAAATTTATAAGAAAATAGTTTTTAAAATTTCTCTATTCATCGACACAATTTTGTGTTGCTTAAAATTATTGATTTTATTGATTTTTTTGAAAATAAATTGGTATTTGGTGTGATTTTATTGAAATCCATTCGGCCTTGTTTGTTTTCAAGACCAAAATTTAAAACTTTGAAAATTTTAAAAAACTCACATTCTATCATTACAACTTTTTAAAATCTCCATATAAAATAAAATAAATAATTCAGCTTTTTCAAATCACAATATAAATATAATATTAAAAAATATATTTTAATAATATTTTATTCAATTTTTCAATTTTAATTTCATCTCATCTTATTTCTGAAAACAAACGAGACCTCAATTTCAATACCCACACTAGTCTTTTCGATTATTGTTGTGTTTCTAACTAAGATTAGATTTTTTTTCCCGCTTTTTGAGGCAATCAAGATAAGAAGTATAAAAATAGAAGATATGATGACTAGATAAGCATGACTAGAAGATATGCACCACTCATGTGGATCATGGGTATACCTATGCACTGATTATTTGTTGCTAAATAAAATATCATATAAGATTCATAGGTATAACGTCCTAATCTATTAATACCCTGATTACTGAATTTGCTGCAAAACAAAGTCATCATAAAATGCAGTGTTAACCATATATAGCATGCTAACCCCAAACAACCTTGTTTGCTAGCTTTTGGTTAATATCAACCAACCATTGATCACTTGATAAAATGAGCATTGTACACACAATCTATTGCAATTGTTATTAATTACTTGTCGATTTTACTAATCAATTCTTCTATATATAACTGGTTTGAGGACCTAGCGCAGAACCGACTAATGTGGCAAACTGTCACGTCAGTCGATAATATTAAGAAAACAAAAAATAAAAACACATAACACGAAACATCTTGTACGCAGATGGGAGGGAAACGAAAACAAAACAGAGGAAGAGTGGAGAGCGAAATTGAAGAGGGAGATCTCCGTGCATCTGAAAAAAGTTCGTTAGCCCATTCCGGTCACTGTCGTCACAGCCTACAAGCCTCTGGGTCGCGATGTCGTGGGTGAGAGAGAGGTCTGCATGAACGCTGTGAGAGTCTCCGTCGGTTCTTCAACCCAATGAAATTTATTAGGTAATCAAAAGTTTGATCTTCTAGAGTTTTGTTTGTGTACTATCTCATTGGAATCTCAGTGAAATGTTGCTGTGATGTTTGTGAAGTATATATTTACAGTTGCTTACAGGTTATATCTTTGCGTTGAAGGAGAGATTCAAGAGCTGCAAATTAGTTGTAAAAAGTAGGGGTGTAACCGGTCCGGTCTGGTCTAGTTTTTTGACAAATCTTGGACCGAACTTGTATGACTGGTTTTGTATTGTTCAAAACCGATTACGCCCCGGTCACCCTCCTAAACCGGTACTTCCGGTTTTAGGTCCGGTCCGATCCGATTTTCCGGTTTATATATGTAGTAACAAAAATAAACATCTTAATAAAAGCAACTATAAGTTGAGAATATTGTTCTGCCTTGTTAAGATTGCAAAGTGTGAAACTTTTTCATTGACTCTGCATTGCTATGTTACATACATTTGAAGAAGATTACAAATAAATATTAGATTACATGAATTGACTATGCTATGTATGGAAACAAATGTATATGATAAGTATGCTAATTCCTAAAATCAATTTGATGCCAATTTGCTGTTGATTTTGTGTTGATTGAAGAATCTGTCAATATGCCTTCTTGTAATATCCCCAGTCTACCTATGAAGAATCTGTCAAGTTTTTGTTCAGTTTATCCAAAATAAAACAAACAAGATGCGAGACAGACAATATTAATTCATAATCCCAGCCTATAACTATATAATTATTAATAACTAAACCAAAGGTGGGGAGCTTAATGCAGGCAACCTGTCCAACTACTATATTATGCTTCATTCAGTGTCAAAGATCAAGTACAACCATTCTTTTAACTATAAACATCCATATGCTATAATGGGTTTATATATGCTAGAATATATATATGTATATATATATATATTAATATTATAAGCTCCAATTAATTTCTTCACCCGATCCATATATGAAAGTCTCCTATCTGCAGACTACATGCATATGTTAATTTCAAAGTAATTTCTTATATGTTATTATTCCTTATTTTATTTTTATTTATTTTTGTTGAGCCTTCACAATTTAAAACAATATGAGATGTTGTAATATGCAGATGCGGATGATAAAATCATTTTGGAACATACAAGAGAATAATGGGATTTTTGACTTAGCAGATGAATCGATGATAATGAATCAATGATATGCCGATGCAGATGATAAAATCAGTTTAAAACAAATGATATGCAATGGAGCAGAGCCACTTGAAAGCTTTCATTCAATTCAGAATCTCAGATGCTTAATCAAACAAAACAAATAGAGTTTTAAGCTAACGTGGTCCTTAGAAAAAAAAACTAGGAAGTCCGCAACCCAAACATATCATTGCAGATTAAACAAACAGAGCTTCAGTGCTTCACTATTGAGTATTGACGTTAGACAAATAAAGATCCTCAAGAAAAATTACCGTTGAAGCAAAGAGACATGAGAGAGGGGCTGCCGGCTGCGTAAGAGATGGGATGGCTGCGTGAGATGGTGAGAGAGTGAGGAAGAGAGGTGAGGCTTGGAACGTTGGATGCAGAGAGGCCGTGAGAGGGCAGAGATGGAGGCCGTGAGTGGCAGAGAGGCGGAGAGTGAGGAAGAGAGGGCGCAGACGGAGGGATTGGAGGATGCGACGGAGGCTATTAGCCTGTTATGTGCGGCGCAGTTCCTGGAGAGGGGGGGATCTAGCATCTAGGGTTTCTGAGGGAGGAGGTGGGAAATGAAAGTAAAAACAAAGCTTTCGGGGGAGAGGGGGAGGGGGGTGGGTTTGGGGGGAACGAAATCTGAGGGTTTGGGGGAAACGGCGTCGTTTCTGATTAAATACCATATAATATATAGTTATATATAGTTATATATATTTTGTTATAGTGATTTAACCTATTAAAAATAGATTGTTATAGACTTATAGTGATTTAATATAACTATATTAGTATAGTATTAGTTAATAGTTATAGTGATTTAATATAGCTATATTAGTATAAGTATAACTATAGTCTATATTAGACTATTAGTATTAGTAATGTAGTATATATATTGGATTATTAGTATTAATTATATATTAGTGTAGCTATATAATATATTAGACTATATAATAGTATTAATATTAGGTACTAGCAATTTAGCATAGCTAATTAGCTATATATTAGTATTAGTTATAGTGATTTAGACTATATATTAGTATTTGTTAATTGTTATAGTGAATTTAATTTATTATAACTATATTATTGATTGTATTATAGTGATAGTATTAGTATAGTAATTTATTATTTAGTATAGTGATTTATATACTAATGTATACATAGACTTAAAGTATATTACTAATAGTAATATAGTATTAGACTCTAATATTATTATAAATATAACTATATTAGTACAAGTATAACTATAGTCTATATTATATATTAGTATTAGTTATAAACTTATAGTGATTTAGTATAGCTATATAATATATTAGACTATATAATAGTATTAATATTATACTATTAGTATAGTTATATATTAGTATTAGTTATAAACTTGTAGTGATTTAGTATAGCTATATAATATATTAGACTATATAATGGTATTAATATTATACTATTAGTATTAGTTATATATTGATATAATACATTTGTATTAGTTATATATTAGTATAGTATTAGTATATATTGATATTAGTTATATATTAGTATAGTCTACTATTATATAATACATTTATATATATTGATATATATATTTGTAATACATTTAATATACTATAGTCTAATATATTAGACTATATAATAGTATTAATATTTAGGGGTGTAGTTATAGTTAGTATAGTTATATATTAGTATAGCTATATTAGTATAAGTTTAGTATAACTATATTAGTATAACTATAACTATAGTCTATATTAGACTATTAGTATTTGTTAAATAGTTATAGACTTATATATTAGTATAGCTATATAAATTATAATATATTACTATATTAGACTATATAATAGTATTAATATTAGACTATTAGTATAGTTATATATTAGTATTAATTATAGTGATTTAGTGTAACTATATTAGTATAAGTATAACTATAGTCTAGACTCTATATTAAACTATTAGTATTAGTTAAATAGTTATAGACTTATATATTAGTATAGCTATATAATATATTAGACTATATAATAGTATTAATATTAGATTATTAGTTATAAACTTTTAGTGATTTAATATAACTATTTTAATTATAAGTATAGACTATAGTCTATATTAGACTATTAGTATTAGTTATAGACTTATATATTAGTATAGCTATATAAATTATAATATATTAGACTATATAATAGTATTAATATTAGACTATTAGTATAGTTATATATTAGTATTAGTTATAAACTATATATTAGTATTAGTTATAAACTTTTAGTGATTTAATATAACTATTAACTATATTAATTATAAGTATAACTATAGTCTATATTAGACTATTAGTATTAGTTATAAACTTATATATTAGTATAGCTATATAAATTATTAGACTGTGTAATAGTATTAATATTAGACTATTAGTATAGCTATATATAACTATATATTAGTATTAGTTATAAACTATATATTAGTATAGTTATATAATACATGATCAATTACATTTTCATTTTTAAAATTAAACTTTTATTTTATAATAACATTATCTTATGTATAATTATATTAATAGCATATGATCAAACAAATTACAAATGTTTATATTTAAGATTAACATTTTATAGATAATTATATTAATAGCATATTTCATATCTGATATATAATTGTATTGTATTATATATATATAATTTACATATAATTATACATTATATATAAAACTTATATATTAATATATATAAAATATTTTGTATAATTTTAATTTTGTATAAAACTTATTTATAAAATATTATTTTATATATATATTTCAACCGGTTCGATCCGGTCCGGAAAATCCTAAAACCGGAACCGGACCGGTTCCGGCCGGTTTACGGATTCTACGAACTGGTCCCGAACCGGACGGTTTAAAACCGGTAGAACGGGTCCGGTTCGGGCCGGTTTACCGGTTTAAAATTACACCCCTAGTAAAAAGTTAAGATAGAATGAAGATTTTTTTTTTGCTAGATGAATAGCCACATTTATTTAAAGAAAATATGGGCTTAAGCTAGTCTTGGGACGATGTTGAACTTCAGGAATCAAAGATGATTCAAGTTCAGGTTTCGGAGAATTTTATAGCATGCTTTTGTTTTCAATGCATACTGAATCTAAGAAAGTTATTTTCCTGATGTGTATGATGAATTTGATGCTTGTTTGTCACTAGTGAGATCTTGGAGAGTGTAAGACAAAGTGACTCTGATAATACTCTGTTTCTTTAGTTTGATGTTGTGCATTTCAAATTTTTGAGTTTTTGTTAGGTCAATGTCACTTTATACAAACTTGATATAGACAAAAACAAAATTTCAGTTTTGCTGCATTTGGTTGTAAGGGAAAGAGAAAAAGAAATGGATTTTCAAATGTTAGAAATATAGCTTACTGTGTGTTTACGCCAATGTTATTATTTTTGTTTTTCATAAGTAAAATGGAAACACTTTATTCTGTTTCTTAAATGTGGGAGGTATAGAAAAGTTACTCACCCTTTGGAGAAGCTTTGTCTCTTTTATTTTGCTCCTTCCTTGACATGGCTGTATTGTCTTCTTATATGCTACAACAATGAAGTTCATTTGTTTCTCCTAGTGTCCCCACTAAGCTTGACATTTTTTTTTTTTTGTTTTAATTTTCACTTGATGCGTGTAAGGGATTATATATTGATGCTGAACTTTACCTATAAAAAAAGTCATTGATGCTGAAATTTATTAATACCTTGGTATACTTAATGACTTCATTTATGTCTCATTGTGGGAAACAGGAAAGTTCCCTCAATATTGGAACAAACAATCTGGAAGTTGGAATTGAATGTTTTTCTTAATGAAATGATCTTCTATGAGGCTATGAGCTGCATGTTATCTTAAGAAAGGAGTTGAATGCAAAAGGTAACCTTGTTTAATAGGAAATGGCCACACAATTGCAACCATAAAAGTTCCAAAGTTAGTGCAAGAATCAGAACAGGGAAGGTGGGTAGGCATCATTGGTTGGATTGAAATATCTTTATACAAACACTTACAAGCAGTACATGACTTTATGTTCTACATTACATGACTTATTCTCTTTTCTTTGTCTTACAAGCAGTACATGCTATTGTTCTTGTTACTTAAAATAGAGTAACGAATGTGCCGAATTTAATATTGTTCATGCTATATATGTAGAGATTTAAATATCTAAGAATTTGTATGTACTGAACTTAATATTGTAATATATATGTGATATTCTGATTCCAATTTTTTAGACCTTTTCCATATTTGTAAGCTTATTGAGACCTTTTTCATGATCAACTGCATTACTACACCCTTAGTAAGAATAACTTTGCCAACAATGATTTTCTCTTGAATGGAGACATTTAAGAGATATATTGACAATGCATTTGTCTCACTCTCAGCATGAGAAACGAGAAAGAATAGCCATCTATACTAACACCATTTAACTCAAATCCACCATCCACAGTATGTTATATCATTTAATATATCAAAAGTAAATTAGAATTTGTTGAGTTAATATTTATTTTCAAAAAAATCAATAACTTAATCCAATAACATGGTAGGATATACCATCAACTTGTCCAAACATCCTGCCTGGTTACTATGGACCAATGCATGTGTGGTCACCGGCTTTTCTGCCATATCCAGTTGGGAACCATTATTCATTCAACATACAGGTGGTGATAACATGTTATTTACTTTTAATAAGTTGGCTTCTTTTCATGAGTTTTATTTCCCTTATTCTTCGACTCCTCTTACCAATACAAGCTCCACTACAAGCAAACCAGTTGGCTTAGAGGATAATAGACCAGATAGTAGGAAAATTGAAGCGCCATGTACATCCTTTAGAGTTGAAGAAAGTAATGAGGACAGAAAACATTCACGGGAAACCGAGGATGGCAGTGCCGAGACATATCAGAATGTGTAGATGGATGGTGATGATATGATTGAAGAGCCAAAGTCGGGGATGAAGTTTAATTCCTTTAAAGATTTAATGAGTTATTATAAGCAATATGATAAGAAATGCGGGTTTGGGGTGATGACAAAAAAGACTGAGAGAGGGAGATGATGAGACTGTTAAATATGTCACCCTTGCTTGTGCCCACTGTGGGAAGGCCCGAAATAGGACTTTGAATGTCGCAAACCCATGTCCGATAGGAAAGACAAAATGTAAGGCAAATATTAATGCCTTAAAATATGAGGGAAAGTTTTGATTGACTACAATGCATAATATCCATAACCACGGTTTCAGTCCAAGGAAATCCTGCTTCTTTTGATCTAATAGAAAAGTTAGTGATGCCGTAAAAAGGGTCTTAGATACAAATGATTTGGCTGGCATTCGAATGAATAAGAGTTTTGGATCTCTTGTTGTTGGCGTCGGTGGATTTGAGAACCTTCCATTTTTGGAAAAGGATTGTCGTAAATACATTGATAAGGCTAGACATCTACGACTTCGCCCAGATGGTGCTGGAGCACTTCAAGAGTACTTTATACGGATGCAGTAGAAAAATCTTAGGTTTTTTACATTAATGGATATAAATGATGACGGGAGGTTAAAGAATACTTTATGGGCATACTCTCGTAGTAGAGCAGCCTATTAATATTTCAGTGATGTGGTCACATTTGACATCATGTACCTGACAAATAAATATGGGATGCCCTTTGCACCATTCGTTGGTGTAAACACCATGGGTAGTCAATTCTGTTGGGAGCTGCCTTGATTTTCAGTGAAGATACCGAGACTTTTGTGGGGTTATTCTAGATCTGGTTGCAATGTATGGATGGTATATCTCCGAAAGCAATTATCATTGATCAGGATAGAGCGATGAAAAATGTAATCGCTATTGTGTTCCCAAAAAGCAGACATAGATTTTGCTTACGGCATATACTGAAAAAATTCCCTGAGAAACTTGGCTCCTATAGATCCTACAAAAGTGGGATGAAAAATCATCTGATGAAATGTGTGTATATAACACCCAAACCGTTGAAGAGTTTGAGAAAGATTGGGATCCGTTCATTACAACTTACAACTTGCATGAGAATGCGTGGTTGCAAAGTTTAAATGATGAGCGTGTACATTGGGTGCCAACATTCTTGAAAGATCTTTTTTGGGCTGAAATGAATATAACGCAGTAGAGCGAGAGCATGAATGCCTTTTTTGACGGTTATGTTCATGCTAAGACAAACTTGAAAGAGTTTGTCGACCAGTTTGACAACGCGTTGAAAAAAAAATTAAGAATGAAAATGCTGCGGATTTCGACACATTTAATGTTACAATTCCCTGCATATCTACATCTCCGATTGAGAAGAGATTCAAGATTTGTATACAAATGCTAAATTCAAAGAAGTCCAGTAGCAAGTTACCGGCATACTCGATATGGATCCAGAATTACTTAAACGTGATGGTACAGTAAATACCTATCTAGTAGAGAATGAAGTTCATTTGGAAGAGTTCAATAAGCTGGTTAAATATTATGTGGAAATTAGTGAGGAAGATGCGTCTGCAAAGTGTTCTTGTGGTTTATTTGAGATGAAGGAGATATTGTGTCGGCACATTTTGGCTATATTCAAATGTAATGGGATGAAATCAGTGCCAGCTAGGTACATTTTAGATCGATAGAAGAAAGACATCAAGAGGAGATACACGTTAATCCAAAGCAGCTTTATGATGGAGAGAATCAACGAGTAGATTGTAATAGATATTCAAGTTTGTTTAATATATGTTACCAGATGATCACTCATGCAGCGGGATCGAAAGAACATATTGAGGATGCAACTACTAAGTTATATGCAATGACTGACTTGTATCGTGCCAACCAAGAACTCCCATCGATGACCCAAACAGGTTCCAATGTTGGTTGTGCGACACAGGATACAACTACATTTGGTAGTTCTAAGCAAGTACTCAGTCCACGTGTTATAAAAGGGAAATGCAAACCCTCATCTCTAAGGAGAGCATCGAGGATGGAGACAGATATGCGGAAAGCTAAAGCGAAGACAAAAAATGCTCAAGAAAATGAGAAACGTAAAGAGGTGCAGATATTTAATGAAATTTTATTTATATTTATAACTGCAAATATGACTAATGTATATTGTTATTTCTTATCTGATTAATAGCATGATGGAGGAGATACATCAGCCGTGGGTACTTTCAGAAATTTATTCGATACTTCAGAGATAGATATGACACATGTTGATGACGCGCAGGTATATGAAGGGTTAATATTTGAATTTTCAAATGTTTTCTAACGAATATGTATTACCAGGCTGTTTCAGACATAGGAATTGTGGTTCGAGAAACAGTGGTTGCAAGTCAAGAAAGTATAAGTTTTTATATATTTGTAAGATTGGACTAATGATATTACATTAATATTTGAATATTATTTATTACAAATACAATTTAGGTTGGAGGGATCACAACCGGTGCAAAATATTGGGTTGGAGGGATCACAACCGAAGCAACCTTACGGGGATGGATCACAATTGGCGCAATGAGATGGTTTAATTTTAATATTCAGATACTTTTTGTGTATTGAATATAATTCATGGGAAGAGTGATGAAGATGACTTTTTTGGAATTGTGTATAAAACTATGAATTGGAATGTAAGTCATGGAATATATTGGACCTATGTATTGTGTATTTTGATCTGTATTGTGTAATGTTGATTTTGATGTGTATTGTGTAATTTGATGTGAGTGTGTTGTAATGTTCGGAACTATGTAATTTGATGTCTGTATATAACAAGTATTGGACTACAAAAATTGTTTGTTGATGGTTGTTAGTTGCAACAAGTCTGCAAGTTTTGATGATGAAGGGCTTTGCTCACAAATTTTACATCATTAATTGATGTAAATATGCTATGACATATTGACTTCTTAGGTGAAGAGCATTTTCTGTTATTAATTCACTTGTTCATGGTGGACATGATACGTATCACAATTTATTAATTCACTTGTTTATGGTCTTCAAGATGTAGAAAAATCTGTGTAGGCTCCACAATATTGTTGCTTCTAAGTGTATGCCTCATTTTCATAATATTTGCATTGTAATCTGGATAGGCTCCACAATAGTTCTTTTGCCTATAGGGCGAGGCCTAACAACCAATCGGCCCCACTAATAACATGAGAATAAATTTGATCTTGCTGAAAAAATAAGACAGAAATATCAAAAATTATACTCAACCTCCGGTCTACCTGCCGCACACCACACACATCCTGCTCATCAACCCGGTTCATCCACATCACGGTTTGCCCCTCACTCCCTTCTCTGCTCTGCCCCTCCCAGACGAAGACCTCACTTTCCCTTCTCCTAGACGAAGCCCTCAAGCCCTGAATCCCTCCTCACTTTGTCTTCTCTGCGTAGCACCATGACCCATACGAAGACTATCGAAGCCCTCACTCTCCCTTCTCTGCACAGCCGAAGCCTTCTCCCTCACCTAGACGAAACCTCCACCCACTCTCCCTTCTCTGCGCAGGCCCCTCCCTTCTCCCTCACCCAGACGAAGAAACCAAAAGCCCCCCATTTCGGATTTGGTTTTTGGTGTTCAACCAGATGAGGCTTTCCTTCTATCCTCGACTTGTGCTATTCCTTCCTTCTTTGCATTGTACTGTTCGAGTCTCTCTCTCTCTCTCACCGAGCCCTCTGGATCTCTTACCAAGCCCTGTAAGGATCCCTGATTTGGTTGAATTTTGTTACGAATTGGATAGATAATTGACCACCACTAATATTGGGCACTTTAAGATGAATTTTTGTTTACATTTCGATTTTGCATTTTATCACCGCATTGTTCATATTGGGCGCTAGTTGTATGATAATATCACCACCACTTATATTAGCAATATTTGGGCACTGATATTGGGCACACTGAGTTTAGCTATAAAATTTTCACAACAAAGTATACAGACCCTTTTGGAACAGACTACTTTTGGCAACAAAATTTTTACAACACAGAAGGGAAACGGAATGGAGAGAGAGAGAAAAAACACAAATATAAAAGAACAGACCACTGTCGGCAGCCACAAATGGCGTAGTTCGAAAGATTCACAGTGAGAAGCAACACTGCAGGCTGTGGGATGCAGCCGTACGGAATAGAACCTACAAATGGGGTGAGAAAGCTGGGGGGAGAGGGGAACACAGGAAGAGGGGGACGCCGCGGGGGGGGGGGGGGAATGAAAAAAAAATTGATTTTATAGATTAAACGCCCATTTGCTTTAAAAATAAAAATACGCGTAGCCGGTGTGTGGAGGTTGTGCTACAGTGGGAGGTTGTATAGCACTTCTCTAGATATATATCATCAACACGCAAGTTGCAAACTTATGTCCTACCCACTTCGGTTGATATGAAGAGTCCAATTTCTATTGGATCAAAAACTTAAGCTAAGTACAAACATCACAAAATTCGTTGGTGAGCTCTGGTAAGCACAACTAAATTAGTCTAACATAAGCCTACAAACTTGACAACATATACCAAGTTCCAAAATCACCTACATACTACTACATAACATGACACAACAACTACAAAAGCTCAATAAAGATGGAGTAATCCGCGTGAACGACAAATTTCAAACTTCTTGCTTTTGAAGCCCCAACTCTCTCTTCTCAATCTCCTCCGCTCTCTTACAAAGCTCAATCATTGTCTTCTTGATGTCGTCGAGTTTTTTCTCGAGCTCTCTTTGGCTCCTTAACAATTCATTTAAACATTCTTGAAGTTGTAGTTCATAGTCGTGATTACCATTTGCTCACTTGAAAAATTTGCAGTAAGGTAATCCTTGATCATTTTTTTATATATAAAAAATGTTAGATGTAAAAATATTAATCATTATATTAAGAATCTCACACTATACATTATATAGTTACCTCTGTGTTATACTTTGGACAACCTAAGAAGGGTCGTCCTGGATTTCTGCCAGTATGTGAGTATCTCAATGTGGCTGGAACCTCACAGTAGCTAAATGGGTGACCGACAGTAGGTTTAGCAAGGATGAAGAAGTCATTGATGATGATGATGATGATGACATCTAGATGAAGGCCATCTCAGAATA